>SJYA01002671.1:21389-120959 GCA_006410615.1 Neotragus moschatus
CTACTTATTTAACTTATATGCAGAGTACATCATGAGAAATGCTGGGCTGGAAGAAGCACAAGCTGGAATCAAGATTGCTGGGAGGAATATCAATAACCTCAGATATGCAGATGACACCACCCTTATGGCAGAAAGTGAAGAACTAAAAAGCCTCTTGATGAAAGTGAAAGAGGAGAGTGAAAAAGTTGGCTTAAAGCTCAACATTCAGAATACTAAGATCATGGTATCTGGTCTCATCACTTCATGGTAAATAGATGGGGAAACAGTGGAAATAGTGTCAGACTTTATTTTTCTGGGCTCCAAAATCCCTCCAGATGGTGATTGTAGCCATGAAATTAAGAGACGTTTACTCCGTGGAAGAAAAGTTATGACCAATCTAGACAGCATATTAAAAAGCAAGAGACATTACTTTGTCAACAAAGGTCTGTCTAGTCAAGGCTATAGTTTTTCTAGTGGTCATGTATGGATATGAGAATTGAACTATAAAGAAAGCTGAGCACTGAATAATTGATGCTTTTAAATTGTGGCGTTGGATAAGACTCTTGAGATTCCCTTGGAATGCAAAGAGATCCAACCAGTCCATTCTAAAGGAGATTAGTCCTGGGTGTTCATTGGAAGGACTAATGCTAAAGCTGAAATTCCAATACTTTGGCCACCTGATGGGAAGAGCTGACTCATTTGAAAAGACCCTGATGCTGGAAAAGACTGAGGTCAGGAGCNAAGACTCTTGAGATTCCCTTGGAATGCAAAGAGATCCAACCAGTCCATTCTAAAGGAGATTAGTCCTGGGTGTTCATTGGAAGGACTAATGCTAAAGCTGAAATTCCAATACTTTGGCCACCTGATGGGAAGAGCTGACTCATTTGAAAAGACCCTGATGCTGGAAAAGACTGAGGTCAGGAGCAAAAAGGGAAGACAGAGGATGAAATGGTTGGAAGGCATCACTGACTCAATGGACATTGGTTTGGGTGGACTCAGGGGGTTGGTGATGGACAGGGAAGCCTGGCGTGCTGCAGTTCATGGGGTCACAAAGAGTCGGACACAACTGAGTGACTGAACTGAACTGAACTGAGTATGGCCCCATCCATCAGAACAAGACCCATTTTCCCCCCTCAGTCAGTCTCTCCCATCAGGAAGCTTCCGTAAGCCTCTTATCCTTCTCCATCAGAGGGCAGACAGAATGAAAACCACAATCACAGAAAACTAATCTGATCACATGGACTACAGCCTTGTCTAACTCAATGGAACTATGAGCCATGCCCTGTAGGGCCACCCAAGACAGACAGGTCATGGTGGAGAGATCTGACACAACATAGTCCACTGGAGAAAGGAATGGCAAACCACTTCAGTATTCTTGCCTTGAGAGCCCCATGAACAGTATGAAATGGCAAAAAAGATAGGACAATGAAAAATGAACTCCCAGGGCAGTCAGTGTCCAATATGCTACCGGAGATCAGTGGAGAAATAACTCCAAAAAATATGGGGACAGAGCCAAAGCAAAACCAATACCCAGTTGTGGATGTGACTGGTGATGGAAGTAAAATCTGAAGCTGTAAAGAGCAATATTGCATAGGAACCCGGAATATTAGGTCCATGAATCAAGCTAAATTGGAAGTGGTCAAACAGAAGATGGTAAGAGTGAACATTTTTGGAATCAGTGAACTAAATTGGGCTAGAATAGGTGAATTTAACTCAGATGACCATTATATCTACTACTGTGGGCAAGAATCCCTTAGAACAAATGGAGTAGGAATCATAGCAAAAAAAAAAAGTCTGAAATGCAGTACTTGGATGCAGTCTCAAAATGAGAATGATCTCTGTTCATTTCCAAGGCAAATCATTCCATATCATGGTAATCCAAGCCCATGCTTTGACCAGTAATGCTGAAGAAACTGAAGCTGAACGTTTTATGAAGACCTACAAGACCTTCTAGAATTAATACCCAAAAAAGATGTCCTTTTCATTATAGGGGACTGGAATGCAAAAGTAGGAAGTCAAGAAATACCTAGAGTAACAAGCAAATTTGGCCTTGGAATACAGAATGAAGCAGGGCAAAGGCTAATAGAGTTCTGCCAAGNTATGTATATATGCATATATGTACACATTTTAAATATGATAATGTTCCTATTAATCTCCAAGAGAAAGATATATAGCATTTAACAGATCTGCCAAATATACTATGTTTGTGTTTGTTCATTTGGCAGAATGTCTTCTTGGACACATGTTAAAGGGGGATATCTTTGGGCTGTGCTTAGTTGGAGCACAAGCATAAATGGAGATGGACTGAGCACCCTGCATGCATTCAGGTCAAATGGTGAAGAGCTTTCTTTAAACAGACAAACAAACAAGATCTATAAACCACCATTTAAGGTAGTTAGAAAGGACTTTTGAGTGATTTATTCTCTCAGTGACTGGTACTGTAGCTCCCCAAGGCTCTGAACTAAGTGTTTAAAAAGAACATAGACTCAGACTTATAGGACCCCTACACACAGTTTATCTACACATATAGAGTGTGTCATTAATACTTTTGTGGGAAAGCAACTTCAGATCACATTATCTTGCTCTGTGGGCAAAGAAGTCTAGAAATAATCTCAGAAAATATCGACTGTGTCTGGTTTCACATCAGTCCTGAAAATGCTCTGTATAAAGTCATGGAAAGAACCTGAATTTAGAAGACAGAAGCTGTTTGAAAAGCCTTTTAGATTCTGAGGTAAAGCTCTCCTGGCTTTGGCCTCTTTGTGTTTCCACCCACAATGCCAATTGCTGGAGGTGCTTTTGGCCCACATAATGCATACAGCCCGACATTGCAGCTGCAAAGAAATTGAGGGGCCAGGATGGGGAGCAGACATTAATATCCTGCAACCAGAACCACCCCCAAATCAATAGTAAACTGATTCACGCTGATGACCTATGGAGAAGTCAATAAAGTGAGACAGAGAGCTTTGCCAATGGGTGCTCGAGGATGAAGAGTGATGACCTCCAGAGTAAAGTATGGAACAATGAGGAAGAACAAGTCACATGTGCAAGTTATTTAAATGGGGAGACTGTAGTGAGAGATAGATAATTTCTCAAATATAAATGGAAGTGTTGGATACATATGTTCTAGCCAGACAGTGATGCTTCAGCAGGTCACTATTATGAGAGAAGAATGAGGCTAGACACGTTTGTATGTCAGTTATCCATGGGAGTCACAAAAATAGGCTATAGTTTTCAATTAAATAGCTATCCTATGGTAAAATACTCGCTGATGCCTTTGTTCCTGTGCTTTTTACCCCCCTTTCTTCCTCCCTAGGGAAGCACAGGTTAGATTTAGGTAGCATCACTGTTGAATGTCAGCTATTTTAAGCTTTCTCCATATTTTTTTAGTCCTACAAAGAGTACGGTATGAAAGATAGACACAGGATGGTGCCTGCTTCATTTTGCACAAAGCCTTTTAAATTCTCCAAATCCTGGTCTCTAAATACTCTGCTGTGGAAAATACCAGGAGGAGAAAAAATGAAAAGCACAGGGACAAATAAAGGATAAGATGAATGATGACGATTTTTAAATGTTGGTATTTTTCCCCCTTTAGAGGTTGCATACTCTTATGGTCACTGTCCATCACAAATACGTTTTGGCCTTTGAATAAGTGAGTCAGAATGCCATCTGGGTATACACCTTCCTCGCAATTAAGCTGTAAATGTGTTGATTTATGAATAAAATTACACATTTTATATTGCATTATATAAATATGGTTATAGTCATAGTATTGTGCAGACCTTTCTTTGAAAAGGACTTTTAAAAACTCCTCTTCAAAAGTTATCAGATGATTAGAATGCCATCTGGATATGCCCCTTCCTCACAATTACACTGTAAATGTGTTGATTTATGAATAAAGTTACACACTGTATANAAATACCAGGAGGAGAAAAAATGAAAAGCACAGGGACAAATAAAGGATAAGATGAATGATGACGATTTTTAAATGTTGGTATTTTTCCCCCTTTAGAGGTTGCATACTCTTATGGTCACTGTCCATCACAAATACGTTTTGGCCTTTGAATAAGTGAGTCAGAATGCCATCTGGGTATACACCTTCCTCGCAATTAAGCTGTAAATGTGTTGATTTATGAATAAAATTACACATTTTATATTGCATTATATAAATATGGTTATAGTCATAGTATTGTGCAGACCTTTCTTTGAAAAGGACTTTTAAAAACTCCTCTTCAAAAGTTATCAGATGATTAGAATGCCATCTGGATATGCCCCTTCCTCACAATTACACTGTAAATGTGTTGATTTATGAATAAAGTTACACACTGTATATTGCATTATATAAATGTGGATATAGTCATAGTATTGTGCAGATCTTTCTTTGAAAAGGACTTTAAAAAATTCCTCTTCAAAAGTTATCAATTGATTATCAAACTATTTTGTCACTCCACAAACCTATTAAATATTGAAACTCTTAACCTTCCTGATACACACACACAGAGAGAACTCAGTCCATTGAGTTTCTTTACTGTTCTCCCTCTTTCCGTCTCAGGAAACAGAAGGGAAAAACATACAAAGAGATTCCCCTGAGACAAGAACTACATCCTTACTATAATGTCAAATTTTGCATGATCTTTTAAAATTGTCGTTTGTTACCAAGTTCAAGCTTGTTCTGCTCCTCAGCATGACAAATCCATAAATCAAGAAAGGAGGTATTGGGGCAAAGAATTGCAGCCTCCTTCAGAAAGCTCCGAGACTCAGATGATGGACTCGTGTCCCGAAGAACCGTCTTACCTCTGTTGGAATTCAGGCCTCTTTTATCCTAAAAGGGGAGGGGGGAGTTGCTGGTTGTTGTAAACTTCTGGGTGCTGGAATTCTTTGTTCTTGCTGCTGTCCATGTAGGTGTGGTCACCATGTTCCTATTGATAAGACAATTGTCATTTTCTAGTCTGTGGCTTTTTATCTCTCTGTGAATGGCAGTCTTTCACCTTTAAAGGTCAAGCCTGTAGGGCAGAGCCTTGAAAGTGTGCCACTATGCATATTTCAGGCTACAGGCAAGGTTCTTTTGCAGAGGTGCACAGCCAGCATGGCAACAGAGCACAGGCAATAGAACACAAGGCTTAGAGCTAGCAGACAAGGTCCAGTATGAAGTCAGATTTGTGCTTCTCTGTTACAGTTTTGCCATTAGGTGTTAATGTATCTTGAGTTAGTGAATGATATTCAGTTAAGTTCATTCACTCAGTCGTGTCTGACTCTTTGTGATCCCATGGACTGCAGCACGCCAGGCCTCCCTGTCCATCATGAACTCCTGGAGCCTACTCAAGCTCGTGTCCATCACGTTGGTGATGCCATCCATCCTTCTCATCTTTTGTCATCCTTTTCTCCTCCTGTCTTCAATCTTTTCCAGGATCAGGATCTTTTCCAATGAGTCACTTCTTCACATCAGGTGGTCAGAGTATTGGAGCTTGAGCTTCAGCATAAGTCTTTCCAATGAATACTCAGGACTGATTTCCTTTAGAATTGACTGGTTTGATCTTGCAGTCCAAGGGACTGATATTGGAGGAAATCTGATATTAGTGAACGATATTAGAGGAAACAAATAAGGATAAGGTGTTCAGTGTCCCCACCACTGCCCTCTACCACCCTCGACACTTTCCTCCACTGGTACCATCAGTGTTGCTCTATAGGTAATAGAGTCACACTGAATATTTATTTATTCATTTGGCCGCACTAGGTCTTCATCACAGCATGTGAACTCTCTCTTCTTGTGGCAAGTAGGGGGCTAGTCTTCAGTTGTGGTATGAGGACTTCTCATTGCTGTGGTTTCTCTTATTGCAGAGCATGGACTCTAGGTTTCAGTAGTTGTGGCGTGAGGGCTTAGTTGCTCAGCAGCATATGAAATCATCCCAGAGCAGGGATCAAACCCATGTCGCCTGCATTGGCAGGTGGATACCTATTGGACCACAAAGAGAGTCCAACCCATTGGTCTTAATCGCAAAGTAATATAGCACTAAGTTTCAAAAACTTGAAAATATGTTTTAATTTTAAAACATCTTTGTTTCATTTTATAAGAGGCAAAATTATGTCACAGGAAAATTGGTAGATAAGAAAGAATGCAAAAATAATTCCCTGTTATGTATTCCATAACACATAAAAGTTTTTTCCATCTTCCTTCATTATCCCATGTCTCATTTTATCAGTAATCCTCCTGTACATACAATTGGCTCATTCCTTTTTCATTTCCCACATTGCTTCATAACCATGAAATTTCAATACCCTCAGAACACTTCATATCAGAAAAATTATATTTAACATTTAAAGTTTATCTTGTTTTTGAAACTTAAAAAATTTATTTAAGACAAATGTACTGTTATGCTGTAGGACATGGGGTCCCAAAGACCCGGGCATGAATTAGCAACTGAACAACAACAGCAACTTGTAACAATTACCTTCTTGTATCTACTAAAATAAGTATATTGATTTATATTATGCATGGATTATTATATCATGTCCTTGCTACAGAATTTTTTTTTAATCTTTTCAGCAGAAGCAATCATTGAGTTACCTAGAGTTTAAGCTTGAAATATCTTTCAGCTAAAATAAATGCAGCATACCAAGAAGATAGCACAAACTCTGGATCTACTAACCACTGCATTGTATGTGGAAATGATGGATTTTACTTGGAAGTAAATTACTTACCGTCATGGTTATCTGAAAACATTAACCAAGCAAAAGTAGTTGCTAAGAATACAGTACATTTTCCAGCAAATTTTTGTCCTTGACAAAAGATTTTGAGAAGTCTGTGGATCAAAGAAAAATTTTATTCTCCTTCCATTGTTATCTCTTCCCATTTCTTCCTATCCATGGAAGAAGTTCTTCCCTCTAAGATTCATGGGCCTTGCAGGCAAGTTATGGATTAACACTGCCTAAAATTGTGGGCCAAATCTCAGACTTTTATACCCAGGTGAAGTGGCCTTGGGAGAGGGAATGGACTTGCTTCAGAGGATCTTGTGCTGAGTTTGATTCTATTTCAGTTTCCTTCCCACTGTAAAGGGATGTGGTCTCTGATGGTCTCCTGGTTCAGTCTTGTGTGTGGAAAGGTGTGTGTACATGCTGAGACTAGTCCTACTTTTCCACTCTCCTCTAAATCCTGCACAAGAAAAATTGAATATGCTGTAGGAAGAGAACGTGAGTATGGAAGTCTCCCTGGTATCATGGAGAAATGAACTAGAGAGGTTTGCAGTGGGCTGCTAGAAAACAAATCCCAAACCAGCTTCTCCCCCAATGGCAGACTGTTCAGACCACATGGTGTTGTTTAATTTCCCCTTCCACGGAGGGGCTCACAGCTTCTGAAAATTGAGGGAATGTACTAGTTATCTCAACATTGCATTCTCTTCTTTTAAACTTGCCCCCCAAAAAAGCACCTTAAAAAACACTATCACTCAGAGAATTGAGCCCAAACCAATACATTGTAAACATTCTACATTTCTTTTCTTCTCCTTTTTAACATAATATCTGTGCATGTGCCTAAAGTAATATGAATTATATCATGCTTTTTCTTTTCATTATGTTAAAAATGTTTAAATTACTGGGTACAGAAGGATCTTTTCTAAAAGTCATAGAGTTTGTGCTATATGTCTAGAATATACAGTCAGATCCAGGGGAAAATAATTTTTATTTTGATGCCTAGAATTTCCGAAACAGTGTCCAAGAAAACTAACATGGGCATGCCAGTGGTGTGCATGGCACTGAGCTAAGAGGATTACTTACATTATTTCATCGAATCCTTACATCAACATGAAGAGGCTGTGATATTCAACCTTATTTTATTTATAGGAAAGCAGTCCCAGAGATATTGGGTAACTTGCTGGAAACCTCAAGGCTAGTAAATGGCCAAACAGGGTTACAGGCAGGTTTTTCTGATTCTATTGCCTTTAGGCTTTCCGAACTTTACCTTTTCCTTAGAGATACTAGTGATTCTTTTAAGATCACACGTCAGAAAATGCATATGCCTGTGTGCTCCATGGAAATAAAGCTGACAAAGACTGGGGTGTTTGGTAGCAGTCAAGGCTGAGCAGAATCCACCTTGATGGATCCAGTGTGGGGATGTGGAGAAAAGCAATTGCTTCAATGGTCTACAAAGTAATGCTTTCACTATCTGATGGGGGACTTATGATTTATGCAAAGAATGCTCTAAGAGAACCACCTCATCTATGTGCGTCATGTTTATTCTCTTGGAAAAACGGATCTACTTAGATACAAGGTTTGTCATTACTCCAAATTGGGACCTAGCTGTGCTTTCATTTCTCTAAAACATCCCTACAAAGTGAGAACTCATTCACTCTTAATGATTCTCCTATAAATTTGTTTATGGGTGAGTTCAGCTGTGGAGTGTCAACTGGGACATGGAGATTTAATGAACATGGGTATGCCAAATCCTCCATTACAGCAGGCAAATGAGGCCTTTTGTCCAAGACAGTTTACTAAGTGTGCTCTGGTATAATGAGATCTGCTTTGTGACAAAGTGAGTGTGTGTCTCCCGTTTGATTTAGGAAAGAACTATAGCAGAGTTGGTGGCTGATCAGAGCAGCCTGTACAGCGGTGCTGTCGGGGCTATAATATGACAAGCTTTCAGAACAGCCTGGCTCCAGACACGTTTGTCATTGCTAAATTAAGGGCTCTTGCCGTTATACTTGGTCTTCTCAGGTGGCTCGGTGCCAATGCAGGAGGCACAGGAGACATGGGTTTAGTCCCTGGGTCAGGATGATCTCCTGGAGAAGGAAATGGCAACCCACTACAGTATTCTTGCCTGGGAAATCCCATGGACAGAGGAGCCTCGTGACCTACAGTCTATAGCATTTCAAAAATAGGGTCACAAAAAGTTAGACATGACTGAGCACACACCGTGGGGTGGGGTCCTTATACTTATGGGGTGTTGGGAAATTTAAAGAGATATACATCTTTTAAAAATTTAAGGAAGTATAATTGATTTACAGTGTTGTGTAGGTTTTTGCTACATGGCAAAGTGATTCGATTATGTGTGTGGTTCTTCATATTCTTTTCCATCATGGTTTATTACAGGATATGGAATATAGTTTCCTATGTTATACAGCAGGGCCTTGTTGTTTATCTCTTTTATATACAGTAATTTGTATCTGCTAACCCTAAACTCTGAGTTTATCCCTTCCTACTCCCTTTGCCCTTTGGTAACTATAAGTTTGTTTTCTATGTCTGTGAGCATGCTTCTGTTTTGTCAATAAGTTCTTTCATATCATTTTTTAGATTCCACATATGAGTGTTATCAATAGTAATTCTCTTTCTTTCTGACATACTTCTCTTAGTATGATCATCTCAAGATCCGTCCATGTTGGCATAGATGGCACTGTTCCATTCTTTTACATGGCTGAGTAATATTCTGTTGTATGCATGTGTGTGTGTGTGTGTGTGTGTGTGTATCTATATATGCCATATTTTCTTATTCTCCTTCTTCCCTTCCTTCATGCCCTGTCTCTCTCCCAGTATCATTCTCTCTCTCTTTTTTAAGAATAAATATGCATTTACGGTAGGGGTGGGTGCTGGAAGGAAGCGATCTAGTTCAGGTAATGATATTCTTTTTCTGTAAAAGGTCAGACAGCAGATATTTTAGGCATGTGGGCCATATGGTCTCTTTCACAAACATTCAACTCCGTTATAGCATAAAAGCAGTCATAGACAATACTTGAAAGAAAGAGCAGGACTATGTTCCAGTAAAACTTCATTTTTGGATTCAGAAATTTGAATTTCATGTAACTTTCACACATTCAAGAAATATTCTACTTTTTATTTTTTTTAAAACAACTTAAAAATATAAAGACTTCTTAGCTCACAAGACTTACAAACATAGGCATTAGGGTAAGTTTCTGTCAAAGGTCAGTTCAGCTCTAATGTCTGCCTGACTCCATATACTTATAAATCTGGCATACAAAGTTTCCATCAGAGACATTACCTCTGCCTCAAAGATCTCTTTCCCAATTCTATTCTATGCTTAAAATTCTCAGAATTATCTTTATTTGCTGACTAGCCAGACTCTTTCAATCCTTTAAGACTACTCAAATGACTTCATTCATGACATCTCTCCTTAGCTTCTGTATTAGTGTGCTAGGGTTTTCATAATAAAATACCCACTGACTGAAATGCTTAAAGAACAGAAACCTATTTATCACAGTTCTGGAAGCTACAAGTCCAAGATTAAGGTTTCAGATGAGTTGGTTTCTCCTGAGGCCATTTTCCTTGGGTTATACATGGTCCCTCCTTACAGCAACATTACATTTTCTTGGTGTCTCAGCCTCTTCTTATAAGGACACTAATTCTGTTGATTTAGAGCCCCACCTTTTGACCTCACTTAACTTTACTTCCTTAAAAGCCCTATCTCCAAAGACTGTCACATTGGGGGTTAAAACTTCAACAGGTAAATTTTGAATGAACACAATTCTGTCCATAACACTCTAGGTCAGATGTATAAAACCTACGGGGAAAAAAACTCAATAATCAAGATAAATACTATTTTAGTACAATATTTTAAAAAGTAAAATCCATGCAAAAAGTCAATGATCTTTAAAAATTCAAGGCTTTACATCAAGCAGGTTCTGTATTACTGGTTTTTCATTTTACCTCAGGCTTCAATATGGCTCAGCGTGACTTATTTGGCTTTGCTCCTTCAGCCTGTCCTTCTTTCTGCTCCTTTCTTCATTTATAACATGTGGCTTCCTTTTCCTTTATTGATTGTGAATTCTTAAAACAGATATTCTGTTTCACGGCTGCATTCATCTCTGCAGTGTCTAGTGTACCACCTGACCCAGAGAAGATGTCCAGTAACTATCTGTTGGTTCAAATGCAACCACTACATTCGCTGATGAGGCATCATGGCATTCATGAGGCCTTTCAGTTTTGGGAGCATTTTTCTTTAATCAGAAATGTATAAACAAAGAGGCTACAAGGACCTTTATTCTGGTCTTTATGATGAGGACATTTTGAGAAACAAGGAAATGGAAAGTGGGATGGGAGGAAGAGCTTTGTCTTTCTGTGCAGCAAGTGGTACCTGCGGCTTATCATATGGGACACCTCCTTAAACCTCCCACCTTTGGTTTAAATTTATAGGTGAGGAAACAAATGAGCGGAGAAGTTAAGTACCTTATAGCCCAAAGCCAGTGAGTGAATTAGAGAGTGTTTGAATTGCTCTGAATCCCATAAGAGCTACTTCCATAAAATTATATTTAGGTACACATTAAGGAATAGACATTCTTCTTCTCTTAAGGGATTTACATTTACATAAAGGAACTGCAAAAAGCAGGGCAAATCATTAATGGCTTTGGGGTTCTGGAACAAAATGTTCTCTGAAACCAGCCATTCTGCTCTTTCATATTTCTCCTATCAGATAATTAGCAGCTTGAGAATTAGTCGTGCTCTGTTGAACCATGTATTTACCATGATGTCACGGGTTATCCATGAGTCCATTGCAGGCATACAGTGGGTTGGAAGAAGCGGGGGGTCTGTCCGTTTCCCAGATTAACCTAGTGTATCCATCCTTGGATGTACTCAGCCATAGAGCCCCAGCAAGGATACCCCAACTGTACTTTTATAGTTCCTTAAGGAATTAATGACTTCTGCTTCCAAAACAATGGCTGTGTTATTCTGATTCCCTCCTTGGCTTCCATTCACTAGAGATCCTGTTCTTGTTCCTTTGCAACTCTGAACTCTTGATAACATTCTCTTACCTCCCGCCTCCCCAGCATCTTATCACCGCTGCTACTCAGGGATCTAAATTTCACTGATCCTTATTTCCTATCCTACAGCAGGCATCTTCCCTGTTTTGACAGAAAGTGTTAACACGTGTTAGTGTGTGTTAACATGCCCAACACATGCTTCTAAGACTGTATTCTAAGAACTCCTGGTTACTCTTTCCCACATGAGTGGGCTGATGAGACAGAGGGAGATCCAGGAGCTCTGAGAGCACCTCTCGTCATGACTTTTTTTTTCCTTTTGTCTGCGCTGGGTCTTTGCTGCAGTGCACAGGACTCTCTCTATCTGTGGCAAGTGGGCTTAGTTCCCCCATGGTATTTGGAATCTTAGTTCTCTGACCAGGGATTAAACCTATGTCCCTTACATTGGTAAGTGGGCTCTTAACCACTGGACCAGCAGGGAATTCCCTCCTATTATGACTTTAAGGATCATATGTTTGCTCAGCAATCATCACCCCTCACTGGAGTTGTATATTTCAACACTCAACATGGTTCCCAGTGATTCAGAACCCAGTGAGAATGGCAGGCTGCCCTCCATGACCTCTCATAGCAGTGGCAGAACCTTACAAACTGGGGAAAAACCCGTGATGTGTATAGACATTGAAAAAGGGGCATCTGAACAAAGGAGGTCCTCTTTGGGACCCTTGTTTCCTGTCGGCCTGTAAGAATAGAGGAAGTTGGGATGTGGAGACAAAGGACATTCACTTCAGAGCCAGGATACTCATTGTTTGTACAGCTCAACATTTAGCAAGGTACTCTGTGTTTTTTCATCAGTATGTGGGCGATAATAACATCCTCATTTTAGGATTGTGAAGCATATTAAAGGAGATGCTGGTGAAGCTTAAGCTGCAGGGCCTCTCACTTGCATAGGGCTTGCAACTCATTTCATAGTTAAAATGTGTGTGTGTGTGTGTGTGTGTGTGTGTGTGTGTGTGTGTGTGTATGTTGAAATGTATAAATTTGAGGCCCAATAAAATCTAGATTCATGCTTGGTACTTCTCATCACAGAACACATTTACTGTCAGATAGTAGGAGAATATAAGATCTTAGCAAGAAATAACGGCATACTTATTTTTTTTAATAAACCCTAAAATTAAAAAACACATGAGAATAAAGGAAGAAAAATGTTTACTTAAAAAATCTAACATCATAACAGAAATTATATATATTTATTCCAGTCCCATCCCAATCTGTATGTGTGTGTATATATGTATATAATATATATAGCATCTTGTATACAGTTGTTGCCATATCCTGTGTACATTTCAACATTCCCTCCTGTGATCTCCCTGATGACATAGCTAAAGCCTGAACACACAAGAAGTTAGCTCTGTGTAAGAGGAGAAGCACTTCTTTTAAAAATGAAGTAGTAATCCATCTAACATTTACTAAACACTTACTGTGTGGCAGGGGTTGCTCCAAGCACTTGAACAATGATAACCCAGTTAATCCTGTGAGGTACATTGGGAGACTATCACTGCTTTGTTTATAATGAGGCCACAATAAAGATACACAGTAGTTAAGCCAGAGTAGTTAAGCCTCTCTACCCACACAGCTACTGAGGACGGGAGTTGGGTCTTAAAGCCAACATGTCCTACTGGAGAGGCTGAGTCCTCAACCACCATGATGAAGAGGACTCATAGGTTTGTGGGTGGGAAGAGGTAACTCTTCTATGTTATGAATATTACTTATTAAAGAAATAACTTGGCCTTTAATTAAAGAATGATGCCAAATCAGTAATCGAGAGTACACTAGGGCAAGGAGAAGATCAAGTAGTTACAATGGACAAGGGAAAAGTGAATTTACTAGAGACATGTAACTAGGATTTTAAGGGAGAGCTCACTTGAGTTCAGTTCAGTTGCTCGGCTCTTTGTGATCCCATGAATTGCAGCACACCAGGCCTCCCTGTCCATCACCAACTCCCAGAGTTCACTCAAACTCACGTCCATTGACTCCGTGATGCCATCCAGCCATCTCACCCTCTGTCGTCTCCTTCTCCTCCTGCCCCCAATCCCTCCCAGCATCAGAGTCTTTTCCAATGAGTCCACTCTTTGCATGAGGTGGCCAAACTACTGGAGTTCCAGCTTCAGCATCATTCCTTCCAAAGAATACCCAGGACTGATCTCCTTCAGAATGGACTAGTTGGATCTCCTTGCAGTCCAAGGGACTCTCAAGAGTCTTCTCCAACACCACAGTTTAGTTCAGTTCAGTCGCTCAGTCGTGTCCAACTCTTTGCGACCCCACGAATCGCAGCACGCCAGGCCTCCCTGTCCATCACCAACTCCCGCAGTTCACTCAGACTCACGCCCATCAAGTCAGTGATGCCATCCAGCCATCTCATCCTCTGTCGTCCCCTTCTCCTCCTGCCCCCAATCCCTCCCAGTATCAGAGTCTTTTCCAATGAGTCAACTCTTCGCATGAGGTGGCCAAAGCACTGGAGTTTCAGTTTTAGCATCATTCCTTCCAAAGAAATCCCAGGGCCAATCTCCTTCAGAATAAAGCATCAATTCTTCAGCGCTCAGCCTNTACTGGAGTAGATAGCCATTCCCTTCTCCAGGGGATCTTCCCGACCCAGGGATTGAACTTGCGCCTCTTGCATTGTCAGGTAGATTCTGTACTGCCTGAGCCATAGCCACAGTCATCTCTCCAGGGCTGAAGTGAACCTTTCTGGAGCAGAAATGCTCAGATCTTTCAGCACATACCCCTGTCTGCAGAGCAAAAATGAAGACACAACCTGAGAGTTCTAGGGGAAAAGGAGAAACATAAGTAGCTTATGAAAGAAGCTTGGAGTTTTAATCCTACTGTGTTTATCTTATGGTGTGTGCAACTTGCATTCTACTTAATATATCATTTATTTTACCATGAAATAATATTTAGATTTCCTTACCCTGGTGCTCCAAAGAGATAGGACAGTAAGTTATGCTTATCTTGTATTTCTGGCTTCTGTTGCCCCTGCCCCACTTGCACATCACCTAGAGACATTCATCCTGGCCCAGGAAGCCCTGTAAAGGGAGCCCAGAGAGCAAGAGGAAGAACTTCTGTCTGCATGGAGGGGCATTTTGCTGCCATCTTACAAAACGAAAACAGAAAACAGATCACACGCCCTTTCTGGATTCTTGCCAGACACAATTCTTCACAGTTTTCCATTCTGACTTTCCTTTTAGCAGAGCAGCAATCACAAAGACAGCTCAAATCTAAACCACAGCCCCGTGAGACAAAGCCCTCGCTCAAGGCGNGCCATCTTACAAAACGAAAACAGAAAACAGATCACACGCCCTTTCTGGATTCTTGCCAGACACAATTCTTCACAGTTTTCCATTCTGACTTTCCTTTTAGCAGAGCAGCAATCACAAAGACAGCTCAAATCTAAACCACAGCCCCGTGAGACAAAGCCCTCGCTCAAGGCGGGTGGAATGAGAGAACTAAACACAGAAAGATGATCTGAAGCCCCGGAGCGGTTGCAACTCATCTCCATGAGTTTCCAAGCACTGATCTGGGCAGAGAGCTCTACCCTGTCGTTGGAACAAGAGCCAGAAAGTAAACCACCTTCCCCTGGACTCAGGCCATTCATCTGGTTTTGCATCTTCCACTTTACAGTGGCTTTTCAGGACTGATGCGCTGATGTGTGTGCACGGGGTTTCATGTGATCAGAGGGATTTGAATGATTCACTCAGCAATGCGATCCACACTCTTTGTGATTGTGCAACCTTCATGTAGNCTGGACTCAGGCCATTCATCTGGTTTTGCATCTTCCACTTTACAGTGGCTTTTCAGGACTGATGCGCTGATGTGTGTGCACGGGGTTTCATGTGATCAGAGGGATTTGAATGATTCACTCAGCAATGCGATCCACACTCTTTGTGATTGTGTAACCTTCATGTAGTCTCTTTGTCCTGGAAATGCGATGCTGCACCTATTCCTTGTAGATAAACATTCACAGTAAATGGACTGCACATCCTCATCTATTTCAGTTCCAGCTAGCATATGGAAACTGTTCCTTGCACTTTGCAGAATTCAGAACAGTGAGTCTTTAACGCAGTACATTTTTTTATTAGATATGTCAAAAAATAGGCACATTTCAGAGCATCTGTGGGCAATGGATATTGTACTGTTGTGATGGGTGTGGGTTGTGGACAGCCCTAACTCACTTCCCAAGTTCAAGTATGAGTCAGGATTTGAGGTCAGAACTAGACTGTCTGTAGAGAATTCTCAGTCATGCTAAGGTCTAAATTTGAAGGAGCAGTTTCTGATTCACAGAAGAGTTAGAAGGTCTAGACACAGCATCCAGCCAGCCAGGCTTCTATTAACTTATTTTTTCATACTAGTTTATGAAGGTAAGATAAAATCACTCATTTTCTCTCACATAATCAAGTGGTACTAGTGGTAAAGAATCTACCTGCCAATGCAAGAGATGCAGGAAATATGGGTTTGATCCCTGGATCAGGAATATGCCCTGGAGGAGGAAATGGCAACCCAGTCCAGTATTCTTCCCTGGAGAATTCCATGGACAGAGGAGCTTGGCAGGCTGTGGTCCATAGGGTCACAAAGAGTCAGACAGGACTGAAGCAACTTAGCATGCATGAATCTAAACAAATTTGCAGGCCAACTCTTGCCTTTAAAAACCACAACACATGAAAACTTCTTAGGTGTCTGAATTCAGATTGAAGAGTTTTTCTGTTTGTTTTTTAAAAGCAAATGAAATCAGTGAAATCACGAAAATTTTAAAATAAACTAGAAATGGTATCTTAAATGTGTTTGCAATGAAAGCAGAAAAAAACAAAAACAAAACCATAAAACAATACAATGCAAAAGACCACTATAAATCTAAGAGTATTTTAAGGGGAATTATTTTTGGAATTGTTTACGTATGCATGATACATTTAGTGTTGAACTTTAACAGTGGTCGTCAAACTATGTTTCCTTGAAACAATGATATTCAGCTGATTGGACCGAGGTCATCTATTCTTAAATCATAGCCATAATATTTTTCCAACCATGTGTATTATTTGTGACCAGTACACAAAGAGATAGATAAGGAGACTGAGAATGAAGAGCTGGAAATTTTGGTTGGCAAAATAATTTAATATCTGTTTAATCTAGTAATATGACTAAATAGGATTTGCATTTTTGAGCTTTGCTTTTTATTTCATTTTTTAAATAATTCACTTATATAACATTTTACTAAAATATCAGCCCGTGGTGGAATGGGAATAAAACAAAACAACAGTAACATCAACAACAAATCCATTTCATTCGTTAGAGGAGCATTGTTCTGAAATTCTCTTGATTAATCTGGAGTTTTTCGAAAAAGTGAAATTTTCCAAACCTCCTTGTTTCCATGGCTCATTTGACACATTAATTTATTTCAGTGAAAGGCTAAAGGTAAAAGCGCCTCCTCTAATATCATCTTAGCCTTAATAACATTTCATGTTTTCACTTAACAAAGCCTATTTAATTTTCCTGGGTTTTAGAATGATTTTTAATGGAGAGAATACTTATTTAGAAAACACTTTCTTCTGACAAAGTATACCTGACCTTTCAGTGGGCATTGTGCAGCAGCCTGTGAGCCCCAATGACGATAATAGGTTTTAATACAAACTATCTTCTGGTTTTCCTGGCAGAGTACCAACATCTTTGCTGACATTCATGACACACCGTCTTGGTGGTGATGCCAGGGAGGGGAAAGCCCATTTGAAACTGCAGAAAATCTGCCTGCTCCTCTGATGGGCTATGCTTCCAGAGGCTGGCTCATCACCTGCAAACAGAGTGTCTGAGGGCCTGTCAAAGCTTTTGCCACATTTGGGGTGCAAACAGCCCAAGTTCCCTGGGTATCTCTGGATTTTGAAACCAGTGTTTTCTACTGACCCATTACAAGCACCATCTCTTCAAGGTCCTTACTAAAATTTCACAGGAGTGCCTCACAAATAAAGCTCTCAAGCATGGCAGGTGAATAATGACCCTACCTCATGCTGACTGGGGATGTTTCAGCCAATGAAGTCAGGATTTTTCTAATAAGGGTTGTTGAGCGAATGGCTGGAAGAAGTTCAGCTATGGGGATGATGGAGCTCCTGTTGGAAATCCTCCGTAAATTCAGCCCATCGCTGTCTTCCTCACTTTCTCTAGAGATCTTCTAAGGTGGAGACCTTTTTGAAATTCATGGAGGTTCCTCTGTTTGATCAGCTTTCTGGGGCAGTGTGAAGACAGGATGCCAGCAAGTAAGGAATGGAAACAACACCACACATACTCTTCTCCACACTTGGATGAGGAAGTTACTGCTTTCTCTACTTTTATTAGTATGAACGAGGCACCCTACAAAACTCACGTGTTGAAACCTCAAACTCTGGGACCTCAGAATGTGACTGCATTTGAAGACAGACCCTTTAAAGAGGAAATTGTATTAAAATGAGGTGATTACTGTGGGTCTTAATCCAAGTTCTTAATGTGATGTCCTTATAAGCAGAGGAAGACCATGCCAAGACACAGCAGGAAGGCAATGCAAGAGACATCGGAAGAAACTAAACCTGATGCCTGGGTGACTTGAGGCAGCAGAATTATGAGAAATAAATGTGGCGGCAGCCCCTAGCAAAGGAATGTGCTTAACTGTGTGATCACAGGTGAAACCACGCTCTACTTTTGTGCCTCAAGTTGTTTGGTCTCAGGATGGACAAAATACAAAGGCATGTGAGTTAGAATGTGCTTATGTGGTCATATGTGTGATGTGGACATTAATTACTATGACTGAGTCTGCAAGCCATGTAAGTTCATTTCTGCACAACTCGACTGTATAGCTAGAGAGAATAGTCCACTCTTACAGAATGAGTTGAGTTTCATGATTTTCTTGGGCTCCAAAATCACTGTGGACAGTGACTGCAGCCATGATATTAAAAGACGCTTGCCCCTTGGAAGAAAAGCTTTGACCAGCCTAGACAGAGTATTAAAAAGCAGAGATGTCACTTTGTTGACTAAAGTATGTATAGTCAAAGCTATGGTTTTTCCAGTAGTCATGTATGTGAGAGTTGGACCATAAAAAAGGTTTAGTGCCAAAAAATTGATGCTTTTGAACTGTGGAGCTGAAGAAGACTCTTGAGAGTGCCTTGGACCACAAGATCAAGCCAGTCAATCCTAAAGGAAATCAACCCTGAATATTCATTGGAAGGACTGATGCTAAGGCTGAAGTTCAATACTTTAACTACCTAATGCAAAGAGCTGACTCATTAGAAAAGACACTGATGCTGGGAAAGATTGAAGGCAGGAGGAGACGTGCACAACACAGGATGAGCTAGTTGGACGGCATCACCAACTCAATGGACATGAGTTTGAGCAAACTCCAGGAGACAGTGAAGTACAGGGAAGCCTGGTGTGCTGCAGCCCATGAAGTCACAGAGTTGAGCACAACTTAGCAGCTAAACAACAAAAAGGGCTGCCCTTGGATCGCTCACCTGCCATAGTGTGCAAAGGGTCCCACACTAGTAAGAGAACTGATCTTCAGAAATTTTTCTTTGTGGTTATGTCTGAAGAGAGTAGTCTTTGAAGTTCTGGTTATGGAATACAACTTATGTCAAAAGCTGTGACCTGAGCAGAGTTTAAAGGTGGCTCAATATCTCCCCAAAATAGTCTCCCTCTAGTTGGTGAAATCATCTTCCCAATTCCATATTTAAATTGGTGGTTTTCTCCCTACTTTCAACATTTAGACAATCAAAAATGTGTCATAGTTATTATTACTGTAGAAAATGGGAATTTATATAAATTTCAGAGGCCACTTATGTATTGGTGGTGGTGATTTGAGCTTCCCTGGTGGCTCAGATTGTAAAACATCTGCCCACAATGTGGTGATGATTTAGTTGCTAAATTGTATCTGACTCTTGCGACCCTGTGGTCTGTAGCCTGCCAGGCTTCTCTGTCCATGTGATTTCCCAGGCAGGAATACTGGAGTGGATTGTTATTTCCTCTCCAAGGAATCTTCCTGGCCCCCAAAATTGAACCCATGTCTCCTGCGGCTCCTGCTGTGGCAACAGATTCCTTACTGACTGAACCACCAGGATTCCACTTATATATTAATTTATTCATCCAACAAATATGTGTTTAGCACATACTATGTGCTGAGCATTTTGGTAAATTCCTGGGGTTATTGTTCTTTATGAAGTTAAAATTCCAAAATGTCTAAGAGGAGCATGAGAATTGGAGAATGTAAAACTGCAAGTAATTCCTCAAATAAATACAATGGTAATAGATTCTCTAAAAAGGGAATAGTGGAGAATGAGAGCTGTTTATATAATGTCTAAATGGTGAGAAGAACTCTAGTGAAGGGACTTCCCTGGTGGTCCAGTGGCTAAGACTCTGCACTCCCAGTGCAGGGAGCCCTGGGTTCCTCTGGGTAGGGAACTGGATCCTTCATGCTGCAATGAAGATCCTGTGTGAAGCAGCTAAGACTTGGTGCAGCCTAATAAATAAATAATTTTCTAAAAAGTCCAGTGAAGAAGAGCTAAGTGAAGACAGCTCAAGCAAGGGGGAAAAAAGGACCAAGACTCAGGTGAGTGTGTTCAGGGCTCAGGAGGGAAAATGTGTCTGAGAGAAAGGAATTGGAGATGGTAGGAAGTGAAGTCAGCCACATCAGACCAAGCCACATAGTTTGGAGTTACCCTGAGTATTTGAAAGCCATTGGAGGGCTTTATGGAGATAGATTAATATTTTTAAATAATTCTTTTATTTGTCGGATAGTGATGACACATTATCTCAGTAGTGACACTCATGCGGGGCTGCCTGGTTTAAACTGTAGAGAAATAGTTGCAAGAAATAACTGAGATGAATGTAATTTAAATGATATTCTCACCTTCCCAAAATGGCTCTAAAGGAATGGCCTGACTCTGCTAGGGAATTTAAACTACTGAGTAGTAGTTTCAAGGGAGCCATTACAAATTTCCATGGTCAGAACTGTTCCCTGGAAAACCAGATAGGAGGAGAATGTGTGAATTAAAATGGACTAAGGTCCGTCTAGTCAAGGCTATGGTTTTTCCAGTGNCTCTGCTAGGGAATTTAAACTACTGAGTAGTAGTTTCAAGGGAGCCATTACAAATTTCCATGGTCAGAACTGTTCCCTGGAAAATCAGATAGGAGGAGAATGTGTGAATTAGAATGGACTAAGGTCCGTCTAGTCAAGGCTATGGTTTTTCCAGTGGTCATGTATGGATGCGAGAGTTGGACTGTGAAGAAGGCTGAGCACCAAAGAATTGATGCTTTTGAACTGCAGTGATGGAGAAGACTCTTGAGAGTCCCTTGGACTGCAAGGAGACCCAACCAATACATTCTGAAGGAGATCAGCCCTGGGATGTCTTTGGAAGGAATGATGCTAAAGCTGAAGCTCCAGTACTTTGGCCACCTCATGCGAAGAGTTGACTCACTGGAAAAGACTCTGATGCTGGGAGGGATTGGGGGCAGGAGGAGAAGGGGACGACCGAGGATGAGATGGCTGGATGGCATCACCGACTCGATGGACGTGAGTCTGAGTGAACTCCGGGAGTTGGTGATGGACAGGGAGGCCTGGCGTGCTGCGATTCATGGGGTCGCAAAGAGTCGGACACGACTGAGCGACTGAACTGAACTGAACTGATACTGGATCTGGAGAGTCAAGTCAAGAGGTCCTTTCAGTAGCTCAAGAGAAGAGGTGATGTGGGTTTCTGCCAAAGCAGTGTCAGTGGGGAGTAATGAACATTGGGGTAAGAGTAGTATTGAATCCTATACATCACCATATGTAAAACAGATAGCCAGTGGAAATTCGCTGTATGGCACAGAGCACCCAAAGCCAGTCCTCTTTTGACAAAATAGGGGAATGGGATGGGGAGGGAGGTGGGGGGTGTACCTATGGCTGATTCATGTTGATGTATGGCAGTAACCATCACAATATTGTCAAGAAATCATCCCCCAATTAAAAATAAAATGAAATTTCAAAAATGGGGAGTAGTATGAGAGTAGAGGTAATGGAGTCATTGCAAAGGTAGAATCTATGTGATTGACTAGTAATGGAATGGTAGAGCAAACAAGAGAATGAGTGAGTCCAGGCTTGTGACCCTTTTGATATCTTAGCTGGTGATAATGATGGTAGTAGACCAGATGGGACAAAAATGGAAAAGTCATTTGAGTTTAGAAAAATTAATCTGGACCCACTTCTACTTGCATGTGAAGCACATAAATATTGCCCAAAATGCATAAATATTTGCTTTATATGAGAGTAGAATGGACTTCTTGACAAAAGAAGCATAGTATCAATGGTACTCACTCATCAACACATCATTAGTAAACATTGGGTTGGCAAACAATTTGTTTGGGTTTTTCTGTAATAGAAACTCAAACAAACTTTTTTTCCAACCCAATATTTTTGAGCCACCAAAGTATTGCAATACTATTTTTATAACCATCAGTTTGTATTATATAGGGAACTGTGGCAGGTTGTTTGCAAAAATGGCCACCATTATAGACCTCCGTGTATCCATGATCCTTTTAAATGTGCTGATTTCTCTCATAAAGAGGTGAAATTGATTTCTCTGCCTTTTAAATCCAGGCTAGTCGTGATTTGCTTTGACAAACAGAACGGGGAGAGGGGAAAGAGTAAGTCTGTACGTTTTTACACTAGGTCTCACTAGCTCTCAAAACTCTCCCCACTGCCATGGGAACAAGCTTGAGCTAGCCTGTTGGATGATGAGAGGTATGTTTGGCCAGATATATCTGGTGCCCATCCCAACATCACACACATGTGTAAAGCTATCTGAGACCAGGCAGCTGTAAAAAGCCTGCCAGCTAACAGCAGACAGCTAGAGCCCAGTCAAGGTTAGTCCATCCTGCCTAGATCCAGAACTGCCCAGGTGACCTATGGAGTTTTGAATATCAGTAATATATAATTATTATTTTAAGTCACTGAGTTTGGGGATGCTTATTGTGCTAACATAGTGTTATACATGGGAACCCTGTAGAAAATGTGAAATATAGATTAAAAGATTTTTTAAAAGATAATTAAAACCACTTCCACCCAGTTCAGATATCAGGTCTGTTATGTTACTATGGTACAACTAAAGAAAGTGAAAGTGAAATCGCTCAGTCATGTCCGACTCTGCGGCCCTATGGACTATAGCCCAGCAGGCTCCTCCATCCATGGAGTTTTCCAGGCAAGAGTACTGGAGTGGGTTGCCATTTCCTTTTCCAGGGGATCTTCCTGACCCAGGGATCGAACCCAGGTCTCCTGCATTGCAGGCAGATGCTTTACCAACTGAGTCACCAGGGAAGCAAGTCATGGTACAACTATATCCTTTCACAATTAGGTACTCATGATGTGATATTGGACTGAATGTTTGTGTCTCCAGGAATTCATATTTTAAAGCCTCACTCCCTAATGTAATGGCATTTGAAGGTTGGAATTTAGGTTTGGATGAGGTCATTGGGGTGGAGCCCCCATGATTAGATTGGTGCCCTTATAAGGGAATGAAAGGATTTGTGTTCACTCAGCCATGTGAGGGAACCAGGAAGAGAGTTCTCACCAGAACCTCACTCTGCTGGCACCCTGATCATGGACTTAGCAACTTCCAGAATTGTAGAAATACATAGTTGTTGTTTAAGCCACCCAGTCTATGATATTCTTTTTTAAGTTAATAAATTACTTATTTTGTGTGGGTCTTTGTTTTTGTGTACAAGCTTTCTCTGGTTGTGGAGCTCGGTCTCATTTCAGTGGCTTCTTTTGTTGCAGAACAACATGGGCTCTAGGGCATGCAGGCGCAGACTTAGTTGCCCCACAGCATGTGGGATCTCCCAAGACCTGGGATCAAACCCCGTGTTCCCTGTCTTGTTTATCAACCTGAGTTGACTAAGATGCAAAATGAACAATGGAATGACTCTCAATACTCTGATTGAAACCAACTATTTTCATTTAATATACAGTATGGTTCTCTCCACAAGAGTAAAACCACTTCCAGATCAGTTTACCATTTATACTTTATCCATGGCCTATAAATGGACACCTAGAATTTTCTACTTGTCTTATTCTATCCTGAGTGTCTTTATTCCATCAAATGTCTTCTTTGACCGAGGCAACTTATATGAAATATTCAATATCTTAGCAGCAACTAGCATGGAGTTTTGTCTGGAGTGGCCCTGGAAATAGGAAAAAATGCCATTAATATAAGAAAAACATGATATAACTTATATTAAAGCTCCAGTTTGGTGAAGTGTGATCTAATGAAGTTCACAGCTAATAGCTAAGCTGTCTGAAGAAATGCAAGAGCTGATTTGTCAGTATTTTTCATTTGTCAGATTAAAGGAATAATGTTTTCTTTTTTAGTAAGAAAAGAATAGAGTGGGAATGCTAATCAAAAGACAGACTTTCAAAACTGACGTATGATGTTAGGAAGATACTTGGTTTATTTGATCTTCTATAAAGGATATGCTTGCCATAAACACTCAAGGGAAAACTGTTTTCAGTAAATGTTTATTAGACGCCCTCTTGTTTCTGATGGCATATGCGGTGCTGAGAGGGTTAGAGATGCATGGATTGCCTGACAGCTGCGTTCATCTCTTACTGTATGTGTGCGTGCCTTCTAAGTTGCTTCTGTCGTGTCCGACTCGTTGTGGCCCTATGGACTGTAACCCACCAGGCTCTTCTGTCCACGGGATTCTCCAGGCAAAAATACCAGAGTAGGTTCCCATGCCCTCCGCCAAGGGATCTTCCTAACCCAGGATTGAACCCATGTCTCTTCCATCTCCTGCAAGGGTAGGCGGGTTCTTTACCACTGGCAGCACCTAGGAAGCCCCTCTTTACTGTATATCTGCAGTTAAAACCATATGTTTTACCTATTGTCTCACTGAATTCTTCCCAGACCCCTGTGCTCCTGGTATAATTTCCATGACTTTCATAAGAGACATAGATAATCTAGCTATTTTTTTTTACATTGCTTTGATAGAAATTTAGTGGATTATGACCAGTGAGAAAAGTCAGAGTCAGCCAATCAATAAACCTTTATAGAGCATAAATTTTTAGTGAAACATTTCATGAAGTACGAAGAGCATATGGACCTCAAAAAGGTTTCCTCTTTTTGAAGGTTTTGCAAAGTAGTTGTCCATGCCCTTGACTGAACTCAACATTTGATGTGCAATACCCATGTGGAAGTTATGAATAAACCNGCATAAATTTTTAGTGAAACATTTCATGAAGTACGAAGAGCATATGGACCTCAAAAAGGTTTCCTCTTTTTGAAGGTTTTGCAAAGTAGTTGTCCATGCCCTTGACTGAACTCAACATTTGATGTGCAATACCCATGTGGAAGTTATGAATAAACCCTGGGGCAGCAGAAGGTTTGGAGTTCAAGTGTGTAGGAGATTGCTTCTCAGAAGGGAAAGGGCACCTCCATTGAGAATCAGGGTGGCAGAGGAGGAGGGTTTCTAATTTTAGGTGAGTGCTTCCCATAACCATCCCCACGACATTTCCCTATAGGAGTCATTGCTAACTCTCTCAGCACAAAGAAACGACAACCAGCATCAGAACTAGCTAGCTGAGGCAACCAGAATTCCACATACCAGTTTGGCAGACAACTCCTCAACAGTGCATATGGCAATATGATACGTGATAAAGTTGGTGATACAGACAAGTAAGTGAGTGAAGTCAAGTAAACAAATGAATAAATAAGATATTTAAATGGATGGTAATGGGAAAATAGAGACACTGTGTTAAGATTTTATTTTCTTGGGCTCCAAAATCACTGTGGACAGCGGACTGTAGTCATGATATTAAGACCCTTGCTTCTTGGAAGAAAGCTATGACAAACCCAGACAGTGTATTAAAAAGCAGAGATATCACTTTGCCAACAAAGGTCTGTATAGTCAGAGCTGTGGTTTTTTCACTAGTCATGTATAAGACTGGAGTTGGACCATAAAGAAGGCTGGGCACCAAAGAATTGATGCTTTCAAACTGTGGTGCTGGAGAAGACTCTTGACAGTCCCTTGGACAGCAAGGAGATCAAATCAGTCAATTCTGAAGGAAATCAATCCTGAATATTCATTGGAAGGACTGATGCTGAAGCTAAAGCTCCAATACTTTGGCCACCTGATGTGAAGAGCCAACTCATTGGAAAAGACCCTGATTCTGGGAAAGATTGAAGGCAGAAGGAAAAGGCAGTGACAGAGGATGAGATGGTTAGATGGTGTCACCGACTCAGTGGACATGATTTTGAGCAAACTCCAGGAAATAGTGAAGGACTAGGCAATCTGGCATACTGCAGTCCATGGGGTCATAAAACTCAGACACAACTTAGTGACTGAACAACAACATGTTAAGAAAAATATAATTTCATTCCTACCTCATACAACATAAATAGGGAACTAAAACTACAAAGCTAATAGAATAAAAATTTTAAGGAATATGTTTAGGACCCTGGCTGGAGTGAAACATGAGTTTTTAAATAAAACACAAAACTGTACAGAAACTAGATTATTCAAAGAAATATTGAAAATCATCATGAAAACTGAAACACTCTCATGTTCATATCCTTACAACACTTTCCCTGCAACTTATCCTACACGCAAAATGATACAAGACAGTTTAGATGGGTGAAAATCTGAATGGCAAGAACACTTATAAAGACATACTTTTCACACTGTTGATCAGAGAAACAATAGCTGAACAATAAAAGATACATCAGATTGAAGTGAAGTGAAATGAAATTCACTCAGTTATGTCCACCTCTTTGCGAGCCCATGGACGATTCAGCCCATGAAATTCTCTAGGCCAGAATACTGAAGTGGGTAGCCTTTTCCTTCTCCAGGGGATCATCCCAACCCAGGGATTGAACCCAGGACTCCCACATTGCAGGCTCATTCTTTACCAGCTGAGCTGCAAGGGAAGGCCAAGCATATAGGAGTGGGTAGCCTATCCCTTCTCCACTGGATCTTCCCCACCCAGAAATCAAACTGGAGTCTCCTGCATTATAGGTGGATTATGTCAGATTGACAAATAATAAAACATCAGTTAATACAAATAGTGTGATGGGAAATAGAAACTTTTCATAGACTTCTCATCATAGTCCCTTAGTGACATTGTGAGCACTTAGTAACTCAAAATTCTCATATTTCCTAATATCTGAAATCCACGCTAAACAAGATCAAAGATATGCCCTTCTGAGGACATGTTTAAGGGTTTTCTTCACTATGTTATTTGTGATAGTCGGGGAGTTGAAGACTGCCTCTGTGTGTGTGTGTGTGTGTGTGTGAGTTGCTCAGTCATGTCTGACTCTTTGTGACCTCATGAACTATAGCCCACCAGGTGCCTCTGTCCATGGGATTCTCCAGGCAAGAATACTGGAGTGGGTTGCCATTTCTTTCTCCAGGGGATCTTCCCTACCCAGGGATTGAACCTGGATCTCCTGCACTGCGTGCAGATTCTTTGCCATCTGAGCCACCTGGGTAGACCAAAGACTGCTGAGGGTAATGGACATGTGAAATATGGTAGATGCCTTTATGGAATACTCTGCAACTGTTAAAAACAAATTACAGGGACGTGCTATAGTAAATGGAGAAAGACATTGCAACCCACTCCAGTATTCTTGCCTGCAGAACCCTGTGGACAGAGGAGCCTGGTGGAGTCGGACACAACTGAAGTGACTTGGCATGCATGCATGCATTGGAGAAGGAAATGGCAACCCACTGCAATGTTCTTGCCTGGAGAATCCCAGGGACGGGGGAGCCTGGTGGGCTGCCGTCTGTGGGGTCGCACAGGGTCGGACACGACTGAAGCGACTTAGCAGCAGCAGCAGCAGCCATAGTAATAATGGGGTCTTAAAAGCATACTTTTGAGGTTTAAAAAGGTTATGAATAAAAAAGATCTCTAGGGCAATAATATGTATGTGAAATTAACAGACACACATGTTCAAAACAACCCTGTATATTTTTCAAAGACACATGCATAACCAAGTGTTTGTAACAAATATCTATTCCATCAATGAAGAAGAATGAGAGAAGCCTCGGAATGAGGAGAAAAATACAACAAAACAATAAAGGAAGTATGGCAAATACAAGGAAAATCTACCAAGGGGGAGAAGTGCCTGAGATATATTATGGGCAAGGTCACTGATATCATGTGTGCTTTGCTTCTGGTTCACTTCAGATCAGATTAAACCCAGCTTAGACCTTACCTGCTATAACTGGCAGGAAACCTAATTTCTGTTAATTTTTTTAATACTGATTTATTTGGCTGTGCTGGATCTTAGTTGCATTGCACAGAATCTTCAGTCTTGCACGTATGATATATTTGGTTGCAACATGTCGGTTCTAGTTCCCTGACCAAGGACTGAACCTGGGCTCCTTGCACTGGGAGCAAGGAGTCTTAGCCATTAGGCCATAGGGAATTCCCCTAATTTCAGTTAGTTTTAAAGTGTCATCTCTGTTCTAGTTGATTTTGCCAGAACCTCACACACTTTGTGGCCTAATGAAGTTTCTGGAGGTTTTGTGACTTAAGCTAGTCATGGTCCACTATGCTCTTTGGCTTACCCCTCCTCTTTCTAGAGGTCGACTTGATTTTCCCTCAGTATTGCCATTCCTATGGGTAGGCTGCAACAATATCTGCTTTCTGTATTCTGCCTTATTATTTTCAGTTCAGTTCAGTTCAGTTCAGTCGCTCGGTCATCTCCGACTATTTGCGACTCCATGAATCGCAGCACGTCAGGCCTTCCAGTCCATCACTATCTCCCGGAGTTCACTCAAACTCACGTCCATCGAGTCGGTGATGCCATCCAGCCATCTCACCCTCTGTCATTCCCTTCTTATCCTGCCCCCAATTCCTCCCAGCATCAGAGTCTTTTCCAATGAGTCAGCTCTTCGCATCAGGTGGCCAAAGTACTGGAGTTTCAGCTNCTGCTCCTTATCTTGGAGGAGGGGTATCTCCTCACTGCCACCCCTCTTGACCTTGAACATGGAGTAGCTCCTCTAGGCCCTCCTGTGCCCACGCATCCACTGCTCCTTGGACATGGGGTTATTGTCAGTGGTCCTTAACATAGCATTCACCTGCGCCTCCCTCCCTGTGAGGTTAGGCTGCTCCATATTGTTAGGTATTTGTCCATCCTCTATCCTCCCAATAAAAGTGAAAAGTGAAAGTGTTAGTCACTCAGTCATATTTGACTCTCTGTGACCCATGAGCTGTAGCCCACCAGGCTCCTCTGTCCATGGGATTTCCCAGGCAAGAATACTGGAGTGGGTTGCCTTTCCCTTCTCCATGGGATCTTCCAAACCCAGGGATCAAACCTGAGTCTCCTGAATTGCAGGCAGATTCTTTACAGTCTATGCCACCAGGGAAGCCACATCCTCCCAATGAGCCTTTATTAATTTCCCTCCCAGGCTGGCCCAGGGCAGACAAAGGTGACACTGACCCCTAGAACTTCAAGAACCTGAACCATAGAATAGAAAATCCTGTCAATTCAATCCCTGGGTCGGGAAGATCTCCTGGAGAAGGAAATGGCTACCCACTCCAGTACTCTTGCCAGGAAAATCCCATGGACAGAGGAGCCTGATAGGCTATAATAGTCCATGGGGTCACAAAGAGTTGAACATGACTGAGTGACTTCACTTTCCTTTTTCCTTTCTTTCCTTGAGTCAGGCAAGAGTGGAATGAAAGAACCGGAGAATTTTATCATTTTATATAGCTATCCCATTATAACTACTAGAACCCGGTACAAATCAGTGTCTTCATGGATCAGCCGAACACAGATGTGATCCTGGCATCTTTACTTCAGGATTTCCCCTATTTATTTATTTTTAAATATACATTTATTTATTTATTTATCTATGGCTGTTCCCAGTCTTAGTTGCAGCATGCAGAATCTAGTTTCCTGACCAGGGATCNACAAATCAGTGTCTTCATGGATCAGCCGAACACAGATGTGATCCTGGCATCTTTACTTCAGGATTTCCCCTATTTATTTATTTTTAAATATACATTTATTTATTTATTTATCTATGGCTGTTCCCAGTCTTAGTTGCAGCATGCAGAATCTAGTTTCCTGACCAGGGATCAAACCCAGGTCCCCTACCTGAGGAGCATGGAGTCCTAGTCTCTGGACCACCAGAGAGCCCACCCCCCCCAACCACCACCATACTATTTATTTTGCTAAAGAACCGCAAGGGGATCTGTGCAGATAATTTCACCAATTTCTTTATCCTTGAATTTTTTTTCCTTACAGTATATTATAAAACACTATTTGGGGAATTTCAGTTAGGGAAATTTTAAACTTAGGAATTGCTTTGCCTCATTAGACGTCATCATAGGCTGACTTCAACTCAGAAGCTGAGCTGCACATGAATTATTTGCTGACCCAGAATTCATGTAAGCCCAAAGCAGAGTTGTTCTTTCTAGTATCATTTCTATACTGTATCTCTTTAATGATGAAACAATTATATCATCCTGTTTTTCCAGATATGGCAGGAGAAATTGATTTTGCCATGTGAATAAGCAGGAATCAATAATATTTGATCCTGTGCAATCCACTGGTATTTGCTCAATTAGTTCTTACAGAAGCATGTTATTCGCTCTGTTGGATGTAGAGTCATTTTGTGTTAAACGCAGTTCAGGGATAAAAGCTGAGTTTTTCTTTTAAGTGAAAATGTTTTCTCATGTTTTTACTATTATTTACAGTAATATTAAGTGATTGGATCCCAAGAATTGTGGATAATAAGATAGTAGTAAGGAACTTTTAGTTCAGACTTGTAATTTTCTTGATGGGGGAACAAGCTTTAATTGTCAGGTTCTCTGTGTCTACATCAAAGTAACCCACCCCGGGGACACATTTGAACAGAAACAGGTCAAAGCGAATACAAATCCTTTTAATTTGACTTGTTTAGCAATAATAATTTATATTTAAATAGTCTATAAGTTTACATAAAACACTTTTTTTTTTTTTTTTTTTTTTTTTAGAATTCAGACAGGAGTAAAACATGAGCAAGGAGAAACATCTAAAAGACATCAAAAGTCTTCCTGGATATTTTTTTCTGTTTTTGCTGACTAGCTAGAAACGAAGAATGTCTACTGCATTGCTTCTGTGTGTGCGGTGAGGTAAGGTGACAACTTGCATCAATATATATTTTTTGATGATCCTCATGAAATGTAAACAATTGTGACGAAAGGAAAAGAGCATAGATTTTCATAAACATGAGGAGTTATGTACATAATTGAGCGGAGCAGCATGATTTTAGTAGCTGAAGACTGGAAACAAGCAAATATGCATTGATGTTGTTCAGTCACCCAGTGTGTCTGATTCTTTGTGACCACACGGACTGTAGCATGACAGGCTTCCCTGCCCTTCACTATCTCCCAGAGTTTGCCCAAGTTCATGTCCACTGACACTGAGTCGGTGATGGCATCCCACCATCTCATCCGCTGATGTCCTCTCCTCCTTCTGCCCTCAACCTGTCCCAGTATCAGGCCCTAACTTCCAGGGAGTCAGCTGTTCGAAGCAGGTGACAAGAATACTGGAGCTTTGGCTTCAGCATCACTCCTCCCAACCAGTATTCAGAGTTGATTTCCCTTAACGTTGACTGGTTTGATCTCCTTGCTGTCCATGGAACTCTCAAGAGTCTTCTCCAGCACGGCAGTTTAGAGGCATCAATTCTTCAGCACTCCACCCTTTTTACAGTTCAGCTCTCATAACCGTACGTGACCACTGAGAAGACCATAACCTTGACTATACGGACCTTTGTTGTAGATTAATATCTCTGCTTTTCAATATTTTGTCTAGGTTTGTCATAGCTTTCCTGCCACCTCTGATTTCATGACTGCAGTCACTATCTGCAGTGGTTTTAGAGCCCAAGAAGAAGAAATCAGTCACTACTTCCACCTTTTTCCCTTCTATTTGGCATGAGGTTATGGGGCTGGATGCCATGATCTTAGTTTTTAATATTTTATTTTATGCTACCTTTCCACTTTCCTCCTTCACCCTCATCAAGAGGTTCTTGAGTTCCTCTTCACTTTCTGCCATTAGAGTGGTATCATCCACATATCTGAGGTTGTTGATGTTTCTCCCACCTATCCTGATTCCAGCTTATAACTCATACAACCCGACATTTCTCAATATGTGCTCAGCTCATAGATTAAACAACTATGGTGGCTACAGACAGTCCTATCGTACTCCTTTCTCAATCCTGAACCAATCAGTTTTGCCATACAGGTTCTAACTGTTGCTTCTTGACCTGTATACAGATTTCTGAGGAGACAAGTAAGATGGTCTGGGATTCCCATATCTTTAAGAGTTTTCCACAGTTTTCTTTTCACACAGTCGAAGACTTTAGTGTAGTCAATGAAAAAAGAGATAGATGTTTTTCTGGTATTCCTTTGCTTCCTCTATGATCTATCAGAGGCTGGCAATTTGATTTCTGGTTCCTCTTCCTTTTCTAAACCCAGCTTGGACATCTGGAAGTTCTTGGTTTGCATAATGCTGAAGCCTAGCATGCAAGGTTTTAAGCATGACTTTATTAGAATGGGAGAGGAGTACAATTGTTCAATGGTTTGAAGATTCTTTACTGCTACCCTTCTTGGGAATTGGGATGAAGATGGACCTTTTCCCAATCCTGTGGCCACTGCTTGGTCTTCCAGATTTGCTGACATGTTGAGTACAGTGGATAAATCAGTGTGGTGTATCCATGCATTGGGATATTATCCAACAATGAAACTGAAGAGACCACAGATACATGTAACAATAAGGATAAATTTCACACATGCAATATTAGAGGTGAAATAAGTCAGACACAAACAAGTCCATTTCATGTGTATACAAATTACATAGGCACATGTAAATAAATGATGATGTTGGAAGTCAAAATAACCTACAACTTTGGGGGAAAAGAAGGGGCAATGATTTTAGAGAGAGCAGGAGCAGATGGTATCTTCCAGAGTGCTGGCAATGTTCTCTTTTTTGACCTGGGTTGTGATTACAAGGAGGTGTTCATATTGTGGATAATCTATTCTGCTATACATTTAATTTTGTGTACCTTCATTATGAATGTCATACTTTTTAAAAAGTTTAATAACCCTACTTTGAAAAATTGAGAGAGGATTTGGGTGGGCAGACCGTTCACATGTCAAATCCTGAATCGGGCACTCATTAGCTTCTATGGCCTTGGGAACATGTTATTGCATTATCTGCATCTTGGGCTGAGAAAATAAGGTTCAGTACCTACCTGCAGACACCTGCAGTTGCTCGACTACTGCCAGTCTGCTCAGCATTAGCCCATCAGAAGGTACCAAGAGGGCCCTGATTATAAGACTGAGCAGAAAAGACTGATATAAGACTGATTATAAGACTGAGGAGAAGGCAATGGCACCCCACTCCAGTACTCTTGCCTGGCAAATCCCATGGACAGAGGAGCCTGGTGGGCTTCAGTCCATGGGGTCACTAGGAGTCGGACACAACTGAGTGACTTCACTTTCACTTTTCACTTTCATGCATTGGAGAAGGAAATGGCAACCCACTCCAGTGTTCTTGCCTGGGGAATCCCAGGGACGGGAGAGCCTGGTGGGCTGCAGTCTATGGGGCTGCGCAGAGTCAGACACAACTGAAGTGACTTAAGAGCAGCAGCGTAAGACTGAGCCTTGGCTGAAAAACTCAGTTTGATTCATAGATCAACATTGATTCACCAGTTCGATTCAAAATCCACTACACTGTTGGTGTGTATTTGCTGGTTTCCAGCCTTTAGCTACTAAAATCCTGCTGCTCTGCTCAGCTTTGTACATAACTCTTAGTGTATGTGAGAGTCTTTGTTCCTGTCCTTTCATCACAGTTGTTTCCATTTCATGAGGATCATCAAAAAACACCAATTGATCAGTGAGTGAACGCTCCATAATTTTATTTGGATCAAAATCTTTACTCTCAAGAAAATCCATGAAGTTTGCATTGGTATTTTTTGCATATTTACATAATGCATTTGAATTTGACACTCAGTGTCAATTTTCTGAGTAACAGTGGGTTGACGTGGTAAAAGTGATGTTGTTACTTGACTGATTGATTCAACCAATAAATATTAAGGACTGATTTTGTGCTGATTCACAGTTCAGTTTTGCTCTGAAGACGGGACTCATTGTTAATGCACATCTAAAAAAAGTTATATTCAATTAACCAACTTCAGTCACACAGCCTTACAGTCTTCTATTTGAACAAAAGTTACAAAGTTGATATAAACTTGGGACTTCACATCCATTTTCAAAAGTTGTTCATTGCTTCAGTGTAGAAGGAGACCCAAATGCTATCTTCATAATTTCGTAGACAGATCCCCTGACTTACAAATCTATAAAAATCTTAATGTATAATAAAGCTGGGACTAGAACCGAAATCTTGTTTTAAGCCTGCAAGCAGCTCAGTTAATCATTATTCAGAAAGAAAAGTTTAGAAAGGATGAAACAGTTTTAAAAATAGATGTAGAAGGTTTTATTTATGTCTACATTTTGGTTTAATTTTATGTTAAAATGAATCAAGGCATTGGTTTAGTACATATTGCAAAAGCAGGATAGCTCATTAGCCTCAGTGAGTAAATTTATATTTTAAAAACACTGCCTTCTTTATGGTGAGCAGTAGTTGGAATAAGGAAGAAAGATTGGTTCAAATGTCCTTATTCAACTCAACTTTTTGGATGAGATTCTTTGGGGGAATTACAGAATCGTGATACTGATATGGTGTGAGGATAGGCCATCATTAAAATTACTGAAAACTGGAAGATTCTTGTGTCTTCTTTCTTGGCCTTTGAATGTGGTGAGCTTCATCTTCAGTAGAAAGAAGACAAACTAACACGACAGATGACGGTCCTCCTGTAACACCTTCTGGGCAGAGTGTATAGCATGTCCTGGGCAGATGGGAGATGGTAGAGAGCAGCGGGGTCTGCACGGCCATTGTCTTTGCCAGTTTTTGTGTCTGTCTCTTCCATTAAATGGCTGTTTCCTTCAGGAAAGGGATTGCTTCTTTTTAAATTTTCATTTATTTATTTTTGGTCTGCTGGGTCTTCGTTGATGCACGCAAGTGCATTCCTCTAGTTGTGGTGAGCCGGGGCTACTCTCGGTTGCAGTGAGCAGGCTGCTCATGGCAGTGGCTTCTCCTGTTGCAGTCCATGGGCTGTAGAGCATGAGCTCAGTAACTGCGGTGCAGGCTTAGTTGCCCTGAAGCATATGGGATCTTCCCAGACCGGGGATCACACCCATGTCCCCTGTATTGACAGGCATATTCCTAACCACTGAACCACCAGGGAAATCCAAGGGATTGCTCCTTAATTGTCTTTGTGTCCAAAATATCAAGTCAGGGACTTATACATAGTGGATGTTTGATAAATAGTAGTTAATATCATTAAACAATAAATGATTGTCATGCTCAATTATGTTTGTCTCCATACCATCTCCAGGAGATGGTGAAGGACAGAGAAGCTTGGTATGTTGCAGTCCATGGGATCACAAAGAGTTGACCATGATGGAATGGCTGAACAACAACAGACTCTACTAAAACCTCCATAAAGGAGATTTTCATTCTAGCTGTGTCTCTAATATTACATCTGGCAAATTATAGATGTTTGAAAAATATTGATTCTTGGAAATATGCTTTTTTGATAGATTTCCTCTGCTTACACATCTCTGACATGACCGAAAATGGTTGCTCCAGTGTTTGAACCTGTATGGTCTTCTAGGTCCACCATCAATTTTATATATATATATATATAAACCTCTCATTTGGGTTTGCTTGCTATTAACATGGCTGTCTATTCCCTGAACAATGTATTATTTCTATTGACAGAATTACTTGTTAGAGAATGGAGATTTATAGAGCCTCAGAATATCTTACCCAAGAAGGAGGAGATTTGGATGAGGCAAGCCTTCAGAATTCCCAGAAAAGAAGTCAGTTACAGGTTTCAAGTATGCAGCTATATATTCTCATTAAACATAATGCTGGCAGTACTCAGTTCTACTTCGCTGAACTTTTCCAACAATCCAATTTGAAAAGCTCATAAGAATAATTGATGCCCAGCTCATTGGAGACAGATATTAGAAAAGTCAAAGAACTTAGCATTTATTTTAGATGCATTTTTACCCTAGTGGAAAGAACAAGGAATATATCCTTGAAATGATATTACAGGCAAAGTTCCATCAAGTGAAGATAAACAAATTTTAAACTGTATCTAAAACGCCCACCTGTCTCCATTTCTGATAGCAAAGGAAATTGGTGTAAACTTTTCTTTCAGTATAGAAACAGAAAATACAAGCAAATGCAAAAGTATCATGTGTACGAAATTAGTTGTAGGACTGGTGATATTTGAGGCAACTTCTTTCCTGTTGCAATAGATATTATACTTTGGGGATGGGAATAAAGCCTAAAGGATTAATAAATATCAGAAGGAATGACTTCCAAGCTGAGAGCGTTTGGAATAGACTGAAAGCATCCTTCTTTTTGATTTATTATGTTTGACCACAGTAGATCTGTGTTTCTGCATTTAGGCTTTCTCTAGATGGCTGCATGAGCTTCTCATTGCAGTAGCTTCTTTTGAAGTTGCAGAATTAGTATAAAGTTTATGAAAATAACCCCCCAAATACCATTTTTAGCAAAGGCCAGTTGTAGCAATTCAAAGGTAAAGTGTTGGAGGAGTCCTGTAAAGTCCTATCCTCTAACAGGTGCAGAAATTCAAGCTTTGAGTTGGAAAGCTATTTTGGAAAGTCCCACTTTTCTGGGGTCTAGAATCAGAGCTGAATCCTGGGTAACTCTTTGCTGGACTCTTTGGTTCAGGTATGTTGTGTAGGCTAGACATTGACAGGTTATGAAAGACGGAAAATAACAGTAAGATCAGGCATAGGATTTAGGCATTAGGCCTCTGCAACTGCAAACCACAGTGTCGTGTTACTCACATAACAGATTGTTTCCAACTTAATGTTCGTTTGAAAATATCATTTACTGTGCTCACCTATTGCCCGTGGAAATAAGAAGTGGCTAATTAAAGAGTCTGGAAATATGATTTTGAAAGATATATACTCTGGCTTCACATAGCTGAAAGTAAAATGCAATCTCATAACTACTTAATATGGTGATAGATCTAAATTGCTAAGCAAGATGACTAACAAGGGAAAAAAAAGCTTTTTGGAGACTTAAAGAATAGAACTGGATATCTGTCCCATTTTTGTTTTCGGAAGATGTCAGGTATCTTTTCACTATGAAGGTACACGCTTTTATCCACCACTTAAAACCTTCCTTAAAATCTGCAGGAAAAAATAGCTTGAATTCTGTATTTGCTATATGTCATGGAACCTCATTACTACCTACCTGGCATTCTGACAGAAGCTAGAGAAAATTAGCACCTACAGTGTAGCAATGCTTCCATTTAAGAGGTTACTTTGAAATGTTCTTCCCACCAGCCTGATTGTCCTTACGTTCCCAAGGGGAAACAATGCAATCTATTTTTTGCTGCATAAACTCCGTGAAACATTGCCATAAATGGATTCCTTGCTCCTTACAGCACAAGCCTGAGATGAATGTATTCTATGGAGTAAGGGGACATCATTATTTCACCATGTCTTTGCTTACTAAAACACTGTTTTATGAAGGGATAATTCCCCTATGGAACCAGCTCCTGAAGAAAGGTCTTGATTTATACCCATTGCTCAGTCTGTCTGATTGTATCCTCTGCACCAGAGTATAGTTTTTCAGCAAGATCTATATTTTATGACTCATGGGCAGGTGTTTGACTCAAATACTGCTGGACTGTGTTGCTTGCTGCTTTCCCCTCTGGTCAACCTTTCCCCCCCTTCAAAAATCTGTCAAATTGAAAACAATCCAAAAAGTGTAAATAATTACTGGTTGTTACATCTATTTAAGTGAATCATTAGGAGCGAAACCACATGCCTAGGATTTCACACATTTTCCACTTCCACAAATGAACCTTTCAGAGAATCTTAATTTGGAACTAAAGAAGAAACTGCAGGGAGAGATGAGAAATCTTTGAAAATACACTGGAGAACAGCCATTCGGTGAAATGGGTCAAGAACCTACTGGAACTTCCCTGGTCATCCAATGGGTCTCTGTGCTCCCAATGCAAGTTTAATCCCTCGTCAGGGAACTAGACCCCACATGCAACAGCTAAGAGCTCACATGCGGCGGCTAAAAGATCCTGCCTGCTTCAACTAATGTTTCCACATACCTCAACTGTGACCCACCAAAGACAAATAAATACATTTTTTTAAAAAGAGATCAAGAGCCTACCAACTTCAGCCCAGGAACGAACTTGGCTCTTCCTCAGTGGGTGCTAAGGAGGGAGTTTGAAGTTTGTTTAGCCTCAATATGCTTTACTGAAAAGAAAAGGAGGCATGATTTTTTTTTTTTTTAATCAAATGAAGTTGTGTCTTAAATTTCAAATTATGAGAAAATGTTGTGTTATTATTATTGTTTTCTTAGCTTGTCCACTTATAATCCATTGAGATGTATTCAGGTCAAACCCTCATCAAGGTTCACTTCTCCTATAGTTGTGCAGCACAAACTTGAACCCAACATTGTCCTGTAGGAAGAGCAGTAACCTCTCCTGATGCTCTGAAAAGGGAACTACGTTAAAAACATAATATGCCATGTACCACCAAGTACTAAAATGAACTAAAAAAGAGCAGAGAAAGGAAAGAGGAAAGGAGCTGGGTTGACAAGAGAGTCTCCTGCAATAAGGTTGCATTTGGGAAGAGATCGCAAATAAGCAAGGGTGTCAGCCAACTAATGAGAGTCCTGGCGGGGAAACAGCAAGTGCAAAGGCAACGGCAGGCATTATGTGTTACAGAGAGAACAGGAGGTCGTGTGCCTGGAGCATGTGAATCAGGGGCAGCCGGATAGAAGACCAAGTCAGAAAGCCAGCACAGGGCAAGATGATGCAGGGCCGTCTAGGCCAAAGGGCTGGGATTGAACTCTGGGGGAGCAGTGAGGGGTCGGAGTGTTGAAGGCCGTGATCTGACATGGATTGTTCTATCAATTTTGTGGAGAAGAGACCACAAGGGGGGCAAGGGTGGAAGCAATTATAAACAAAAGACCGAGTGACAAGTGATGGGAGGAGAGGGTGACAAGTGATCAGATTCGGAGAATATCCTGGGGGCAGAGCTGACAGGATCTCCGGAAAAGACTGTATTGTGAGGTATGAAAGCAAGGATAGTCAACTCACAGTGATGCCCATAAAAATTATAGGCAATTAATTGGAAACGACACTCCCAGCCCATATCAAGTATTTGTCCTAAGATGCACACTGAGCTTAGTTGACTTCTCTTTCACTTGACTTTTACTTAGTTTTCATGTTGCTTGTGTTTTATGTTAATATTTAAGGATCTCAGGTACATAGAATTGAATTATTCATGAGCCTTTGTCTCTGGAACATCGTTATCACTAAGACAGGCAAGCCCTGTTTTACTTATTTAATTTTATTTTAATATTTTCACCCTTTCATCTACGATTCTTGTTTGTCTTTTCACCTTTTCACTCAGTTACATAACAAAATATGTCTGATATTTGTCCTTGTGTATACCTTCAAAAAATGTATGGGGTTATTTGTAAATCTACGCCGAAAATTTAATGTAAATAATATCATGCTATAGATTATGCTTTCTGTTTTAAAAATAACCTTATGGTTTTTTAATAATCTATTCACATTGCTTTATACGCTTGTTGTTCATCATTTCTGAGGGCTGCAGAATTTTCCATAGCATGTATTGGCCCAGCTGAACTCATCCAGTCTCCTGGTTTTCTTGTGTTCCTTGTAGCTAATGATGCTTTAAGAAATACACATTTACATGTCTTCTTATAGCCTTGGATGGTGATTTCTGGGGAATATGATTAGCATTTAGTTTTTGTTTAAATGCTATTTATCTACATATTCACAATGAATCACACACAATCAATGATCATTTCACATTGACAACAGAGAATTAAGAGTGTTCGGTCAATTTTAAAAAGATAACTCAATAAATTTATTTTTATCGCTCTTGAAACAGTGGAGAAGTTTATAGAATGCTTCCATACTCAGCTTTGGAAATTAAAAACTGAATAAAAATTCTACCTGGAAGAGAAAAGGAAAATCAAATTTTCACGGATGAGAATGATAGAAAGCAGAATGAAAGACAGTAACAGTCATGTTAAGATCCAGATTAAATTATATCAGAATCAGATCCATTCCTTTGTTCATTTTCACTCCCCTAGAGAGTGTCTTCACCCCAGATCAGAAACTGTCCCCCTACAACCAGTGTCCGTCTGAAATTGCAGAGTAAACTGCCAGTGAAAGTGTTATTTGCTCAGTGGTGTCTGACTCTTTGCGACCCAATGGACTCTAGCCCACCAGGTTCCTCAGTCCATGGGATTCTCCAGGCAAGAATACTGGTGTGGGTTGCCATGCCCTCCTCCAGGAGATCTTCCCAACCCAAGAGATAATCCTCTGAGTCTACCACAATATGGGCCACAAAAATGCAAAGCTTGAGATTCTCTAGGCTACCGAGCAAGCTGATGAAGAGAATTTTCCTGGATGCACCACTGCCTTTCCCCCATGCTAGGTAACAGATTCTTAAGAGGAAATGAGTTGATGGTTGTTGATGATGAGGTGTCTGCTTATGCGTCAGGTGCTGTTCTAGACATTGGAGATTTGATTGGTGAGCAAGAACCCGGTGTGGATGACTTCCTTGGTGGCCTGGTGGTTAAGAATCTGCCTGCCAATGTTGGGGACACAGGTTCGATCCTTGGTTCGGGAAAATCCCACCAGCTGGAGGAGGAGAGACTAAGCCCATACACCACAACTAGAAGCCTACAGTCCACAAGGAAGAGTAGCCTTCACTCACCACAACTAGAGAAAGCCTGAATACTGCAACAAAAGCCAGCACAACCAAAAGAAAGAACACAGTGTCAAATGGTGTCTGATGATGAGAGCTAGCTTGGCTTTGGCAGTGGAAAGGGTTCTGAATGTTCCCAGGTCTAATACCCTTACTGGACAATGACAGAAGCTTAGGAAAGGGAATTCTTCTTGAATTCCAGGCCACAGTCTTCATCCTGGCCACCTTCGTGTGGCTGTTATGATTAGCCTAGATGCTAGAGCTGCCATCCACAGATATCACCAGGATGTTTTCCAGCTTAAAGAAAACACTAAGAAAAACCTGCTTAGAAATGTGGTAGTTAAGTATAGGATTGCTGTTAATAGATTCGGGCTTTGGTCTTTCAAGCTTCGTGCTGGGTTCCACCATGTTGATGGGCCCTGCCGCTTACCTGACTCCACCTTGAAGCTCCATCCAGTCTTCTCTGTGTGTGGTCCATATAGCAAACAGACTCCTGGGTGCCGATAAACACCCCTCCTCAAGTCTGCAAGAATTGCTTATGTACAAGTGAGGTTTTTCTCTTGAGCTGACATAGGGATATTTCATTCTGTTTCTAGTTTAACACTCCTCCCCCTCCCTCCATCCTTTCCAGCAAGAGCCAGAGAGATCCTGATTAAGCTAAGCAGCAATTAAACATCCTAATGCTGTCATTATCTTTCCTTAAGTAGCCACTTCAGCCACGAGGAGAACATTAAACCGAAATTTAATTTTCTAAGAGGGTAAGTAGGCTTTCAATTTTCCTGGTTCTGGGTTTGTCAAAAGGAGCAGAGAAGTCTTTGTTTATCCTAAGAGACTCTTTAGATTGAATTTAGAATTCATGGGGATGATCTCTTTGGATCATATTTGTAAAATATATTTCCATCCAACAGTCAAGTGTCATCTGGCGATGCTCTGTCAGGCCAGCATCAGTGGGGCAGACAGGTGGCCCACCGATCAGCACTGACTGTCAAGGCATCACCTTCTCCAGATGACTCCTGTATTTGTACTTCTACTGACTGTGAATTCTGGGCTCAGACATCCAAGAGCTGGAACTTCCCTGGTGGTCCAGTGGTTAAGACTTCGCCTTCCAGTGCAGGGGTTGCAGGCTGGTTAGCGGGCTAAGATCCCACGTGCCTGCTGGCTGAAAAACCAAAACAGACAACAAAAACGATATGGGAAGGAATTCAGTGCACACTGATCCACATTAAAAAATGTGAAATGATCCACGTTAAAAAAAAAGTCTTAAATCCAAAAGCTACTACAGGCTTCTCTAGAGAAAGATGAGCTCAGTTTTTTCTACTCTTCTCGAGGCTGAGTCCCCATTCTAGTTGTTCCCAAATTGGTCCTTTTTCTCACAATGTGTAATGGTCACATTCCAGCCTAATGAGGTTGAATTCCAGGACTCAGGTTTCACAGGTACTAATAACTCGGGAACATGAGATACTCTCNAGAGAAAGATGAGCTCAGTTTTTTCTACTCTTCTCGAGGCTGAGTCCCCATTCTAGTTGTTCCCAAATTGGTCCTTTTTCTCACAATGTGTAATGGTCACATTCCAGCCTAATGAGGTTGAATTCCAGGACTCAGGTTTCACAGGTACTAATAACTCGGGAACATGAGATACTCTCTAAGGGAAACAGAGAGCAGCTCGGTTTGCAGAATCTGATGTGATTTGATTTCATGGCAAAAGGGCCCGTCTCTCTTGCAACTCTTCTCGTTCCTCTGATCTCCCTGTCGGCACCTTCTGGATACAAGAGCCTTTTTGTCCTGGAAACTCACTAAGATGGTCCCCAGGTTAGAGTCTTTGATGACTCGCTCTGCTTCACTACCTGTAAATACTGTTTCTTCTGACCCTCCCGCACATTCATCTTGTTCCTTTAATTCAAATATCAGCTTAATCTCTTGTTATGGACACTATTCCCGAGTTCCCAATGAGAGTCACCACCTAGTAACTTCTTTCACTTACTTTTTGTACTTTTGCATAGGTAGCTTTTAATTTTACTTGTCCATTTTGACTTTTCATGTTAAAAAATCAAAAGAAATTTTATTGTGGGTTCAAATTCTGCCTTTATTTTCTTCTGTAATAATTTTAGGGTAATCCAAAAAGAAAGGATTTCCTGGGTTGTTGGGTACGTCTCTAACAAGCCTTGAAGAAGTGTGAATATTATTCCAAGTGCTTTTGGTAATTGAATATGGTGGAGGATTCATCCAACTACTAAGATCAATAAGAAAGCCTGGATTCTCACAGACCAGTCTTCCACATTCACCAAAGCTAAATTGCTTATAGCCAACATAATTTTTTAAAGAGTGTGATCCGAAAAAGCCCCAAAGCACCAGGCAAATTGTACCTAAGAAAAATAAGATGAATTATCTTCATCACTAGGAAGATTTCTGTTGGGTCCCTAAAAATGATTAGAGCCCTGAGGCTAGTATTATTACCCCTAAGAGGGGTAATATACTTACCCAACATATACTCTTGAGGTCACTGGGAAAACTTCTAAAGAAGTTCCATTAGGCTATCTAGTACAATTCAGTGAACATTCATCATGTGATAAAGGTCATAACGGATATTACAAACAGGAAGAGGACAAGGCCTCTGCCTTCAAGGAGTCCATATTCTAGTGCAGAAGATGGACATGGAGATTCATGACTGGGGGCATAAGGCGCATTGCAGAAAAAGGGTTCTCACCAAACAGCCAAGAGAGGACAGACCAAGAAGAGACACATCCCAGATGGTGCATCTGGAAAGCGCCTGACGGTGGCTCACGCGGCATATCTAGGGAAAGAGGCTTAAAATGAATGAATGTCCCTCCCATGCCAGTGTTGGAGAGCCTGTCAGTTTCCACCTGGGGATTTCAAATACTCACAGCTTCTGCTGATCTTAGCAATCTTAACACTGGGCTAAGGATAGCCCAAGGCAGGCTGCGAGGCCTGAGAAGAGTGCTGATTCCATCACCATGAAGCAGGTGAGGCATGAGGCTATCTAGGCCAGCCTCAAAAATAGGTAATCCAGTGCTCCTCCATTCAGAAAGCTGTTTGCAGTTGCAGTCTGCAACCCTGCACTGTGGTGTGTGCCTGGTTAGTCGCCAAGTTGTGTCTGACCGCATGGACTGCAGCCCACCAGGCTCCTCGGTGGAAGAATCCATGGGATTCTCCAGCCAAGAATACTGGAATGGGTTGCCATTGCGTCCTCTTCCAGGGAGTCTCCCCACCCCAGGGACTGAACCCACGTCTCCTGCAAGTCTCCTGCCCTGCAAGTGGATTCTTTACCCCTGAGCCACTGGGGAAGCATCTTGGTAACTTACAGCTAATTTGGAAAAAGGGTCCTTGTCCAAGTTTAATTTACTCCCTCTCCATATCCACATCATTCATTCCCAGATTCCAAGGCTCCAAATATCAGTTAAGCATTCTTCTACAAGACTCATTTTGTAGTTTAAGGTGTTTAATCTTTACTCAAGCAAACATCAAAGATTAAGGTATTTCACTCCATACTATCTTGTACTTATGCCTGTAAAGGGTAAATCACTGGCAAGTGGAAAAATTATAACAATTTTTGGAATTGTATCCTCTACCCAGGAGGGTATTGTGCCTGTATCTCCTTAGTTGAATATATGTTATGAACTTAAGGTTCAAGCAAACATGTGGCTTTGAGTGGAGGGCTCTTTCCTTTCCAGTTAGCCACTTGCCTCTACGTGTGTCTTTCCTGCTATGACAGTGCAAAGGTCCAAGGCAGTCAATGGTGGTGTTCAAAGGTATCAGTTTTGTCCCAGGATGGAACAACTGGTTCACTTTTTATATCTGGAGAAAATAAATTAGAAATAATTACATCAGTGTTAAGTCTTGGAAAATAATTCAAAATTGTATATTGTACAGTAGAAAATTTGGCAAATAAAACTATTATTTATATTAACAAATTAAATTGACTTTCTTACTATTCTTTCACACATTAGAAATTTGTTTAAAATGCATCTAGTAGAATATTTAAAGAAAAGTTATCTTGACAGGGAGTCCCTAGATTCTATTGAATTTTATGACTATTGCAAAGTATTTTTCACTGCCATCACTAATCTTCCTTAAAGGGATGCTGCTGCTGCTGCTAAGTTTCTTTAGTCATGTCCGACTCTGTGCGACCCCATAGACAGCAGCCCACCAGGCTCCCTTGTCCCTGGGATTCTACAGGCAAGAACACTGGAGTGGGTTGCCATTGCCTTCTCCAGTGCATGAAGGTGAGTGAAAGTGAAGTCACTTAGTCATGTCCGACTCTTAGCAACCCCAGGGACTGCAGCCTACCAGGCTCCTCCGTCCATGGGAGTTTCCAGGCAAGAGTACTGGAGTGGGGTGCCATTGCCTTCTCCACCTTAAAGGGATGTGTTGTCATCAACTTGCAGGAGAACAGATCCCAAACCTGTTTCTTGTGTCACCAGAGGTATTTGGGGTTCCACTGTGTCAAGTATTCTATGGAATTCAAAAAAGACATAAGACTGTGTATTATTTAGCTGATCTCATAGAATAGTGAGGAACTTTGAGCATAGTCTCCTCTTTCGTGTGGGTGCCCAGTGTAGTTTTGCCAACTGGGGTGAAAACCACAATCAAAAGGACGCATAAAGCTCTTGGTGATCTCTTCCTAATCTACTTTCCAGCTCTTATCCACGGATGAGTCCAAGATGGCACGTTTTCCTTAATGAAAACGTGCCATCACACATTTAAACCGCTTTCTTGGAGTCTTTACAATTCTGTTTTTCCTCTGCCTAGCGTATATGTCACCATGTCTTCCATTTCTTATTCAAGTTCTGGGTTCTTTGACATCTCTGTCAAAATTTACTCTAATAACCTCTACTCTGTCCCTACAGCACTTAACTCAAGCTACTGACACACTTATCTTGCAAATTTATCAAGAATAACTTTCTTCATCCAAACCGTTCCATCTAGGCCATCCCATTCATTGGGATAAACATGATCTTTCTGTGACTTCACTCCTCAAAATTAAAGTCTAAATTTCTTAGCATGATTTTTCATGATATGCTCCACCTGTTACTTTCTGAGCTTTTTCTTATCCCGTGTGTATATCACCCTCATGACATCCTGACCCACTATAAGTTTTTTGAACAGACTGGGTCCACTTCTACATCGCTTGTTGAGGATAATTTTTGAGCTATTCCCTCTTCTATTCCAAGCCCCTTAGCCTAATTTACGGTACATGGTAGGTTCTCCATCAATATTTGTGGAATATAAACTAGATAAGGACTAGACATGATATGTCTTGAAGTTCATGGCTCCTGCTAACACATTGCATTACCAGCCTGGTTCACAAAGATGTTTTCCAATCACTTGTGAAGAACCTCCAGCTCAACTCTCAGTGCCCAAAGGCATGTTGTTCAAATTTTCAGATTGTCCTGGCTTTGCCACGCTTGCCTTAGGATATTTTAAAGTCAGTGAGAATGGGTATGATGAAATATAACACATATGGTATTTTTGTCATCTTGGTCATTTATTCAGTGGTCTTATCTACAAGCTCTGAGTGCTTAGACATGAAACATATCTGAGCGTTGGTTTGCCTCTTAGCAAAATACTATAATGATGATTAACTCATCACTGATTATTTAAGTTATTTAAGAATTAAATAACTTAGTTATTTAATTATTTAAGAATTAAGAATAACAGCCTATGTATAGCAGGTAGAACTTCAAGACATTCAATAAACATTTGTTTTTCTCTTTCATTATTTTGTGACCATAGTCCAGTTTGGTCTGAGATACATTTCGAATGCTGAACCAAGTTTTGTTTGAGAAGATGTTTGAACAATTGCCAAAAGCAGAATATCAAAATACATGGCTTGCAATTATTCATTCTCTTTCATCCCTTACACTGCTTTAGGTATTCAGATATTGTCTGCGTTGCCAAATATATATTAGGTTGATAAATTGAGAGTGAAGGACCATTATCCTAGAGCAATATACACTAGTCTCGGATAGCCTGCGAGAAATGTATGACTTAGTGTAGCATATTTGTAAAGAACATTGGTTATAATTATGGAAACTGGAGGTTTATCCCAGGACTACTGTTACCTGAATTTGGACAAGTTCCCCATATTTGTAGGGACTATATTATTTTTGCATACAAGAAGATAATAGAATATTGATGGTTGGAGGGGTCTTAAATAACTCAAGCTTTTAAAAACTCTCCGATTCTTTTTCAATAATTTTATTTACTTGTCTACTTTTATTTTTGGCTGTGTTGGGTCTCGTTGTTGCGTGGGCTTTTCTCTAGTTGTGGTAAGCAGGGACTACTCTCTAGTCGCTGTGTGCAGGCTTCTCGATGCAAGTGGCTTCTCTTGTTGTGGAGCCACAGGCTCTACAGCGCATGGGCGTCAGTAGCTGTGGCTCAGTGGGTGTGGCTCCCAGGCTGTGGGCTCAACGGTTGTGGTACAGCAGCTTAGTTGCTCCAGGGCATGTGGGATCTTCCTGGATCAGGGACCAAATCCATGTGTCCTGCATTGGCAGGCAGATCCTTTACCACTGTGTCGCCAGTGAAGCCCCTCTGATTCTTTTAGTGTTTGTCAAATGGAGTCAATTGTAAAGGCCACAAACAGATAACTATTTTAAAAATTATTAATAAGTGATAAGATAACACTCTAACTATAATGAATGATTTTGGCTTACAGGGAATGCTGTATGAGTTAATCCTTTTGTGTAGGTATATATGCTGTGCTGTGCTTAGTTGCTCAGTTCAGTTCAGTTCAGTTCAGTTGCTCAGTCGTGTCCGACTCTTTGCGATCCCATGAATTGCCGCACGCCAGGCCTCCTTGTCCATCACAAACTCCTGGAGTTCACTCAGACTCATGTCCATCGAGTCAGTGATGCCATCCAGCCATCTCATCCTCTGTCATCCCCTTCTCCTTCTGCCCCCAGTCCCTCCCGGCATCAGAGTCTTGTTTCTCAGTTGTGTCCAATTCTTTGTGACCCCATAGACTGTAGCCCTCCAGGCTCCTTTATCCATGGAAGGCTCCTCTGTCCATGGAATGCTCCAGGCAAGAATACTGGAGTGAGTTTCCATGTCCTCCTCCAGGGTATCTTCCCAGCCCAGAGATTCAACCAGGTCTCCTGCATTTCAGNGTTTCTCAGTTGTGTCCAATTCTTTGTGACCCCATAGACTGTAGCCCTCCAGGCTCCTTTATCCATGGAAGGCTCCTCTGTCCATGGAATGCTCCAGGCAAGAATACTGGAGTGAGTTTCCATGTCCTCCTCCAGGGTATCTTCCCAGCCCAGAGATTCAACCAGGTCTCCTGTATTTCAGGCAAATTCTTCACCAGCTGAGCTACCAGGGAAGCCCGTGTGTGTGTGTGTGTGTGTGTGTGTGTGTGTGTATTTGATCAAAGCTGAATTAAAGAGTGATCCTGGGGGGGAAAGTTTCCCAGGGAAAAGATGCTGACGGAATTATTTTTTAACGTGGCTGGAAAAAACTTTCTTAATGTAATTAAGAAGACAGTGCTATATGAAGAACATTCTGCCGTGGCTTTACTGGCCCATTTTCTAATTTTAAAAAGAAAACATATTACAAATGAAATGAATAGGCCATAATACATGCTGTATGCCAGTTAGAATGATGGATGGGCTCCTAGAAGAAATAACCAATGTCCACAATAGGCTTGTGAGAAAAGAGTAAGGCCTTGGTTTTTTGTACCCAATAGAAGTGAAAGCGTTCAATGACCCTCTCTAAGAAATGAATAATTTTCATTATCTGTCAGTATTCTTTTATTTTCTCTTCCTTACATTATTCTATTCAACTTGGTCTCCTAGTTTTATAATTAGAAGTCCTTGAATATGAGTAGAGAGGAAAGAGAAAACCTCTAAAAGGGAATACTCTTTGTAAAGGCAAGTATTGCCTTTCAGAAAATCGCGAAGGTGATTCTTCTTTGCAGTAGGCAGAGAAAGCATTTTGATGGAGTGATGATGGATCTGTCTGAAAGTAATGACGGATGTTTGTTTCTTGTTAAACAATGCAGCTTTTCAGAATGTTAAATATAGCTTTTTATGCCCTCTGGCCAGCAAAGTGCTGTGTGGGTGTGCCATGTGGTACGTAGTAAGTTCACTCCCAGGCCGTATAAGGGAGCTCTGATGAGGCATCTTAAGCAGGGGAAGGAGAAAGTATTTCCCTGAAATTGTGCAAGGACTAGACCAAAAACTGTACCCAAAGTAGCACAGTGATACTGGACTTAGGGGGCTGAACAAAGGAGAGTCTGCCTGGGTGAAAAAGGGCCAGGGCATTTTCAGATAGAATCAATATTTGAAGTTATTAGAGAATCATACATGGTTCTGGGTGTTCTCATTAATTGTGGTGGAGTCTCATTCTGCACCACAGTGGAAAAGGAACAATGCACCCCCATCGAGCAGTGCTGGCTATTAGTTTTTTTCTCAGCTGCAAACCCACTCTTCTGCATTTTTCTTTGTAATACAAGCTTAAATTTGCTATCCACATTTCTCCTTTGGAAACTGAGTTTATGTCAGGTTTCAGCAATAGGAGTGCAAGAGGAAGACCAAGAGTCTGGCTGAATTAAAAGAGTAAACGCAGGGTTACCAGTAAGCACCCAGGATGCTTTAGTGTGACTCAAAGAGGACTTAGGAGGAACTTCTTTTTTTTTTATGTTTTCTTTTGAAAGTGAAAACTGTGCTGCCCATGCTTCGTGCAAATGGAGGACAGGTATATTGTTCTATGTACTGACTTTGATTAAATCATCGTCCAGCCTATTTCTCACTCCCATCAGACATCCCTTGCTGGGGCCAGAGACTCTCTTGGTCCAGGATGAACACGTCTTAGGCTTCTTTTGCAGCTTTCTCATACTTGCATTACAGTGATATTAGTTCAGCATTTTCTTGAATTCTCTCACCTATTCCTGAGTTTCATTCCCTTTCCCATTGTGGGTTTATTCCTTTGGAAAACTCCAAGCTTTGATTTCATTTGAATCTGGCCGTGAACTAGACGTGAATGCATATACTCTCTCCTCCATCTTAAAGCTAAAGTTTTAAATCTTCTTTAAAGAAATTGTTACAAATTTTCATTGACATTGATTTGTGCTTCCATGTCTTATTCATTCAGTAAAAATTTGATGTCTTCTTTGATTTTTCAATATTGCCACATTGCTTCAGGTAAATAAGTTATTACTATTTATTGAGAAATTGCAGATCACATTTATACTATGTGCAAGAAAAATATGTAAAGATAGTACTTGGAATAAGCCATAACCTCAGATGTATCTTCTTATTTGTAATTCACTTTTCACTTGCTGTTCACCTTAGCAAGTCACTTAACCTTCCTGACCTGCTAAATTTCTCATGCTGAGAATAATACTTATCTCATAGACTTATCTTAAAAATTCAAGTAGGAAATGTAGATTCTAAAGCGAATAAGTTACCAGGAAACCAAGGAATTTTGAAAGAGAGTATATTAATTAAAATCATAGAGGAAGACCACTGCATGATATTGTTGAATTGTTGCTGTTCAGTTGCTAAAATGTGTCCAACTCTTTGCAACCCCATGGACTGCAGCCCACCAGACTCTTCTGTCCATGGAATTTCCCAGGCAAGAATACTGGAGTGGATTGCCATTTTTTTTTTTTTTCCTGCAGGGGATCTTCCTGGATCAGGGATTGAACCTATGTTTTCTGCATTGGCAGCAAGATTCTTTACTACTGAGCCACCCATAGTGGTTGCCCATAGTGGTTGATAGGAAGTGGTAAATGTAGTCCTAACCAAACATATCCATTTTTTGAACTTAGGAAAGTGAAAACTTAGAAAAACATGAGTGAAATGTTTTCTGTATACAAGAAACATCTACTGGGAATGAAAGAAGAAACACTTGCCTGAGAAAAGGCTCCACATGTCTGATGATTTGGGAAAAGAAGTTGTGTAGTTTAAGAGAAGAGGAAGAACCAGCCATAGGTCTAAGTGCACAAGTATTGTTGGCAGAGCAACCCCCTACCCTCACTCTAAAACTGGCATAACTTAGCCCCTGGAAACTGTGAATACATTATATGACATTGCAAAGGTATCCTTACAGATGTAACTAAGGTTCTGAATTTTAAAATAGGGCCATTATCCTGCATTAACCTGACCTTAGCATATTAAAAAGCTAAGAGTTACCACTTGGCTGACAAAGGTCCATAGAGTCAAAGCTATGGTTTTTCCAGTAGTTATATATGGATATGAGAGTTGGACCATAAAGAAGGCTGAGCACCAAAGAATTGATGCTTTCGAACTATGGTGCTGAGGAAGATTCTTGAGAGTTCCTTGGACAGCAAGGAGATAAAACCAGGCAATCCTAAAGGAAAGCAACCCTGAATATTCATTGGAAGGACTGGTGCTGAAGCTGAAACTCCAATACTTTGGCCACCTGATGCAAAGAACTGATTCATTGGAAAAGACCCAGATGCTTGGAAATGTTGAAGTCAGGAGGAGAAGGAGGTGACTGCGGATGAGGTGGTTGGATGGCATCACTGACTCAATGGGCATGACTTTGAGCAAATTCTGGGAGATAGTAAGGGACAGGGAAGCCTGGCATGCTGCAATCCATGGGGTCACAGAGAGTGGAACATGACTTAGTGACTGAGCAACAAAAAGGCTACCCATGGATCTGACACCTGCCATAGTATTTGAAGGGTCGCACACAAGTAAGGTAACTGATCGGCAGGGTTTTTTTCTCTGCGGGTATCTCTGATGGTGGGAAAGGTTGAGGGCAGAAGAAGAATGTGTCAGAGGATGAGATGGCAGGATGGCATCACTGATGCAATGGACATGAACTTGGGCAAACTCCGGGAGATGGTGAGGAACAGGGAGGCCTGGCATGCTGCAGTCCATGGACTTGCAAAGAGTCAGACATGACTGGGCAGCTGAATAACAGCAACATCTCCAAAGAGAGTAAGCTTTGAAACTCTGGTAATAGAATACAGCTTATGTCAAAAGCTGCAGAGATTAAAGGTGATTCAATATGTTCACCAAATAAACAGCCTCCCTCTTTTTTAGTGAAATCATCTTCCTAATTCCATATTTTGTTGTTGTTCAATTGCTCAGTAATGTCTGACTCTTTGCCACCCCATGGACTGCAGGATGCCAGCCTTCCCTCTCTTTCACCATCTCCCTGCTTGCTCAAACTCAGGTCCATTGAGTTGGTGATGCCATATTTACTTTGGTAGTTTTCTCCCTACTTTCCACTTTTAGGGAATCAAAAATGTGTCATAGCCATTATTACTATCGTTCAGTTCAGCTCAGTCAGTCGCTCAGTCGTGTCCGAGTCTCTGCAACCCCATGAATCACAGTACGCCAGGCCTCCCTGTCCATCACCAACTCCCAGAGTTCACTCAGACTCACACCTATCGAGTCAGTGATGCCATCCAGCCATCTCGTCCTCTGCCATCCCCTTCTCCTCCTGCCCCCAATCCCTCCCAGCATCAGAGTCTTTTCCAATAAGTCAACTCTTCGCACGAGGTGGCCAAAGTATTGGAGTTTCAGCTTCAGCATCATTCCCTCCAAAGAAATCCCAAGGCTGATCGCCTTCAGAATGGACTGGTTGGATCTCCTTGCAGTCGAAGGGACTCTCGAGACTTCTCCAACACCACGGTTCAAAAGCATCAATAATGCCTATTTATGTCAACTCCAGAGGTCACTTATGTATTGGAGGTGGTGGTTGTGGTTTAGTTGCTAAGTCGTGTCTGACTCCTGCAACCCTATGATCTGTAGCTTTCCAGCTTCCTTTGTCCGTGGGATTTCACAGGGAAGAATACTAGAGTGGGCTGCCATTTCCTTCTCCAAGGGATCTTCTGAACCCAGGGACTGAACCCACATCTCCTGGGGCTCCTGCATTGGCAGGCAGATTCCTTAATGACTGAGCTACCAGTCAGTGTGTATTAATTTATTCTTTCAAAAATATGCGTTTAGTACCTACTACATCCTGAGCATTATGGTAAATTCCTAGGGTCATTGTTCTTTATTGCTCAGTTGCTCAGCTGTATCTGCCTCTTTGTGACTCCATGGACAGCAGCACGCCAGGCTTCCCTGTCTTTCACAATGTCATGGAGCTTGCTTAGACTCGTTTCCATTGAGTCAGTGGAGTCATCCAACCATCTTGTTCTCTGTTGTCCCCTTCTCCTCCTTCCTTCAATCTTCCCTAGCATCAGGGTCTTTTCTAACGAGTCAGCTCTTCACATGTGGTCATGAGTAAGCTCTTCTTACAGGTGGCCAAAGTATTGGAGTTTCACCTTCTAATGAATATTCAGGGTTGATTTCCTTTAGGATTCACTGGTCTGGTCTCCTTGCAGTCCAAAGGACTCTGAAGAGTCTTCAACATCACAGCTCAAAAGCATCAATTCTTTGGCGTTCATTCTTCTTTATGGTCCAACTCTCACATCCATATGTGACTAGGGGAAAAACCATAGCTTTGACTAGATGGACCTTTGTTGACAAAGTAATGTCTCTGCTTTTTAATGTGCTATCTAGGTGTGTCATAGCTTTTTTCCCAAGTGGCAAGCATCTTTTCATTGTTCCTTATGAAGTTAAAATCCAAAAGTGTCTAAGGGAAGCATGAGAATTGGGAAATGGAAAACTGCAAGCTATCCATCAATAAATGCAACTGTAATAGATTCTCTAAAAAGAGAATAGTGGAGAATGAGTGATCTTTCTAAAAGGGCTAAATGATGAGAATAAAAACTCCAGTGATGAGACTTCCCTGGTGATCCAATGGCTAAATCTCTGCAATCCCAATGCAAGAGGCCTGGGTTTGAATTCTGATCAGGCAACTAGATCCCACATACTACAGCTAACACGAGGTGTATCCAAATTTTAAAAAAAAATGTTAAAAAAAATCTATTTCTTAGGATCAGTTCAGTTCAGTCACTCAGTCATATCCGACTCTTTGCGACCCCATGAACTATAGCACTCCATGACCTCCCTATCCATCACCAACTCCTGGAGTTTACTCAAACTCATGTCCATTGAGTCAGTGATGCCATCCAACCATCTCATCCTCTGTCATTCTCTTCTCCTCCTGCCTTCAATCTTTCCCAGCATCAGTGTCTTTTCAAATAAGTCAATTCTTTGCATTGGGTGGCCAAAGTATTGGAGTTTAAGCTTCATCATCAGTCCTTCCAATGAATATTCGGGACTGATTTCCTTTAGGATGGACTGATTGGATCTCCTTGCAGTCCAAGGGACTCTCTAGAGTCTCTTCCAACACCACAGTGCAAAAGCATCAATTCTTTGGTGCTCGGCTTTCTTTATAGTCAAACTCTCACATCCATACATAACTACTGGAAAAACTATAGCTTTGACTAGATGGACCTTTGTTATCAAAGTAATGTCTCTTCTTTTCAATATGCTGTCTAGTTTGGTCGTAACTTTTCTTCCAAGGAGCAAGCATCTTTTAATTTAATGGCTGCAGTCACCATCTGCAGTGATTTTGGAGCCCAAGAAAACAAAGTCTGTCACTCTTTCCATTGTTTCCCCATCTATTTGCCATGAAGTGATGGGATTGGATGCCATGATCTTAGTTTTCTGAATGTTGAGCTTTAAGCCAACTTTTTCACTCTCCTCTTTCACTTTCATCAAGAGGCTTTCACTTTCATCAAAGGTTCTTCTTTACTTTCTGCTATAAGCATGGTGTCAGCTGCATATCTGAGTTTCTTGATGTCTCTCCCAGAAATCTTGATTCCAGCTTGTGCTTCATCCAGTCTGGCATTTTGCCTAATGTACTCCTCTTATAAGTCAAGTAAGCAGGGTGAAGGCGATGGCACCCCACTCCAGTACTCTTGCCTGGAAAATCCCGTGGACAGAGGAGCCTGGTAGGCTGCGATCCATGGGGTCGCGAAGAGTCGGACATGGCTGAGTGACTTCCCATTCACTTTTCGCTTTCATGCATTGGAGAAGGAAATGGCAACCCACTCCAGTGTTCTTGCCTGGAGAATCTCAGGGACGGGGGAGCCTGGTGGGCTCCCGTCTATGGGGTCACACAGAGTTGGACATGACTGAAGCGACTTAGAAGCAGCAGCAGCAAGCAGGGTGACAATATACAGCCTTGACATACTCCTTTCCCAATTTGAAATCAGTCTGTTGTTCCATGTCCAGTTCTAACTGTTGCTTCTTGACCTGCATACAGATTTCTCAGGAGGCAGGTCAGGTGATCTGGTATTCCCATCTCTTGAAGAAATTTCCATGGTTTATTGTGAATCACACATTAAAAGGCTTAGGCATGGTCAATAAAGCAGAAGTAGATGTTTTTCTGGAACTCTCTTGCTTTTTCTATGATCCAGCAGATGTTGGCAATTTGATCTCTGGTTCCTCTGCCTTTTCTAGATCCAGCTTGAACATCTGGAGGTCCTCGGTTCATGTACTGTTGAAGCCTGGCTTGGAGAATTTTGAGCATTACTTTGCTAGCATGTGAGATGAGTGCAATTCTGTGGTAGTTTTAACATTCTTTTGCATTGCTTTTCTTGGGGATTGGGATGAAAACTTACCTTTTCCAGTCCTGTGGCCATTGCTGAGTTTTCCAAATTTGCTGACATATTGAGTACAGCACTTTTGCAGCATCATCTTTCAGGATTTGAAATAGCTCAACTGGAATTCCATCACCTCCACTAGCTTTGTTCGTAGTGATGCTTCCTCAGGCCCACTTGACTTTGCATTCCAGGATGTCTGGCTCTAGGTAAATGATCATAGCATCATAACTATTTCTTAGGATAGCGGCAAAGGTATCTTATTATTAAATGAGATAATACATATTCACTTTCAAGGCTTTTGTATAATTACATGAGATGATAAGTGCACATCTTGGGTTAATGTGCTGACCCACAGAGAACACTCAGTTGAGACCGGAAATAATCATCTTTATTTCAACAGCTTCTGCCACTAAAAAGAGATAAAGCATGGCTATGACTGACTGTCTTGACCTCCTGTCACAGCATTTCCTCATATAAAATTTCCTGTCTTCAGAAGAGGGCAGATTAACTGTCCTTTCCCTTTTTTAAAATAGTCAACCTTCCTTAAGATAGATTCTCCAGTTACCTAAGTTGTCTCATGAAGTGGAAGCTACTTTTCTTACTGAGCACTAGGAAAAGTGATGGCAAGTTCTTTTTCAGAGAGGAATCACTCAATCCTAGTAAGAAATCAACTCACTTTTCTAAAGATGGACTTTTCCTCCCATTCATCAGCAAATTTGCATCAAGTCTCGAAGCATTAATTAAAATTTCTTCACCAAATATCTTTTGTTAATGAGCTATTTTCCAAGTTCAAATGGTGCTGTTGATACCCACTAGAGAACATGGAATTTGCACCACAGCTGGAGTGTCTGAGAAAAAGTATATTCACAAAATGCAAAGCTCTGGCCACTGGGAACATCCAACAAGCTGTTTTCCGAAAGGAAAAGTAGCTGCAGTGTGGACCTTGAGGTATACATTCAAAAATATTTCCAAGTCAGTTTTGAACTGTTTTAAATGAATTATTTTCAGGATGTTAGTCATGGATTTCATTGCTTGAAATATACATGTGAAAAAGGGAATAACACCACTTATTTTAGGATAAGGAGGTAATTTGGGCTGAGTGGTGCATTCATCCCTTGGCTATTGGTGCCTTAAAGAAATGCCAGGAGGATGCACAGTTCTATAAATGTAAACCATCTTAATGTGCTTTTAAAAAGTTCCTAGGGATGTAGAATTTTTCCAACATAATACATTCAATTTTGGTCTCATTTTCTTGTCTATTTTTATTGTATTTGTTTATTCATAACCTGACTTGTTCAAAAATAATTCAAACTGTCTTATAAAAATGCAGATCTTAGAGCAGAATGAAAAACAGAAGGAAGTGAAAGCATTTGAAATAAAGGGGAAAATACAGAAAGTAAGACTGAACCAGCTGATAGATGAGTGACCACTTTGAAGTTTATGTGTTGTGCAAGGTGCCACATATTTGAATCTAAGCTTATTTGTTTTGGGAAAGAGCAGCTCTTTTCTTGTTTTGAGACTGTAGGTGAGCTTTCTTCCATTGGTCCCTGGGAACAGAACACTGCACAAAATCATGAACAAAATCCTCAACAATGTCCATATATGAAACACACCTACAAGTTGCATGCTTCCCTGGTGGCTCAGCTGGTAAAGAACCTGCCTGCAATGCGGGAGACCTGGGTTCAATCCCTGGGTTGGGAAGATCCCCTGGAGAAGGGAAAGGCTACCTACTCCAGTATCCTGGCCTGAAGAATTCTAGAGACTGTATAGTCCATGGGGTCGCAGAGTCAGGCACTACTGAGTGAATTTCACTTTCACAAGTTGCCTAGCGCTGGTTCTTTTGCGCTTCATGAATACAGGTAGCTGGTATGGTATCAATACAGTCAGCACACACAGTTTCTTCAGTGGTCTGATGCGATGCTGCCCGTATTATCAGAATGGATGGGAGTGCATCTATCCGCTTCCTTCTCCATTAATGCCCTTCTTTTATATTACTTTTTTAAAGGAATTCTTTACTGGAATTCAGTATCATGCTCCCCTAGAGGTTCCTCTGGCATGCTTAAATCATCTGAGCCAGAGAGAAGACCGACCCACTCTTGAAGGGCACCAGGAATCTGTGTTGTAACTGCACTATTAAAACTCAGTTCTCTCTCTACTTATTTAGTAGAGAATTGCTTTATATATCAATTAATTTGTTAAAAACAAATACTTATTGAGGCTCCCTTCACTCCAGTTTTTCTGGAGGTCACAACGATTATACAATAAATCAAATCCAAGACATACAGGAAGAAACTGATGAGTGCAGATACATTGTTTTGAACTTTTCAAGGAGAGTTAAAAAGAACATAGTGTACAATATTTAGGAGTCAGAAGGAGGATGGATAATCTTTAGGAAAAGACAGACAAAGGGTGAAAAAAGAAAACATGAGAACAAAGAGATTGTGATGTTTTAGATTTTAGAACAATGAAAATCTTTGAGAAATAGGCAGAGCCATCAATGTCAAAAAACTGGAAAGAGGTGAAGGGGGGTGAACAGTGAGGGACCATCATTGCCTATGATGATAAAAGACCGATGTCAATTTTTAGCAACCTAAATATCCACTGACTGATGAATGGATAAAGTTGTGGTATGTATGTATAGTAGAATATTATGCAGCCATAGAAAGAAATAAAATTTGATCATTTGTAGAGATGTGGATGAGCCCAGAGTCTGTCACATAGAGTGAAGTAAGTCAGTCGGAGGAAAAGACAAATATCGTATATTAATGCGTATATATGGACTCCACAAAACTGGTACAGATGATCTTATTGGCAGGGGAGGAATAGAGACACAGACATACAGAATGGACTTGTAGATCTGGCCAGGCAAGGAGAGGGTGAGACAAACTGAAAGAGTAACGTAGACATATATACAGCCCCGTGTGTGAAACAGATAGCTAGTGGGAAGCTGCTGTATAGCACAGGGAGCTCAGCTCAGTGTTCTGTGCTGACCTAGAGGGGTGGGAGGTTCAAGAGAGAGGAGATATATGTATACAGATAGCCTATTCACTTTACCGTACAGCAGAAACTAACACACCATTGTAAAGCAATTATATTCCAACAACAACAAAACCCATTTAGCAATGGAATAGTTAACAAGAGAAGAGTGTTTGCCACTTTAAAATGATGTCATTCTAATTCTTTCTAAATAATTGTTTTCATCATACAATAGGTAACCTTTACAGACTGACTTCTGTACTTAGAAAGTCTCAAGTCTTCTTTATGCACTCAAGTCTTCTCCATGTCTCTTCATGGTTTGATACCTTTTTACTGCTGAATAGTATTCCATTATCTGGATATACCACTGTTTATCTACTCACCAAGGGCATCTAGGTGGCTTTCAAGCTTTGGCAACTATGAATAAAGCTGTTATAAATATTAATGTCCAGGGTTTCGTGTGAACATAAGTTTCCAACTCATTCGAGTATATATTAAGGTGGGCTTTTTGTATATTTTGGGTATAAGTCCTTTATCACATAGGTGTTTTGCAAGTATTTTCTCCTAGACCATGTGTCTTTTCATTCCCTTAACAGTGTTTGCAGAGCAGAGATGTTTCTAAAATTAAGTCTAGCTTTTTGGTGATTTATTTCAAAGGTCATGCATTTAGCTGCTGCTGCTAAGTCACTTCAGTCGTGTCCAACGCTGTGCGATCCCATAGACAGCAGCCCACCAGTCTCTCCCCATCCCTGGGATTCTCCAGGCAAAAACACTGGAGTGGGTTGCCATTTCCTTCTCCAATGCATGAAAGTGAAAAGTGAAAGTGAAGTCACTCAGTCGTGTCCAACTCAGTGACCCCATGGACTGCAGCCCACCAGGCTCCTCCGTCCATGGGATTTTCTAGGCAAGAGTACTGAAGTGGGTTGCCTTGTCATATCTAAAAAGTCATCATCAAACCCATTTTCTAGGTTTTCTCTTACGTTTTAGAAGTTTTATATTTTGCATTTTATATTTAAGTATATGGTCCATTTTGAGTTAATTTTTGTGAAGGATATGAAGTTTATGTCTAGATCCTATCCTCCATTTTTTGGCACATGGTTGACCAGATGTTCCAGCACTATTTGTTGAAGTGACTCTTTTCTTCATTGAATTGCCATTGGTCCTTCATTGAGTTTACAATCAATTGGCTAGATTCGTGTGGCCTATTTCTGGGTACTCTGTTCTGTTCCATGGGTCAATTGTTTATTATTTTCCAGTGCCACCTTATCTTCATGACCATAGCTTTTGAGTAAACAATGAAGTTAGTGCTGTCAGTCCTCCAACTTTGTTCCTCTTAGTAATATTTTGTCTATTTTGGGTCTTTTGCCTTTACCTTGTAAACTTTATCATCATTTCTTGATATTCAAATCATAACTTGCTGAGGTTTTTGTTGGAATTGTTTTGAACCTATAAATCACATTGAGAATGACTAACTTCTTAACAATATTGAGCCTTCATATTATAGTTTAGAATCTAGACTTCATTGTTTGAAGATATAGCATTCTAAAACATGGAGGTTATTTCCAAGAACTAAAGAATAGACAACTCTGGGTTTATGCAGATTATGGTAAAAGTAAAAGATAGAGTCTATTTTTCTTCTTAAAAACACATTCACTCAACCCAAGAGTGTTGCCTATACGTGTTAATATATCAGTTCATGCTCAGGAGGTTTATCTCTATCAGTATGGGTTCTGGAAGACTGCAAAGATCTCGGACACTCTCATAATGAGAAATGCACACACTTCATTCCTTTAAGAAGACACAGATTGTGGAAGCTCACAAAACTTGCCTTGTGTTTACTAAACACTCTAGTCCCTTATACATAGTTGCCATAAAATGCCATCAAAAACACATTTAACCTCCAAAAGGTAAAGATGGTATTGCTTCCTGGCATTTATTAAAAAGACATTAGCAGATTTTCAACTTGTTCACCTTTTATGCTTCTGACAAAGAAAATCAACCTCCAGGGTGTTGATGTATGTTAAATACTGTGTAACTGTTTGAAACTAGCTCAACAGCTAGTTATCCACCTTTCAGTTCACAACATGGAACCCATGGATTAAGCTCATCATCAACTTCCCATCAGAATAGGGTGGATTTTGAACTCATTCCCACTCCCATCCTCCAAGACACTATTCTCTGAATAACTGAAAGACCACCCTGTTACATCTCCTAAAATGGACTGGCAGAATATATAACCAGGAGAAAGAATAGTGGATGTATTGAATTTAATTTTATATATAACTTGCCCTCTTTAAGACAATGTTCTAACAGTTGTGTTGATCAATCAATCAAAGCATTTTGAAAGAATATTTAGCCACTCCCATACTTTAGAGTTGGGGCATGGCTTTAGAGGTTAGCCACCCAGTGGCTCAGTGGCAAACAATCTGCCTTCATTGCAGGAGCTGCAGGAGACACAAGTTCGATCCCTGGGTAGAGAAGATCCCCTGGAGTAGGGCATGGCAACCCACTCCAGTAGTCTTGCATGGAGAATCCATGGACAGAGGAGCCTGGAGGGCCACAGTCCATAGGGTAACAGAGTCGGACATGACTGAAGTGACTTAGCACACATCAGGTCAGTTCAGTTCAATTGCTCAGTCATGTCTGACTCTTTGCAACCCCATGAATCACAGCATGCCAGGCCTCCCTGTGCATCACCATCTTCTGCAGTTCACTCAAACTCATGTCCATCGAGTCAGTGATGCCACCCAGCCATCTCATCCTCTGTCGTCCCCTTTTCCTCCTGCCCCAAATCCCTCCCAGCATCAGAGTCTTTTCAATGAGTCAACTCTTCGCATGAGGTGGCCAAAGTACTGGAGTTTCAGCTTTAGCATCATTCCTTCCAAAGAACACCCAGGGCTGATCTCCTTTAGAACGGACTGGTTGGATCTCCTTGCAGTCCAAGGGACTCTCAAGAGTCTTCTCCAACACCACACAGTTCAGAAGCATCAGTTCTTGAGCACTCAGCCTTCTTCACAGTCCAACTCTCACATCCATACATGACTACTGGAAAAATCATAGCCTTGACTAGATGGACCTTTGTTGGCAAAGTAATGTCTCTGCTTTTGAATATGCTATCTAGGTTGGTCATAACTTTCTTTTCAAGGAGTAAGCGTCTTTTAATTTCATGGCTGCAATCACAATCTGCAATGATTTTGGAGCCCCTCAAGATAAAGTCTGACACTGTTTTCACTTTTTACCCATCTATTTCCCATGAAGTGATGGGACCAGATGCCATGATCTTCGTTTTCTGAATGTTGAGCCTTAAGACAACTTTTTCACTCTCCTCTTTCACTTTCATCAAGAGGCTTTTTAGTTCCTCTTCACTTTCTGCCATAAGGGTGGTGTTGTCTGCATATCTGAGGTTATTGATATTTCTCCTGGCAATCTTGATTCCAGCTTGTGCTTCTTCCAGCCCAGCGTTTCTCATGATGTACTCTGTGTATAAGTTAAATAAGCAGGGTGACAATATACAGCCTTGACGTACTCCTTTTTCTATTTGGAACCAGTCTGGTGTTCCATGTCCAGTTCTAACTGTTGCTTCCTGACCTGCATATAGGTTTCTCAAGAGGCAGGTCAGGTGGTCTGGTATTCCCATCTCTTTCAGAATTTTNTTTCTCATGATGTACTCTGCATATAAGTTAAATAAGCAGGGTGACAATATACAGCCTTGACGTACTCCTTTTCCTATTTGGAACCAGTCTGGTGTTCCATGTCCAGTTCTAACTGTTGCTTCCTGACCTGCATATAGGTTTCTCAAGAGGCAGGTCAGGTGGTCTGGTATTCCCATCTCTTTCAGAATTTTCCACAGTTTATTATGATCCACACAGTCAAAGGCTTTGGCATAGTCGATAAAGCAGAAATAGATGTTTTTCTGGAACTCTCTTGCCTTTTCCATGATCCAGTGGATGTTGGCAGTTTGATATCTGGTTCCTCTGCCTTTTCTACAACCAGTTGAACGTCAGGAAGTTCATGGTTCACGTATTTCTGAAGCCTGGCTTGGAGAATTTTGAGCATTACTTTACCAGCCTGTGAGATGAGTGCAATTTTGTGGTAGTTTGAGCATTCTTTGGCATTGCCTTTCTTTGGAATTAGAATGAAAACTGACCTTTTCCAGTCCTGTGGCCATTGCTGAGTTTTCCAAAAATGCTGACATATTGAGTGCAGCACTTTTACAGCATCATCTTTCAGGATTTGAAAGAGCTCAACTGGAATTCCATCACCTCCACTAGCTTTGTTCGTAGTGATGCTTTCTAAGGCCCACTTGACTTCACATTCCAGGATGTCTGGCTCTAGGTTATTGTGATTATCTTGGTTGTGAAGATCTTTTTTGTACAGTTCTTCTGTGTGTTCTTTCCACCTCTTCTTAATATCTTCTGCTTAGGGTTAATACATATTTTTTTATCAAAGTTGTTAAAGTTTCAAGTTTATAATTTCTGTTAATTTATGAATATGTCTTTTAAAAAATAAACACACTACATCACTTTTTAAAATTATTCATTGAGTTAAAAAAACATTTTTTTTTGCCATAAGAAAATATTAAATAATTTAAAAGAGAAACTTGTGGACCAAACAGTAAAGCTTATTAGATGCAGAATATGTGAAATTATCTTAATTTTGCCTTCATATTTCTGTCATAGTTTGTATTTATTATTCTTTTTTACTTTACTTTCAAACAAATTTGTAGTCAAAACCGAAAATTGTAATATATGTTTTTCTTGAGACTCACCACATTCTGATCCTTTCTCAAATATTTCAAAGTGGTCATTTCTGTTTCTTATTCCATGGGTGCTTTTAAGATTGTCTCATGATCTTCTAAACCATAGAAAAACTGTATTTCATTATATTTTTCTGTCCTTTTTTAAAGAAACTTACAGGAGTTGGAATTTTAGAAAGTACCGTCTATATTTCTACATTTTTTGTCCTATTTTTCAGTTACTTGTTTCTTTTATACTTCATTTAGAGCTGATCACTGGGCTCCGATTTCCAGATCATTACTTCATTCTCCAGCTTTTTCCCCCTGTTAAACCATCTGTCTAATTTTTTATTTCAATGGTTCCGTTTTTATATTATAAGATCCTGTAATTTCTTCTTTCAGAGAGGCAATATTCTTTCACTATCTGTTTGAATATGCAGTAAGCGCACTTTGAATTGTTCTGTTTACTCTATCAACTCTTTCTCTTTGTGTTCCTTTATTTTCTTAGATGCCCCCTTATCATCATGTTGGCATTCTGAGTTTGGTAATTACAAGCTGTTTGCTCATATTTGCATCTTAGAATTCCTAATTCATTCTGAAGATGTTTGATCTGATGACAGTGACTTGTCCTCAATGATTTTAGCTGTGGTATGAGAGTTGGTGGGGGTAGGAGGCTCCATAGGACTACCCTGCTAATCCAATGAAAAAACAAAAAAACAAACACTTCCTGCATTAGTCAAAGCACACTAGCCCCTGGAGCCTGCAGATGAACACAAATAAGATGTTAGCAGTGTCCAGAAAGTCCATTTTCTCTAAATGCTGCCCTGCAGAAACCACCCAGAAGGTCCCCCTGGGTTCCCTCCTTTGAATTCCTTCAAATTCTGCACTTGGAGATTCTCTGACATCAACCATGCTTCTTTGCTTAGCATTCCTGCATACCATTTCAGCTCAGACCTTTTAAAATTCCATTTATTCAAAGGTATAATTCATTATCAGGATAGAGCTTCCCTGGCAGCTCAGACAGTAAAAGAATCTTCCAGAAATATGAGAGACCTCGGTTTAGATCCCTGGGTCAGGAAGATTCCCTGGGGAAGGGAATGGCAACCCACTCTAGTATTCTTGCCTGGAGAATCCCATGGACAGAGGAGCCTGACGAACTACAGATCCATGGGGTCACAAAGAGTCGGGAATGACCGAGTGATTAACGCTTTCACACTTTCATCCTGAAAAATTAGTCTTTATATGTTTGAAGTTTCCCAGAATGGCACTCCTGCATTCCTTTTCTGCTGACCAGCTTTCTAATAGATTTAAACTTTTCTGAAGTACCCTTGCTGTCCCCTGATTTGGTGTGGGATGCAGGTAGATGTGTGCTCATCCTGCTCTTGATCCGATTTCCACTTTATTCTCTAAAGAAACTCTCATGTCAAATTAAAATGCAATTATTTTCTTATCTTGATAATACCCTGTAATTTCTCTAATGCAGTTTCAGAGGAATGCTAAAAGCAAATGGGTATTGCCTCTCCTAAAAGAGCTGTAAACTAAGGGGAACAGAGTTGCATATGTCACGGATTTAACACCGATACATTTTATGCCATCTTGAACTCCACGAGGAAGCATCATTTTATGCCATCTTGAACTCCACGAGGAGGCATCTTCCTTCCTCAATGAGTTTCTTGGGGCCAGCCATTTCAATCAAGTTGTTTATATTACCAAGCCCATTTGCACAAGCACGTGCTTAGCTGCCCTTCCTCATAGCATAATGGACGGGTTAAATGATAGAGATAAAGTTTTCTGTCTAGCTGAAGTTCTTGTGTGTGTGTGTGTGTGTGTGTGTGTGTGCTTGCAGGTGTGTGTGTGTGTGTATCCACTTATAGACCTCGATAGACCTAACCTTCCCTTCAGGATTGGATGGATACATTACCCACACATTTCTTCAAGACTCAGCTTTAGTATCCCATGTGCATGCTCAGTCGCTAAGTCATGTCTGACTCTTTGCCACCCCATGGACTGCAGCCTGCCAGGCTCCTTTGTTCATGTGATTCACCAGGCAAGAATACTGGAATGGGTTGCCATTTCCTCCTCCAGGGGATCTTCCCAACCTAGGGAAAGAATCCACATCTTCTGCATTAGCAGGTGGATTCTTTACCACTGAGCCACCTGGAAAGCCCATCATATTCTATAGGACTATTTTTTCTCCCTCTGGGTTTGGGTATGTGCCCTTTCATGTGCTGAGAGCTCTGTTATCCCAAGTTCTATGGATTACATCACCTGGTAACGTATTTTTTTTCTCTGTCTGACCTTTCCCATCATCCTATCTTCCACTGAATCTGATCTATTTGAGAGCAAGATTGGTGGATGCTCTCTGATCATTCTCTTGCAATGGTCTGTCACCTAGTGAGATTTATAGGCTCAATACAAATATTTTAAATATTGATAGAAACACATAAACACACAGAGATAGTTATTCATACCTAATGTCAATTATATAGAAAATAAATGCAACTGTTACAGTGAACAATCCTATCTTGCTTAAGTTAGTTGGCCCTATGTATCCTTGAAAGCTATTTGTTTCTAGATATTAGTTAGTTAGTTCAGTCACTCAGTAGTCATGTCCGACTCTTTGTGATCCCATGAATCGCAGCACGCCAGGCCTACCTGTCCATCACCAACTCCCAGAGTTCACCCAAACTCACGTCCATCGAGTCAGTGATGCCATCCAGCCATCTCATCCTCTGTCGTCCCCTTCTCCTCCTGCCCCCAATCCCTCCCAGCATCGGAGTCTTTTCCAATGAATCAACTCTTCATATGAGATGGCCAAAGTACTGGAGTTTCAGCTTTAGCATCATTCTTTCCAAAGAACACTCAGGACCGATTTCGTTTAGATTATCAGTATGTATTTATATGAGTATATCTTGTGGATTCTCATTTAAAGCATACACAAACTTTAACCACAAAAAAATGGTCTATGTTTATAATTTCGTATATTGATAACATAAAATTGTTAGTCTCATTATATATAAATTTGTCTTATAAATATAAACATGCATACATATAAGATTTGCATTTATATTTGTATATGTTCACATATAGTATTTGTAAGTGTAAGTGTAAAGAGTGATAAGGAGAGGGAAAGGAGAAGAAATGCTTCTTATTACTATATTACTATGCTGCTGCTGCTAACTTGCTTCAGCCATGTCCGACTCCTAGCAGCCTACAGCCTACAAGGCTCCTCTGTCCATGAATTTTCCAGGCAAGGATATTGGAATGGGTTGCCACTGCCTTCTCCGTTATTACTATGAGATATTGGATATTAATGATTGGAAAAGTTTGTGTTATTTGATTATTTTCATGTTTTATTTTAATGTGTGTATGTGTGTATATTTCTTTTCAAGAATCAGAGGTTGGCAGAGTAATAAAGAAATATTGTGGACTTTGAGCCCGGAGGATCTTCACATGTATTATAGAGCACATTTTACATCTATTTACACAGGCATCAGTTCACTTCAGTTCATTTCATTTCAGTTGTTCAGTCATGTCTGACTCTTTGCAACCCCATGGACTGCAGCACACCAAGATTCTTGTCCATCACCAACTCCTGGAGCTTGCTCAAATTCATGTCTGTTGAGTCAGTGATGCCATCCAGCCATCTCATCCTCTGTCGTCCCCTTCTCCTCCTGCCTCTGTCTTTCCCAGCATTAGGGTCTTTTCCAATGAGTCAGTTCTTCACATCAGGTGGCCAAAGTATTGGAGTTTCAGCTTCAGCATCAGTCCTTCCAGTGAATATTCAGGACTGATTTCCTTTAGGATGGTCTGGTTGAATCTCCTTGTAGTCGAAGGGACTCTCAAGAGTCTTCTCCAACACCACAGTTCAAAAGCATCAATTCTTTGGTCTTCTGCTTTCTTTATAGTTCAACTCTCACATTCATACATGATTACTGGAGAAAACATAGCTTTGACTAGATGGACCTTTGCTGGCAAAATAACATCTCTGTTTTTTAATATGCTATCTAGGTTGGTTGTAACTTTTCTCCCAAGGAGCACATGTCTTTTAATTTCATAGCTGCAGTCACCATCTGCAGTGATTTTGGAGCCCAAGAAAAAATGTTCTGTCACTGTTTCCATTGTTTACTCATCTATTTACCAAAAAGTGATGGGACTGGATACTATGATCTTAGTTTTTTGAATGCTGATTTTTAAGCCAGTTTTTTCACTCTCCTCTTTCAGTTTCATCAAGAGGCTCTTCAGTTCCTCTTCACTTTCTGCCATAAGGGTGGTGTCATCTACATATCTGAGGTTATTTATATTTCTTCTGGGAATCTTGACTCCAGCTTGTGCTTCATCCATCCCAGCATTTCGCATGATGTACTCTGCATAGAAGTTATATAAGCAGGGTGACAATATACAGCCTTGACATACTCCTTTCCCAATTTGAAACCAGTCTATTGTTCCATGGCCAGTTCTAACTGTTGCTTCTTGACCTGCATACAAATTCCTCTGGAGGCAGGTTAAGTGCTCTGGTATTCCCATCTCTTTCAGAATTTTCCACAGTTTGTTGTGATCCACACAGTCAAAGGCTTTGGCATAATCAATACAGCAGAAGTAGATGGTTTTCTGGAATTTTCTTGCTTTTTCAATGATCCAACGGATGTTAGCAGCTTGACCTCTGGTTTCTCTGCCTTTTCTAAATCCAGTTTGAACATCTGGAAGGTCATGGTTCATGTAATGTTGAAGCCTGGCTTGAATAACTTTGAGCATTCTTTTGCTGGCGTGTGAGATGAGTGCAATTGTGTGGTAGTTTGAGCATTCTTTGGCATTGCCTTTCTTTGGGATAATGAAAACTGACCTTTTCCAGTCCTGTGGCCATTGCTGAGTTTTCCACATTTGCTGGCATAATGAGTGCAGCACTTTCACAGCATCATCTTTCAGTATTTGAAATAGCTCAATGAATTCCATCACCTCCACTAGCTTTGTTCATAGTGATGCTTTCTAAGGCCTACTTGATTTCACATTCCAGGATGCCTGACTCTAGGTGAGTAATCACACCATTGTGATTATCTGGGTCATGAAGATCTTTTTTGTATAGTTCTTCTCTGTATTCTTGCCACCTCTTCTTAATATCTTCTGCTTCTGGNAAAGACACTAACATCTCTGATGACTGTTATTTTTAGAAGAATGGAAACACACTGTTTCTTAATTCTGTGAAAGGAGTGTCCTTTTAACATCAGAGGAGGCGCACACACATAACAAGGAAAATGTAAGGTTTCAATTACACAGAGCATAAACTCAGAATCGAGGATATCTTTTAAATGTTTTTAAATTTAATTTTTATTTTATATGGGAGTATATTTGATTTACAATGTGTTAGTTTCAGGTATATAGCAAAATAATTCAGTTATACATATATACCAACTTTTTTTAGATTCTCTTCCCATATAGATTATTACAGAATATTGAGTAAAAGTTCTCTGTGCTATATATATACAGTAGGTTCCTGTTGATTATTTATTTTATATATAGTAGTATGTATATGTGTATCCGAAACTCTTAATTTATCATGCCCTCACCTTTCCCCTTTGGTGACCATAAGTTTGTATCAAGGATAATGTTTTAAACTGAGTAAATATTTCTCTGAAAAACTCAGTGTGTTTCTTTCCCTCTTGTTTTCTTTCTCTCTTCCCCTTTCCCTCTCTATTTTCTTTTCTGTCTTTCCCTTATTGATGTGGATTCTTCGTTCAGTGAACAGAAAGCCTTTTTGCGATGCCTGCTCAGAGGGAGAAATCCAAGCTAGAAAAAAGCGAGCTATGTATCACACCTCCCAGATGACGTGGAGTTAAGTTCACTAAAATGTATCTGTCTTCAAAAGTCCCTTAATAGATCTGGAGTGGACTGTTAGTCACTCAGTCGTGTCTGACTCTTGCAGACTCACAGGCTGTAGCCCGCCAGGCTCCTCTGTGTAAGGAATACTCCAGGCAAGAATACTGGAGTGGGTTGCCATTTCCTTCTCCAGAGGATATTCCCGACCCAGGGATTAAACCCAGGGCTCCTGCATTGTAGGCAGATTCTTTACTATCTGACCTACTGGGAGGTCCCAGAAATAGATCTAGTGGTCGAATGAAGTTTACTGCAGTCATGAAGAGGTGTGTCCTTTCTGTGAATTTCGGGGTGGGGGGGGTGGGGGGGCGGGACAGACTTTGCCATTCCTGGAATTCTTCAGCTGTGAGTGCAGCTGCCCTAGAATTCCTGGTCCTAAAACCACAAGCTGGATTGTGTGGGCTGAGCCGCTAGCCTAGCCTTTGGCTCGAGGCAGCTCTTGAAACGAGCCAGTTATTCANGGGTGGGGGGGGTGGGGGGGCGGGACAGACTTTGCCATTCCTGGAATTCTTCAGCTGTGAGTGCAGCTGCCCTAGAATTCCTGGTCCTAAAACCACAAGCTGGATTGTGTGGGCTGAGCCGCTAGCCTAGCCTTTGGCTCGAGGCAGCTCTTGAAACGAGCCAGTTATTCACGTTTTCGAATTAAAGTCACCAGCCATCTATTACTAGCAAAGTTGTTATAAGCAACCAGTCAGTTGTTATAAGCAAACTCAGGAGGAATGAATTTCACTTGGGGCACTGATTCAAAACGAAACTCTGCCATCGGAAACACCCGGGGATGAACGTGAGGTTATATATATACAAACCTGAAAACATTAGAAACGCGCCAGCTTTGCTTCCCAGACAGCAGTGGGTCAACAGCTCCTGTGCTTGGGTTCATCTTTTGTGACTGAGAGCCTCCCAGAGACGTTGTGAGAAGTGGTGCTTCTCCCATTTGCTTCCTTCTAGTGCCCCCTGGTGGAAAGCTGTCCCCAAACCGAGCCCTGCCGCAGCCACGTGCACAAGGCCAGAGGTGGAAAGGAGACGCGCGAATGGAAGGAGGGGGAGCAAGCCTTCACAGGAAAGAACGAGAATATCAAATAAAATGAGAAGCCCAACTCCCTTATCCATGAGAGACGTGCCAGCTCCTAAAGGTCACAGAGATTACGCCGGGATGTGATGCCCTTTTCCTGATTTGCTGGTACAAGATAGATAATTAAAGACATTTGCTGGGGAATAAGAAGCAGATGAAAAGAACAGCGCAGATGTAAGCCTGGGAGAGAGGAAGCTGTGATTACTTCCAGCGATAATCCTCAACCCTGAGTATAACCTTCTAGCAGGCAAATAGTCATTGTCTGTCTCTGGCAAAGGCCTGGTATGCATGAATTTCTGCCTAAATCGGAAATTTTACAAAGGCGCAAAAAGGCTTTCTCTTTGCAAGTTAATGAGAAAAAATTCAAAGAAGAGCTTCTGTAATCACCGTGGGCATGTGNGGCAAATAGTCATTGTCTGTCTCTGGCAAAGGCCTGGTATGCATGAATTTCTGCCTAAATCGGAAATTTTACAAAGGCGCAAAAAGGCTTTCTCTTTGCAAGTTAATGAGAAAAAATTCAAAGAAGAGCTTCTGTAATCACCGTGGGCATGTGGCAGTGACTTCGTTTACTCATTCACCTGGAAGACCTGTGATGCTGTAGACAGCAAATGACCACGAATCCAATAATCATTGTCATTTACTTTGGCATGAATCAACACTTCAGTCTGCAAACAGACATGCTAAGTGTCTTGAAGAGTCACGCCAAACAGGGATCATCAGGAAGCTGTTTGGCTTTTTGAGTTTGTTTTTCACTCCCTCACTGGTAATTCACTGGGCAGCAACTAGTTGCTAGCAACTGCTTTGTACAGAACCGGAACCATAAACAAGGCAGAAGTGGGCCTCCCTGCTCACAGCTGTCCTTGGCCTTCAGCGGCGATAGAACAAAACCTTATTGTGGCTAAAGTCATGGCAGAGTAATACCTTTATTTCAGGGCAGTTGTCTTTGCTATTGAATGAGGACAAATAAATTTTTTTTATTGGAGTATAGTTGTCTTACAAAGTTGTGTTAGTTTCTGCTGTACAGAAAAGTGAATCAGTTATATATATATATATATTTACATATATCCCATATATGGATATTGGATTTCCTTCCCACTTACGTCACCACAGAGTATTTGGAGAGTTCCTTGTGCTATACAGTAGGTTCTCAATAGTTATCTATTCTGTACGTAGCAGTGTACGTAGCAGTACCAATATCCCAATCCATCCCACCTCCCTTCCCCCTCCTTGTTATCCATGTGTGTTCTCTACGTCTGTGTCTCTATTTCTGCTTTGCAAATCAAATGAATATTCCTGAATAATCTTCCTCCTAAATTTTAGGCTGCAGAAGAGAGTAAAGATAACTGAGAGATTGTTACTGGATTTATTATCCACTCTGCTAGTGTGTAGTCATGTATTATAAATTCAGTGAAGAGGGCAAGGCCTTTTCCTAGTCCCCAGATATTATGTCTGCTGACTACTACTACTACTACTACTAAGTCACTTCAATCGTGTCCGACTCTGTGTGGACAGCATAGACAGCAGCCCCATAGACAGCAGCCCACGAGGCTCCCCCATCCCTGGGATTCTCCAAGCAAGAACACTGGAGTGGGTTGCCATTTCCCTCTCCAATGCATGAAAGTGAAAAGTGAAAGTGAAGTCGCTCAGTTGTGTCCGACTCTTAGTGACCCCATGGACTATAGCCCACCAGGCTCCTCCATCCATGGGATTTTCCAGGCAAGAGTACCGGAGTGGGGTGCCATTGCCTTCTCCATGTCTGCTGACAAATACTAGCAATTATCCAGTGAAAGCTCTATATATTTAAGGAAAAGATCCTGATGCTGGGAAAGATAGAAAGCAAAAGAAGAAGGGTGTGGCAGAGGATGAGATAATTGGATAGCATCACTTTACACAATGTGGGTGAGCCTCACATAATCGGTTGAAGCCCTTAATAGAGCAAAGACTGATCTCCACTAAGNATTATCCTTTGAAAGCTCTATATATTTAAGGAAAAGATCCTGATGCTGGGAAAGATAGAAAGCAAAAGAAGAAGGGTGTGGCAGAGGATGAGATAATTGGATAGCATCACTTTACACAATGTGGGTGAGCCTCACATAATCGGTTGAAGCCCTTAATAGAGCAAAGACTGATCTCCACTAAGCAAGAAAAAAGTGGGGCAGCAGCCTGCCTCTGGACTCAAACTGCAGTTCTTCCCTGAGTCTCCAGTCTGCCTCATCAGATTTTGGACTCACCAGCCCTCATAACTGTGCGAGCCAATTCCTTAAATCAATCTCTCTCTCTCTCTGATCACCTTGATAAATATGAGTGTCATGCCTATGACATGAAAATGTCTTTAGAAGAGGCACTGCAGTGCATGTTTACTGTTACATCAATTTATTGTCATATCATTTACACCTTCTGGAGAGCTGTTTTAGTTGGAAGAGGGCCCATTAGAGTCCTGAGTGGGGTAAATAGGGTAGAGAATGAACTCAGAACACAGGAGTTGAGGGACTGAAGGTCAGCTTTAACCTACTCAGCCTTTGTCCCATTCTGTCTTCAGAGGGAGAACCACAGTCTGTCTGTTTACCTTCACTCCACCCTGTGAATACACAGTACATGAATGAATTCTAGGAAGCTGACTGATGGGAAAGGTGGGAAATTAAATGGCTAACTGCTCTGTTCTAGGCATTCCCTTTTGCTATCTTATGCAATCNTACTCAGCCTTTGTCCCATTCTGTCTTCAGAGGGAGAACCACAGTCTGTCTGTTTACCTTCACTCCACCCTGTGAATACACAGTACATGAATGAATTCTAGGAAGCTGACTGATGGGAAAGGTGGGAAATTAAATGGCTAACTGCTCTGTTCTAGGCATTCCCTTTTGCTATCTTATGCAATCTTCTCATCCACAAGAAGAGGCTCATCATTACACTCATGGACTCAACCAAGCTCTGTGGGCTTAAATTTGTGCTTGGTTGCTTTTTAGGTATGTGGCTTTGGACAAATTACCAAATCTCTCTGTTATTCAGTTTCTTCTGTGCAATGGGGATAATAACATTCAGTTCATTTCAGTCACTCAGTCGTGTCCGACTCTTTGCGACCCCATGAGCTGCAGTAAGCCAGGCCTCCCTGTCCAACACCAACGCCTGGAGCCCACTCAAACTCATGTCCATTGAGTCGGTTATGCCATCCAGCCATCTCATGCTCTGTCATCCCCTTCTCCTCCTGCCCCCAATCTTTCCCAGTATCAGGGTCTTTTCCAATGAGTCAGCTCTTTGCATCAGGTGGCCAAAGTACTGGAGTTTCAGCTTCAACATCAGATCTTCCAATGAATACCCAGGACTGATCTCCTTTAGGATGGACTGGCTGGATCTCCTTGCAGTCCAAGGGACTCTCAAGAGTCTTCTCCAACACCACAGTTCAAAAGCATCAGTTCTTCAGTACTCAGCTTTCTTCACAGTCCAACTCTCACATCCATACNTCCTTCCAAAGAACACCCAGGACTGATCTCTTTCAGAATGGACTGGTTGGATCTCCTTGCAGTCCAAGGGACTCTCAAGAGTCTTCTCCAACACCACAGTTCAAAAGCATCAGTTCTTCAGCACTCAGCTTTCTTCACAGTCCAACTCTCACATCCATACATGACCACTGGAAAAACCATAGCCTTGACTAGACGGACCTTTGTTGGCAAAGTAATGTCTCTGCTTTTGAATATGCTATCTAGGTTGATCATAACTTTCCTTCCAAGGAGTAAGTGTCTTTTGATTTCATGGCTGCAATCACCATCTACAATGATTTTGGAGCCCCCCAAAAAGAAGCCTGACACTCTTTCCACTGTTTCCCCATCTATTTCCCAAGAAGTGATGGGACCAGATGCCATGATCTTCGTTTTCTGAATGTTGAGCTTTAAGCCAACTTTTTCACTCTCCTCTTTCACTTTCATCAAGAGGGTTTTTAGTTCCTCTTCACTTTCTGCCATGAGGGTGTTGTCATCGGCATATCTTAAGTTATTGATAGTTCTCCTGGCAATCTTGATTCCAGCTTCTGCTTCTTCCAGCCCAAATGCTTATAAACTCTCCTTATTAAGATGACTCAGCTAATACTGAATAAAGCTAATCATGATTAAAGAAATCTTGGTTTATGTAAGCTTTGTCTCTATTGACATTACAATAATTACTTGGAATCCATAAACAATATTTCAAAAATACCCCTCATTCACTTAATTATCTGGAGAAGGCAATGGCACCCCACTGCAGTACTCTTGCCTGGAAAATCCCATGGATGGGAGGAGCCTGGTGGGCTGCAGTCCATGGGGTCACTAAGAGTCAGATACAACTGAGCGACTTCACTTTCACTTTTCACTTTCATGCACTGGAGAAGGAAATGGGAAACCACTCCAGTGTTCTTGCCTGGAGAATCCCAGGGACGGGGAGCCTGGTGGGCTGCTGTCTGTGGGGTCGCACAGAGTCGGACACGACTGAAGCGACTTAGCAGCACCAGCACTTAATTGTTGCACATATGTTGATTTGGATGACTTTTCTCGTTCAAGTGTCAGTCACTAAGTCATGTCCAACTCTTTGCTACCCCATGGGCTAGAGCCCACCAGGCTCCTCTGTCCATGGGATTCTCCAGAGAAGAATACTAGAGTAGGTAGGCCTTGCCTTCTCCAGGGGATCTTCCTGACCCAAGGGAGAACCCAGGTCTCCTGCACTGCAGGCAGATAAGTAGATATGCACATTAGTAATAGTAACTTACTACTGTAGAAAGATTTTTGTGATGTGGGCCATTTTTTAAGTCTTTCCTGAATTTATTACAACACTGCTTCTGTTTTATGCTTTGTATTTTTGGCCATGAGGCATATGGGATCTTAGTTACCTGGCGAGGGGTCAAACTTGTACCCCTTGCACTGGAAGGTGAAGTATTAGCCACTGGACTGCCAAGGAAGTCCCAATAATAGTAACTTACTATTATATACACCAATCGTGCCACAGCCATTTGTTGTCTTAGATATTTATGATTATACATATCAGTTTTCTCACTGTAAACATAAGGTAACTACCTTTCATTATAAGTTAAACCACACTAAGTTTCGTTTTTCTTCTGGGGTGCACTTGTGTATATCATATGTCTTCTGGGGGAAAATTCTCCTTTCTAGATGACTAAATAACCTTTAATATTTTGGCATTTCCACCTAGCTAGTTATTATACCGTATGATCTAATTAGCATTTGGTATTTGATATCTCCAGTGACTAACAAGGCCATCTAAATTAAAACATTTCAAGTTGTAATGTCTTTTTAGAGAATTCTATTAAAATGGAAGAGAAACAGTGGCTTCTTCCATTCCTTACAGTTTACCTCCAGGTTTATTGGTTAATGTTTAATTCTCCAATGAAAACTTAATGATCTCAGAATGTCATGTATTTATGAAGTCCCAGGTTGCTCCTTGCTGTGTCTTGTCTCCAAAAGAAATTCTCTGATGACTTTAAGAAGCTGAAATTTTCAGCTTTGTTAGGAAAATTTTTTAAAACTTCAAGACAGTATCCAGCAACCAATCTTTTGTGTGTGTGTGTGTGTGTGTGTGTGTGTGTGTATATATATATATATATTTAAATCACCATTATAGAGAAAGTAATACAAAATTCCCTAATTATTGTGGCCTTTTAAAATTATGATTCTTTGGAATTAATTGTAAATAGTATTTTTTCAGAGGTTCGTAATATATTCATCTAAACACATTGTGAAATACTAAGTGAAGGTTAATTTGTTACATTTTACTTCTAGATTTAAAAATATATAGATTTTTAAAGAACTGGTACAAAACCCTGTGGCAATGAAGCACATCCAGGAAGGGAAAGCAAAGAACTTCAGGCAGTGCATTGGGTTTGCCAAAAAGTTCATTTGAGTTTTTCCATAACATCTTATGTTGGAACAAACTTGTTGGCCAACTCAACACTAGGTATTTCCATATTTAGTTACAATGTATACTGTAACACACACACACATATGGATAGTCCCAAAAGAGAGAAAGCAACTATCATAAGCAGATTTTAAAGATTATTAGGTCTTTTAAGATTCAATTTAAATCATAAACTTAACCCAGAATCATCAATTTAGATCTTGCCAAAATCTATCTTTTTGAAATATCCCCAGCTTTCTCCAATCCATACTTAGGAAACCCACAGCTATTTAGTACATATGGTAAATAGAACAATAGGTGTTAGTGATGAGAAAGGAAGGGAAGCTGGGAGTATACAAATTTGAAAAAAGTCTGTGCCTTCAGGAGTTTAACATCTGTTGGGAAATAGTGTGGAGGTAAAAGTTACCCACATAAATGAGCATTAAAGAAATCGACAGGGAAACTTTCTCTCCAAAAGGACGACAATTTAATAGTCTAGCTTCAGCTACCTTGGGGCTTCCCTAGTGGCTCAGACAGTAAAGAATCTGTCTGAAAAGCAGATTGTATATTGTATATTGTAAATTGTATATTTACAGAAGATAGAACTACAGAATGGTTCTAGAATTGCTAATTCCTTCTTCCTGGGATTTTGTGAAGTTAGCCAGGTTCCTAAAGGATGTGTGTGTGTGTGCGTGTGTGTGTGACTCAGTCATGTCCAACTTTGAGACCTCATGGACTGGAGCCCTCCAGGATCCTCTGTCCATGGGATTTTCCAGGCAGGAATACTGGAGTGGGTTGCCATTTCCTTCTGCAGGAGACCTTTCTGACTCAGGGATCAAACCCAGGTCTCCTGCATTGGCAGGAAGTTTCTTTACCACTGAGCCACCAGGGAAGCCCATCTAAAGCGTATAATCCTGCTAATATTATTAGACAAGGGACTCAGCTATCCTTGATGTGAAAGCCGCAGGTAGCTCTCCTTCCAGAATTCTGCCTGAATCCTTCCATCATCTGTCAAAAAGTCAAAAAGCAATCAAAATATTCCCAGGAAGGCATATACAAGGATGAAGTGAAAAAAGCAAATAAAGCTTTGAGAAATTCAAAGAGATAGAAAAAGCAGATAAGATGTTGGGGAGGAAATGGAAGAATGAATTGATGATAAAGCTTTTGAACAAGATTCTTAATCAGGAAAATTTAGATCCGAGGAAACAGAGAAGACCGACCAGAAAGAATCATTAAAGGTCTCACAATTGGAGATTGTCAGTGCACCCCCCTACCTGGATTTTCTAACCTTCCCGAGTGAGGGAAGGGAATTTGCCATACATGTTCTTGGAACGATGGGGCTGGAGTGGTTCATGGGGAATCTTGAACATCGATAGGCTTGTGATTCATCCTGTTTACAACTACATCTATTCTCCTCTTCTGTAGTCATATCATTTTACATTTCACAGGCTCAGTAGTAAAGTATCTGCCTGTAACACAGGAGATGTGGGTTCAATTCCCGGGTGAGAAGATGCCCTGGAGAAGGGAATGGCAACCCACTCCTGTATTCTTGCCTGGAGAACCCCATGGACAGAGGACCCTGGTGGGTTACATCCCATGGGATCGCAAACAGACATGACAGCAGCTAACACTTTTCACTTTTACTTGACTAGCGAAAGACTCAATTTCCTCATTTCCCTCTGGATTATCAGTGATCATGAACGAAGTTCCAACCAACATAGTGGAAGTTTACATCAGATGGATAACTTCTTTGCTGTACCTATCAAGGAAAAAAACGTGAGCTTCCATCTCCCCTTTTCTTTTGTCCTGCTAACCTGAATACAGGTGTTATCATTAGGACCATAAAACAGAAGCACTATATTTAAGAAAGTAGAAATATGTGGAGTTGCTAAAGATTACAGACTCACTATACCAGCCCTGGGCGACCAATCTGGATTTTCATATATTGGAGAAATAAACTTCCATCTTGATTGAACTATTACTATTTTATAAGTCTCTTTACAGCAGAGAAAGACACTTCATTTTGATGAGCACATTTTGCATTAGAGAGCTTGGAAGATGTGGCTATCTTCATGATAGTGTGCGACAAATTTTAACAGTGCCTCAAATGTAGATAGCATTCAAAATATTAGTCTAAAATGTTGCACTTTATTCGCAAAATATATCTTCTGAAAGTATTGTGTGGAAAAAAAATTGCGCATGTTCACTACTATCTCAACCATCTCTTTTCCCGGTCACATGGCAGCACCATAGTCCCCTCTTCCCTTTCTGTAAGGCATGGCCAGATGACCTACACTGGCTAATGACATGCAGTACCAGGCATTACTGTAGGGATAAGGCATATGAAGCCTGGTGTGTGATTCTCCATGCTCTGTTTCATGACCTTGATCACTGCTGCCATTCCAAATAGTACCCCTCTGTCAGCCTAGTCCTAGAGAGTGAATGAACTCAACACTACTCCTGCCCCAGGCAAAACAAAGAGCCCATAAGGGAATAAAGGAAGAGGTGCCTTCCTTGTATAAGCCACCAAGAACTGGAGTTGCCAATAACTTCACCACAACTCAAAGCCTCCTGACTTACCAATGGATGAACTTAAATCACATTGCCTGTGTATTTGAGAAGACATTGATTTTTCAGGCAATCTTTGACTATCCCCCCATATCTTGCTCCTTGTTCTCATCTTTTAAATCAAAGAAATGAGGGTAAGATTGCCAATTATTTTACTGTAATCAGAGGGCAGATAGTAAAGGCAGACTTGTTTTCTGAATCAAAACCNTCGGGATTGGGAGCTCATATACACTCATGGCTGATTCATATCAATGTACAGCAAAACGAAAACAGTATTGTAAAGCAAAACAAACTAAAAAATAAAGATTAAAAAAAATGCACAAACAGAGCAAGTATTCCATGTTAAGGAAATAGCACTGTTCTATGTATGGGAAGATGCAAGAGTTTGGGCTTTCTGAATTCATTCCTTTCATATGCATCTCAGCTATCCATATCCTCAGTTTTTCACATCCTGAGCTCCCTTGCACTCATCATAAGGAGTGGCTGAAGGCTGATGGCTGCTAAATCACAGGTATTCTCCTTTCTGAGTTCCCATAGGACTGAACAGCTCACATTGAAGGACTGCAGTCCCTGATGACTGTGACATCTTTTTTTACTGATATGGAAGGAAATGCTCCATCTCAGTAGTAACAAACCTACTTAACCAATTTGCCCTCCTGTTGCTAGAGTTCATTTAAACACAGGCACTGTTTGGATAATACATTCTTGTATCCTATGAAATATTCTTTGGAGCACAATTTTGAGAAAGTTTATTAAAGGTTTCACAGTCAGAAGTATACAAACATCACGTGCAGTCTTAGTTCACAACACAGATCCTGACATCACTTTGTATGTTACAGTTTATCCCAGATTCTCACATTAAAAAATTGCTTAGTCACAATTTTCCCCCCACTATTTGCTTGACCATCTATACATTTCAAGGCACATCACTAAAGTGTTTCCCTGTCTCTCACATCTTCAACTTCCAAAGCAGAGCACTAAGAAATGATTCTGTGATAAGGTAGAAAGAATACCAGATGCGAAGTGTTAAGAATTTAGTATTCAGACATTGTAAACCAGATGCAGACTTGGATGTTAGGTTCAAGTCCTGGTTATGCCTTGTAATGTCAAGAAAATCTGCTTGCTTTTGTTTCCTCATCTGCATTTATAAGGGCAGTTATCTTGCAAGATTCACCGAGGTTAGGGGAAGAGATGTTAAGAAGTTACAATATTATGTGCAATTAATAAAAGACTGAGTTATATTATAATTGTATTCTTGGAAGCAAGGAAGTTCCACTGAGCCTGAAAGCTTCAGTAACTAAAGGAAGAGGAACTTCACAATTCTTGTCCACTTCTGCTGCTGCTGCTGCTGCTAAGTCTCTTCAGTCATGTCTGACTCTGTGAGACCCCACAGACGGCAGCCCACCAGGCTCCCCCGTCCCTGGGATTCTCCAGGCAAGAACACTGGAGTGGGTTGCCATTTCCTTCTCCAATGCATGAAAGTGAAAAGTGAAAGTGAAGTCGCTCAGTCATGTCTGACTCTCAGCGACCCCATGGACTGTAGCCCACCAGGCTCCTCCGTCCATGGGATTTCCCAGGCAAGAGTACTGGAGTGGGGTGCCATTGCCTTCTCTGTGTCCAATTCTAAAATCATTTAATTAGATTCAGGTTTATGATTAAGATATACGGCAGTGACTACTTTAAGGATTGGAGAGGGGCATGGCAACCCACTCCAGTATTCTTGCCTGGAGAACCGCTTGGACAGAGGAGCTTGGTGGACTACAGTCCATAGGGTTGCAGAGAGTCGAGCAGGACTGAAACGACATAGCAGAGACTTTAAGGATAAGCAAAACGGGACTCAAAGTATTACAGAATCAAATATCTTTGCGTATATAGCTGTGTCTCCTGCTTGGCAACACTTTGATCCACACCAGCAACTGTTGTCTTAACCACTAGTGGAAGATGAATGACAGGACCCTGTCCTGAATGGAGGGAAGTCTCCATGGCTACGTAGGGAATATTTAATAAGGAAGAAATTAGGAGAATATTGGTTCCCAGAGATTGTGGACTCTGGATGATGACAGGAGAAGGCAATGGCAACCCACTCCAGTGTTCTTGCCTGGAGAATCCCAGGGATGGGGGAGCCTGGTGGGCTGCCATCTATGGGGTCGCACAGAATCGGACACGACTGAAGCGACTTAGCAGCAGCAGTAGCAGCGGATGATGATGCAAACAGTGGAAATAAATTTCCTCTTCTCTGTTCATTGCTCCTTTAACAAACAATATGATTAAAAGAACAGGATGCTCTTAGTAAAATGGTGAAGAACAGGCAACAAATGCAGTTAGAAATGCTATGGAAAATATGCTGTACGAGAGAGTCAAGGCTCAAATAATAAGGAAAACCCCCAAAATGGAATGATTTGGGACAAATGATGGTGAGAAGAAAGGAGGATTCATTTGACCGTAATACTTTGAAACATTTCTCTAAAGAACATTGGTGTGAAAGAATTACTTCTGCTTTGCTGTGAACCCCAGGGGTTGAATGCCATTTATGTAATACTGGCAACAGAAAGCTGTTTACTGATTTTCAGCTTTTAAAGACAAATTAGAGACCAACACTGAAAAGTAAAGTAGAATTCGAGTTTTGAAAATAAATACTGTAAACTTTTAAGTGGTTGAAATAATAGTGTAGCTGAGTTTCAGCATCAGAAGGAAGAAAATAAAGAGTGTAGCGATGCTTAATTGTTTACTTGTATTTATTTGTATTTTGTAAAAAGGGCATCAGTGACACTGCCTAAAAGGTTAATGGATTAAAAATAAATAAAGGTGACCAAAAGATGTATGAAAGCAAAATTAAAATGAAACCTGAGAAGTGGTTAAGAGGAGAAAAACCAGAACAGGGGAAGTGATCAAAATTCCTCATCTTCTAGCAGGGAACAAACAAGTAAGTCTTAAGTTTCAGGACATTAAAAAGCAGAGGGAATAAGTGTATGTAGCCAATCACCAAAAGAATGAAACCAGAATTCCAAAAATTAATTACCTCAAGGGTAAGGTAAGGATAGAGGATTTTAAATTTTGTACTCATCTGTACTCGCTAAACATTTTACACAGGTTTAACTTTAATTAAAAAAAATTGTTTATCCACTTGCAGATTTGGATCACTTGAGGTAAATGTATTCTTCCCTCCTTTTCCTCTTTCTTTGCTAAAATATTTTCTTAATTACCCAGAAGTCTCGACAGACTGTTGTGTTTTATTTCATTTTAAGCATCCTGTATGCATTTATCAACCTTTTCCTGGGATTGAGCTGTGTCTACTGATTCCCTTTGCCCCTGCTGAGTGAGCTGCTGTTTTCCAATTCTGCACTAACTTTGAGGGTGTGTGGCCCTGGAAGGTCTTAGCAAAGCTAACAGAATCTCTCTGAGTTCTGCTGAGATTCAGGAAGATAATCTGGGGTAAATGGACACTTTTCCTACTCAATCACAGATAATAAAACAAAGGTCAACAATCAGTGGATAACAGAAGACATAAATCACGACCAAAATGAATCAGACTATAACTGCAACAATTTTCAAAGCAGCAAGAACAGTAATTAAAATTCTAACTATCATTTATTGAGCCCTTATACTTAGGAAAGTAATAAATGCTTTTCATGCAACATATCCCACACATCCCATAAATTAAAAAAAATTATGTATTTAAATAAATAAAATATTTATTATTATTTAAATAATACATAAATTATTTAATTTACTTTTTGAAGAGCTAACGTCTCTTTTTTCTGGTGATGAGTTTTTCCCTTTGGGGACAGACTGGTTGTTCTGGCTGGGAAAGGTCACTAATTCAATAAAAATGTATGCCCTGGAAGAGTTGCTAAAACTCCTAAAAAGTACATTTGCCACNCCATAAATTAAAAAAATTTATGTATTTAAATAAATAAAATATTTATTATTATTTAAATAATACATAAATTATTTAATTTACTTTTTGAAGAGCTAACGTCTCTTTTTTCTGGTGATGAGTTTTTCCCTTTGGGGACAGACTGGTTGTTCTGGCTGGGAAAGGTCACTAATTCAATAAAAATGTATGCCCTGGAAGAGTTGCTAAAACTCCTAAAAAGTACATTTGCCACTCCTCTAACATTCTTTTCTTTAAAAATTATCTTTTACTGGAAGATAGTTGCTTTGCAATGTTGTGTTCAGAATGCATTTTGAAGGTATAGTCAATGCTGCTGCTGCTGCTGCTGCTAAGTCGCTTCAGTCGTGTCCGACTCTGTGCGACCCCATAGATGGCAGCCCACCAGGCTCCCCCGTCCTTGATATCCTCCAGGCAAGAACACTGGAGTGGGTTGCCATTTCCTTCTCCAATGCATGAAAGTGAGAAGTGAAAGTCAAGTCGCTCAGTCGTGTCTGACTCTTCGCAACCCCATGGACTGCAGCGTACCGGGTTCCTCCATCCATGGGATTTTCCAGGCAAGAGTACTGGAGTGGGGTGCCATTGCCTTTCCGGGTATAGTCAATACACAGATTTATATAGTGAAGCGTGGGAGAAGGAAGGATAAACTGTGACTCTGAGCCTTTTGGCCACAGGACGCAGTGCATATCAACGCCTTTCACTAGGATGGGGACATTTTGGAAAGAGTGAATTTCAGAAAATAAAGAGCTCCCGGTTGGGCTTGTTATATTTAACATATGAATGAGACATCCAACCAGGGAAGTTGAACAGATCATCTGGATCTGGAGCTACAGGAAAGATCAGGAGTAGAGATGTACACGAGGGAGTTGTCATTATTTAGACCAGGGCCATTCCTTGTGCTTTTATCATCTAGTATTAGTGTCTGAGAGCTTCCCAGGTGGTGCTAGTGGTAAAGAACCCACCTGCCAATGCAGGGGATGTAAGAGACACAGGTTTGATCCCTGGGTTGGGAAGATCCCCTGGAGAGGGGAATGACAACCCATTCCAGTATTCTCGCCTGGAGAGTACCATGGACAGAGACACGTGGTAGACTACAGTCCACAGCGTTGCAAAGAGTCGGACAAGACTGAAGTGACTTAGCATGCACACACATTAGTATGTGAACTATTAGTATAAAGGAACCCAAGAAGTGTCAAAACTGAAAAGCTGCTTAGAAATGGTGTTACTGAGTGCCATCAAAATCACATGGTAGTCATGCACAATGCTTGCGTTACAAAAGTATCAATTTACAATAAATTGAAGGGGACACAAGACTACAAGATCAGACTAGTGAAACCTAAAGGAAAGCACCCTTGAATATTCGTTGGAAGGACTGATGCAGAAGCTGAAGCTCCAGTGCTTTGGCCTCCTGATGCAAAGAGCTGACTCACTGGAAAAGACCCTGATGCTGGGAAAGATTGAGGACAAGAGGAGAATGGGGTGGCAGAGAATGAGATGGTTCGATAGCATCACGAACTCAATGGACAGTAGTATGAGGAAAATCAGGGAGATAGTGAAGAACAGGCGAGCCTGGTGTGCTGCAAGCCACGGGGTCACACAGAGCTGGACATGACTTGGCAACTGAACAATAGCAACAACAAAAGAAGTGATAGAAAGAAGTTAAAGAAGCACTGATACAGATACTATTTAACTCCAAGGGGGTTTGTGTGATATTCTGAGGATTAAGTATAGACAGAAAAAAGAAAGAACCAAAAGTGAAGCTCAAGACACTACATGCTGTAGAGATCAGATTGAGGAGGATGGGCCAGCTAGAAACTGCAAAGGAATAGTTTGTGAAATAGAAGGATAATAAAGAAAAGCCACACAAAGCAATGCTTCAGAGAGAGCAGGGTGTGATCATCCAAATGAAATGCATTTGAGGGAATGAGTAAGATGAGGAATAAAATATAGCCTCCTCAACTTCAAATACTGGTATTATATTTCTATTTCTATTGTTTACTTGCTAAATTGTGTCTGACTCTTTTATGACCCCATGGACTGTACCCCACCAGACTCCTCTGCCCATGGGATCTTCCAGGCAAGAACATTGGAGTAGGTTGCCATTTCCTCATCCAGAGGATTTTCCCCAACCCAGGGATCTAAGCCATGACTCCTGCATTGCAGGTGGGTTCTTTACCACTGAGCCACCTGGAAAGTCCCTATGTATGTGTGTGTGTGTATGTATGTGTGTGTGTATATATATATATATATATATATATATGGCAATGGCAACCCACTCCAGTACTCTTGCCTGGAAAATCCCATGGACGGAGGAGCCTGGTAAGCTGCAGTCCATGGGGTCGCTGAGAGTCAGACATGACTGAGCGACTTCACTTTCACTTTCATGCATTGGAGAAGGAAATGGCAACCGACTCCAGTGTTCTTGCCTGGAGAATCCCAGGGATGGGTGAGCCTGGTGGGCTTCCGTCTATGGGGTCGCAGAGTTGGACACGACTGAAGCGACTTAACAGCAGCAGCAGCATGCATGTGTAGTCCCTAAATATGTGTAAATGTATATATAGATGTAAATCCATATCGGCTTCCATATGTATACCTACATCTACAGCTAGTTCTATGTATATTTATATTNTGAGCCTGGTGGGCTTCCGTCTATGGGGTCGCAGAGTTGGACACGACTGAAGCGACTTAACAGCAGCAGCAGCATGCATGTGTAGTCCCTAAATATGTGTAAATGTATATATAGATGTAAATCCATATCGGCTTCCATATGTATACCTACATCTACAGCTAGTTCTATGTATATTTATATTCATATCTATATTTAAGTGAATCTGAGCTTGTTACTTGGAGAAGGCAATGGCACCCCACTCCAGTACTCCTGTCTGGAAAATTCCATGGAAGACAGAGCCTGGTGGGCTGCCGTCTATGGAGTCGCACAGAGTCGGACATGACTGAAGCGACTTAGCAGCAGCAGCAGCAGAGCTTATTATTGCCTTTCTTTAGGAGTGGAATGAAAACTGATATTTTCCAGTCCTATGGCCACTGCTGAGTTTTCTAAATTTGCTGACCTANAAAGCACAGAGTTGTAACCACTGGACCACCAGGGAAATCCATTTTTCCATTTTTTAAAAAAAACCCAACCTGTGGTTCCAAATAGAAAAATTGTGGTCTCATTTTTCAACAAGACAAAAACCATATCTGTAATTTTAAACAAATTGGAGCTGGGGTGAGAAGTTAACTTAGTATGAATGTTTTTCTTTCCTATAGTGATAGTTCAAGGCATACATAAATCCCCTTATCTAATTCTTGGAGATTGTGCAGGACATGAGTGGAATTAAATCAATTTGGGGATAAAAGTTAACTTGGAAATAGAAATAACTAATATTTACTCTTACACGCACACAACACATGCATGAAATCGCCATTAATACTTGGCATACATACACACATACAGCTANTTCTTTCCTATAGTGATAGTTCAAGGCATACATAAATCCCCTTATCTAATTCTTGGAGATTGTGCAGGACATGAGTGGAATTAAATCAATTTGGGGATAAAAGTTAACTTGGAAATAGAAATAACTAATATTTACTCTTACACGCACACAACACATGCATGAAATCGCCATTAATACTTGGCATACATACACACATACAGCTATTTGCAATAAAATGTCCTGTGTACTTTCTGAGGTCACCTTGTCAGTAACATTGTTGAGTAGAAAAATGTTGCTATTCTCATCAGCCTTTTACATAGTTGGAAATTGAAGTTCAAATAAAGAGGCTTCCAAGGTCCAATAGAGAGTTGCCGAGCAAAGACTTGAATTCCAGTGTTTTAGGTGCTAAGTCACTCTAACCACCTTCAGACACCTCACCAATTTATATAGTATAGAACCTCCAGTTCTTTGTATTAGTCTCATGAGTTTATCCCTCTTTTTTCTTAGCTCAAATATTTAAAACCTAACTGGAGTGCTCATTGTGTTGGATATTTTCTGCTCCAGTGGCCACACCAGATCAGTGGGATTTCATAGAGGAGTTGAAGGTTATGGTGTTTTGAAGCATTTGATTTTTTTATTGTCACTATGATACATTTTCCTTTGCCTGCTATGGAAACCTCACATACTAATAATTCAGATCAAAATCTGCAGCATTTAGTCCATTTGGCAATCTAATTGTCAATAATTAATACCCCATAGGTTATACCAATGGTAATAAAGAAGGTGTTATTCTATGTTCACCGTGTCTTAAAATCATTAAATGCCATCTAACTCTTATGTTTACAGAGAAATATTTTTTTTCCCTTGGTTCCTCAGTTAAGTTTCTTTTAACTTCATAATTCAATGTCCTGTGATCTCCTATAACTTTCCTTTTTCTTTGATTTTTCCTGTGGAAAGGCCAACATTCTAGGGAAGTATGCCATTGAGCTTGTCATCCCCTTATCTTGTTGCTCCCCTTAGACAAACCCTAATGCAAGCAAGTACTCAGCACACTGGTTATAGAGATGTCATCCAGGTGCAGCAACTCACCAAGGCTTAAAATCGGTTCCATGTGTTTGTTCATGCAATAAGCACTTCATTTTATTAGTCAACTTTTGTGTCTTCCGTTACCGAGATAGTTCAAGATTTTACTTGCAAGTGGAAGTGCCTGGCAAGGGAGAGTCATTCTGTTATGAGAATGAAGAATGCACTGCACTGGGGAATGGGGGCACAGCATTGTGTGTTGGAATGTGTTGGGAGTTGACTATTCAGCATCACCGAGGAGGAATCACAAGGGTACAGTGGGACAGTCAAGCAGGGTTCTACTCTTCGGTGATGAGCACAGAGCTCTCTTCTTTTTCTCTCTCTCCTGAAATTTGTCACTGAGGTATTTTTAGCTCGAGAGTTGAGTGACTCTGCTCTCTGAGCAAGTGGCGTATACTCTATTCTGTGGAAAACGCTATTTATTATTGATATCTCTGTGCATATTCTCTGGAATATAAAACACTCTAAATTTTCTACGGGTGCCTTTGGCACAATGGAGAAGGAAACTTTCTAAAAGGAAAACATTGCCTCATCTATAATAAATTAATAACAGCTCAATCTGTAGTTTTTAAAAGTAACTAAGCGCATTCTAGCTGTTTTCGAAAGGATTTTAGGCAATATGCAAATATGCAGCACTAAAAATTCCAATTTGGGGATTAGCATTTTTATGCTTTCTTTCCCTCAGGTTATGCTTGCCCTACCTAAAGTGTTTATATGCTTTCTGAAATCCTGTATATGGACAGGAAATAATTAACTCTCACTTGTGAAGTGTTTCATAACTTATAGTTTTGTGTTTTGTTGTTTCTTCTTGTTAACTGTGGAGAAATGTCATAGGATGAGGTATTATTAGTCCACGTTCCGGAAGAGAAAACTCCGTCTGGCAAAGGTTCTGGCCACATCATGTCATGTGCTGGTTTGCTCAGAATTGAAGACTTCATTTATGTGCTAACCTCTGGAAATTTATTTTTAGGCTCTAACTTTTATCTGCCTCTTGTCTCCCTGCACAATCTTTTTTTTTTTTAAATAATAACTTTTATTGAGATGTAATTCACATACCATATAATTTATCCACTGAAAGTGTATAATTCAGTGGATTTTATGTATCCACAGAGTTGGGCAAACATTATCACAATCAATACTAGAACATTTTCATCATTCCCCAAAGAAATCACGTATCTATTAGGGATAAAGCCCCATGTCCTCCCAATGTCTGTGTTAGTCACTCGCTTGTGTCCAACTCTTTGCTGCCCCGAGTACTGTAGCCCACCAGGCTCCTCTTCCATGGAATTCTCCAGGCAAGAATACTGGACTGCGTAGCCATTTCCTTCTCCAAGAGATCTTTCCCACCCAGGGACTGAATGTGGGTCTTGTACATTGCAGGCAGGTTCTTGACCAACTGAGCCACCAGAGAAGCCCATAAATAAAGATAAGTAGTTCTCTGTCTCCGTAGTGTCTGTCTATCATTAGAGCTGTATCCAGAGAAGATGGACCTGTTCTTGTATTTGCAGGGCAAATGGAGTCCTGAAGGCTTAAGTTTCCCTCACTTTCTCAGCATCTGCTAGATGCGTTAACATTTGCAAGTCATATCCGCCACTCTGATTCTCAACCTCCTGATAGAAAACGTTGATAATAATTCTTCATTTTCTGGCACAGCTATTACGAGGAGCAAATGGTCTGTGAAAGTGAGTGTTTTTTTTTTTTTTTTTGCTTTGTAAAGCTCTGTGTAAGGATATATCAGCTACTATAATTGCCATTATCAAATCATAGACCTCCTCAGAGCAATCAGGAACACACACGTTTGAAGCCACAATGAATATTATGCTCTCCCTGTAAAAGGTGTGAACTTTCAACAAGTTCAGATGAATGAGAAACCTGTTCTTTTCTGCTTTAAATTAATTTTAGTTCAAATTTATGTCTGATCCCTCCAGATGGACAGGGTATACAAAAGTAAAGAGTTTTAAGACATGCTTAGGCATGGGCGCTCTCTCATAATGGATCTGTTTTATGTTTTCACCACTGAAGTACCTGTTCTCCTGCCATAAGGAGGGGTCCAGGGTCTGTGCAATTTCCTTGGCAGCCTGGAGACACAGGATTCTTTTTCTTTTTTTTTTTTAATTAAAGGAAGTTTTTTTTCTTTTTTAAGTCACATAATATAAAACGTACTGTTTTAACAATATTTAACGGTAACATTTCAGTGGCACCAAGAACACTCACATTGTTGTGCAACTCTCACCATCATCCATCTCCCAAAATTTTCACCTTCCTAAACTGAAACTCTGCCCCCATTAAATACACTAAGTCTCCATTCCGCCTCCCACACCCCACCCTAGCCCCAGGCGTCTACCAGGCTACTTTCTGATTCTATGAATTTGACTATTCTCCATACCTCAGAGATGTGAAATCAAACAGTATTTGTTGGCACCTACTGTACATTGGAATGCATTTTTAAGATCAACTTATTAAATGTCTTACAAACAGATTATATCTTTTTTTTTTCCTCCTGTGCCCTTGGTAGGTTCTCATCAGCTATATGTTCGATACATAGTTGTGTGTTTATGTCAATCTCAAACTCCTAGTTCATCCCTCCGGCCGTCTCTTCTTGGTGTCCATAAGTTTGTTCTCTATGTTGAAACACAGGATCTTTTAAGACACCTGAAAATCATAGCCACTTGGAATCTAACTGTTCTAGATCTACCAGGCAGTCATCTCCAGAGGTTTTAACATCTTACAGTGGGTGTTGATGGTGGTTTAGTCACTAAGTGGTATCTGACTCTGTGACCCCATGGACTGTAGTCCACCTGGCTCCTCTGTCCATGAAGAATACTGGAGTGCATTGCCATTTCCTTCTCCAGGTGATTTTCCCCACCCAGGGATCAAACCCATGTCTCCTACACTGCAGGTGGATTCTTTTCTGACTGAGCCACCCTCCCATCCTAACATCTTTCAGAGTGGTGACCAAGTCCTGCACCAACAGCTAACCTACTAATCTCCCAAACTTCCAAGTGTTCCCAGGAGTTAAATTTCTCTGAGTCTACAGAGATCTCAAAAACAGCATCTCCAATCCCTTCCCATCCAGAGCTCCTATCGTCATCTCTTTAAAATATTTTATCACTTTGAGTCATATTCTGTTTCTGATCTGTAAGGGACACTGAGGAAGGAAAAAAGAGCCTGACTAGCTTCTTGTAATGGTGGAAGTCAGCTTGTTAATTCAAATGTGAAAAATTCCTAATAATACCTCATCTCTGATCTCATCTTGCCTGAAGGCTTTAGAAAGACACTTGAGACTCTCCCAGGTTTCTACTGCAACGAACATGAAATAGCTGCTCTTAACATGTGGGACTCAACCTAAATAGATCTCAGGAGACTCTAGAAGTAAAAAAGAAAGATCAAATGTTTAATCCAAATTTTGGTTTAAGAATCTGAAGCATATTTTTCATGGGATTTTTTGTCCTGAATATTATATGCTATCTTCCACCAGAGAAGACATTGTGCCTGCAGGTTGAGGAAATTCTCAAAAAACTATTGAACTTATTCTTTAAATAATATTACTTTAGACCTTTTTCAACTGTCCCTGAGCATTGTGGCCAGGAATAAGCCATTTAATCCCTCCTGAAGACTCCCTCCTATGAAAAGTGGTGAGTTTCATCTTGTGAGATTTCAGTATGATAATACACATGAAAGCATTTTGAAATTTGCAAAGTACCAGAAGGTAAAAGGGGGCACACATGCAAAAAATTAACTTTGGAGGAAGTCAAGAGTGCAGTTCCTGGCCAAAAAACCTATGTGTGATCTTTCAGACCTGACCAAAGACGATTTTTACCTGGCAGGCTTCACTGCAGACAACTGCCCTCCCTACCTCCTGCTTGGGACACAGCCAGTGCACGGGCTGCCAAAGGGGGTTGCCGCCCAGGACGCACGCCCCCTGGTGGCCACACCTATAGAATCTGCTTTTTTCNACAGAGGATCCTGGTGGGCTACAATCTGTGAGGTTGCAAAGATTCAGACACAACTTAGTGACTAAACAGCGGCAGCCACATTGGCGATTTGCACCCTCAGTAGGTACAGCAGTCAGACCAGCTATGGTGAGGGGATTTCATGTAAGTTTCATGCTACACGGAACCTCTGCCACCACCGAGGTAGCTGCTTTTTTCATGCGTCCAGTAGGAAAAACCTGGGATAACTGAGGAAAGAGGCTTGCTGAAAGCCCCAGGGTAAGTCTTATTGGATAAGTCCTTTTTTTCCACCTCAGTATTGACAACCTCCGTCACACTGAATGCAACCTGTTAGTATTTTCATGTTATACAAATATATTCTCATTCTCTTCTTATTCTGAAAGGAATATCCAAGTACTTCCTCACTATATTTCCCAGGCATTCATTTTCCAATTTTATTCAGTGACTATGGAAACTCAATCAGTTTTCCCTCCATTGATGTAGAATTGATCTGATTGTATAAGTCAAGTAACATCCTAGTAAGTTTCCCATCTGTTTCATTCCCATGGGCTCTGTGAAAGTCATACATCCTGAAAGTCAAAACTCTTTGATTATAACTCTGTCCCTGTGGATTGTTGCCATAATTGCACCCACCTAGTTAAGGATGATTAAGTGCCACCGTGTGGCATCTGCCACTCCAGGGTCATAGTTTTCTCACTAAAATAGAAAACCCAAATTCATAACGTTGAAATTGGAGCCCAAATTCCCCCTGTTTCTTCAGAGTAAAGAGACTATGGTAGATAATCAATCATAAGAGAGATTTTTTAAGGATGCTGATGCCCCTTCATCAAAGTATTTTTTTTTATTGATATAGTGAAAAGTTTCATCTGAGCTCCTCTGAAGTGTAGAGTCTATTTCAACATTCCCGTATCCCTCCACCTTTAAGATTCTTTCCCTATGGTATGCCAGAGAAGTTGTGGAATCTCAATCTTGTTGAATTTAGTACACTACCAAACTCAAGCTTCAAAATACCAACTAAGAAATGTTTAAATCCACCCCCTATATTTTGAACTCTTTTGTCTAAAACCCTTAGAATCTCATTTCCACCAGTTTTCTCCACATTCCTCTTAGACTCGAATGTTAAGTGTCTCCCTGGTTCAGCAGGATTTGAGTCCCCTTATATGGCATATATGCCAAGGGACCATGGAGAGGAGTACATTTTGGCTTAGAGGAGAATCAGTATCTTCTTGTGAAGAACTTGGCCCTAGAAAAGATCATTGAATGTCTTCATGCAGTGGAGACTGGATTCCTCCTATGGCAGAAAGGAGCTGCTTTGCTGAGGAAGGAAGTTTTACAGGTCAACGTTCTCAGTTTCATCCATGTCTGTTGAAATGTTTCCATCCTAAAATCAGTGAAAGTAAAAGTCACTCAGTCGTGTCTGACTTTTTGTGGCCCCATGGACTGTACCCCTCCAGACTCCTCTGTCCATGGGATTCGCCAGGCAAGAATACTGGAGTGGGTAGCCATTCCCTTCACCAGGGGATCTTCTCAACCAAAAGACTGAAGTCGGGTCTTCTGCATTGCAGGCAGATTCTTTACCATCTGAGCCACCAGGGTAACCCACAGTAGTAGATGGCCAGACAGGGACTTGAACTGACCTTCAGATTAAAAGTCTGATGCTTTACCGACTGCACCATCTGGGCAAGGTGAAAGTGTTAGTGGCTCGGTCACGTCCAACTCTTTGCATCTCTGTAGACTCTAGCTTGCCAGGCTTCTCTTTCCTGATCCCGTTTATTCCTAAATAGGTGACCTTAACTTTAGCATAGACAGATGACAAAGGCAGTAGAAATGTGTTGCTGGATGGATGGATAAATGGATCCCCCTATAGAAATCTCTCTCTCTCTGTCCCTCTCTCTCTCCTGCATGTATTGAAAGAGAAAGAGTTCTGAAGATCAGTTAATGAAAATGTATAATATATTACTCTTAACATAATCATTTCATAGGTAAAGAAGTAGAATGGTACTTTGGATGAGAATAAATAATAAAAATAAAATTGGGAGGGAAAGCCTTTGTGAAAAGTGAAAGATGAGGGTCAGAAGTGGTTTGTGTTAATAGGGTAATGATCTTTTCATAAGTTAATGATTTTTAAAAAATTATTGTGGCTTTTAAGGTATCCTCTTTCCCTTTACCTATTTGTCAACTTGTGAGATGTCGGTTCCCCAACCAGGCATTGAACTCTGCCCCTACGGTGGAAGTGCAGGGTCCTAACCACAGCCAGGGAAGTCCCTCATAAGTTAGTAATTAATTGTATATATCATAAGTCCCTTTTTTATTCCCAAAAGAGATCTTTTAGTTGGTTATAAATATGGATTTTTATTTTGTATCCACATTACAAACACGTCTCCACGTCTGTCACATGGAAGCCTCTTATGGTAATTTCTGCAGTTTATGTGATATGTGTGAAATCTACTCTGTCACCATTTTAATTTTTGACTTTTAAATGTTGCATCTTGAAATACTTTTCTATCATCAGGTTACATGTGCATAAAATATTTTAATACTACCATATATATTCTTATGGTATTACTTTTCTTGGTACCAGACCCTTCATATCCCTTCCTCCCTCTCTAACTTTCTCTCCTTCTTTTTCTCTCACCCCCTCTTTCTCTATCCCTATTGCTCTATCTTTTTTGCTTTTGAACAAACTCTAACTTTGTGTCAGCAATACTTATTGACTTTCACATATTTCCAACAGAAATTTGAGATTTCCCTTACATTGGAAGTGGAATCTCTACAAACGAATGGGTCTAATTCTGAACTCTATTCTGTTCTATTGATCTATTTTTTCACTAATAGTAGATTAGCTGAATTATTATATCATTATAGTATGTTTAAAATCTGAAAGGACTACCGTGTCTCTCATACTTTTGTCATAATTAGGGCTATTTTTCACATTATCTCATAGATAAAGTCATCCACATTGTTATTGCATAACATTTGACTTTCTTCATTTAGCTCTTTCTGTGTGTCCTTCACTGAAGTATCCTAGTTTTTATGATAGACCCTTTACATTTATAGCTGAGGTTTTTCTGATTTGGTCAAGTTTTTAGTTTTACTGCAAATGGCTCATTTGTCTGATTGCTTTTGCCAGTATAGCTGTTGTCCTAGAAAGGACTTTACGTCGATGTTTCGTTTTCACTTACCTTTTTGGACTTTTGTTTTTTTCTATGTAGAACGTATGTTAATTGAAATAAGTGATAGAGTGCTTTTTTCCTGCTCCACTGTTCATGTCCTATTTATCTTTCCATTATTTATGTGTGTATGTGTGCTACGTCTTCATTTCTGCACGCAGGCTTCTCTAGCTGCGGCAAATGGGGGCCACTCTGTAGTTGCAGTGTGCAGGCATCTCATTGCGTTGGTTTCTCCTTGTGGTGGCTTCTCTTGTAGCAGAGCACAGACTCTAGGCACACTAGCTTCAGCAGCTGTGGCTCACAGCCTTAATTGCTCCACAGCATGGGCGCTTCCTAGACCAGGGACCGAACCTGTGTCCACTGCATTGCAAGGCAGATTCTTAAACTCTGGGCCACCAAGTAAGCCCAGATACTATTTATCTTGTCATCTATTTATTACACTGGGCATAGCTCAGTTGGTAAAGAATCCACCTGCAATGCAGGAGACCCCAGTTCAATTCTTGGGTCTGAAAGACCTGCTGGAGAAGGGATAGGGTACCACCCCAGTATTCTTAAGCTTCCCCTGTGGCTCAGCTGATAAAGAATCCACCTACAATGCCGGAGACCTGGGTTCGATCCCTGATTTAGGAAGATCCCCTGGAGAAGGGAAAGGCTACCCACTCCAGTATTCTGGTCTGGAGAATTCCGTGGACCGTATAGTCCAAGGGGTCCCAAAGAGTCGGACGTGACTGAGCGACTTTCACTATTTATTACACACTCCATTCCCATGTTTAAAAAATATATTTGTGGTAGGTCTTTCCTTTCTCCTTCCTCATTTGATTTTGGTCAGAATAAATAAAATATTTTAAAATTTTATTTCACTAGGTTTTAGTAGAAAATTTTTGTAGTATTAAGATATATAATTTGCTTCTATTTTTAGCTAATGTAATAAATTTTATCTACAAACATTGAATGTTTTACTGCTTTTGGCATCTGATTGAGCCGCATTCTTTAATCTTGAAACTCTCAAAGTATTAGAATAGCTTAATACTTGCTGAAATTAGACTACCTCTGCCTTCTTAGAATAAAGCCTGCTTGGTGTGGTAATCTCTTAATACACTTATAGATTTGTTGATTAGAGGTCTATTTTGATTTTTAATTCTGTTTATATCAGTGTCTTGCTTATACATTTGAGTTTTTGTACTGCTGGTATATTGATTTGGCATCAGGTTATGATAAACATAAAGAACAAAATGAGAGATTTTCATTGTCTTCTATGACGTGTGACACTTTATAAAAGTTGAAGTATTATATGTTTAGGCATGCAGTTGGAAAACAGTGCATAATGTGTTATATTCAACTCAGGCATCAGGTTGAGCTTTGACACGGACAGATTATCTTAAAAGAAAAATACTTGATGTTGTTATTATCTTCCATATTTGAGTTAAGGATAATGGGAACCAGGGAGGCTATACTACTTTTACGTAATGTCCTTGTTGGTGCATGAAGTAACAATGCTATGTTGCTGTAACTTCCCTGGTGGTCCAGTAGTTAGGACATTAACTTCCACTCCAGTGGGCGTGGGTTCCATCCCTGATTGAGAACTAAGATCCCCTATGCCATGCCTCATGGCCAAAAATAGAGGAAAAAAATAAAAAGGAAAGAAATTTACNTATTATCTTCCATATTTGAGTTAAGGATAATGGGAACCAGGGAGGCTATACTACTTTTACGTAATGTCCTTGTTGGTGCATGAAGTAACAATGCTATGTTGCTGTAACTTCCCTGGTGGTCCAGTAGTTAGGACATTAACTTCCACTCCAGTGGGCGTGGGTTCCATCCCTGATTGAGAACTAAGATCCCCTATGCCATGCCTCATGGCCAAAAATAGAGGAAAAAAATAAAAAGGAAAGAAATTTACATTGCTGCCTGAAGCAATCTTGATTCCAATTTATAACTATCCAAAAGAGTAAGAACCTGTATGCTAAACGGTACAGCAAAAAATAGAAAAAAGAACTGTGCAGAATAATAATATATAAGGAATATGTTTATTACATGTAGAGAGATGAAAACTATGTCTAGTGTGATTTTCTGTTTCTGGAGAAATGGCAGAATTACTTGAGATATGCTTCCAAACTAGTTGTAGAGTTAGAGACGTATTAGTAATATGATCCTAACTAAACGATGAGGAAGGCCCTATGCATATTGGTATATGATGATATAAGTTTGGAAAAACTGATAAATGGGCATACGTCAGCTTGTTGCCATTAAGTATAGGCAGAAGAGCCTGTATGGGTGGAGGGGGAAGGTTAGACCCTCTTACAAAAAATTAAAATAAGATCTCTTATTCATAAGTAGTTATAAATGTATCTACTTGGCAGTATCATACAGAATAGTGTCATTCACCTAAAAATTCCCCATGTTCCCACCTATTCATTTTCCCCCCACCTCAAGTCTTAATAAGCACTCATTTTTAAATTGTCTCCTGTTTTTACCTTTTCTAGAATGTCATTTAGTTGGAATCTTCCCAACACAGGGATTGAACCTGTGTTTCTTATGTCTCCTGAATTGGCAGGTGGGTTCTCTACCACCAACACCATCTGGGAAGCCCTTTTAATAGTCTCATATATTTACCTTTTCCAGAAATGTCATTTAGTTGGAATCATACAGTATGTAGAATTTTCAGACCTGAAATTCATGTTTCAGACTTTTGATTCATGTACTCACTTAAACCTATTCACTCACCTAGCATTACACATTGATGTTTCTTCTGTGTCTTTTCATGGCTTGGTACCGAGTTTCTCATTATTGCCAAATAATATCCCATTGTATTGGTGTTTTACTGTTTGTTTATTGATTCAGCTATAGAAGACATCTTGGCTACTTCCAATTTTTGACAATTATAAATAAAGCTTCTCTAAAAATTCATATATAGGTTTGTGAACCAAGGGATAAAATCCTCCTAGAGAGAGAAGTTTGGGAGTGTCTGCACCATAACTGGGTCCCTTGCCTTCATTTTATCCTGCTTCAGTGTAGCCAGTGTGATCCTTCAAAGGTAATATCTGCAGATATACTACCAAGTAGAATTCTAAATACAGAAAGGATTCCTAAAATTCAGTTACAAAAGACCAGCAAACCAATGTAAAATATCACAAAAGATTTTAATAAACACCTTCAAAAAACAAAAAGATTATTCAAATAGTCAAAAAGAGAAAAAAAGTACTCAATTTTAATTTTTAAAAGGAAGACTTTAAATAAAAATGAGAAGATACTATCACATATCTAGCAGAAAGTCGAAAATGAAAAACACTGATAACACCAAGAATTTATGAGGAAATGGAACATCAGAACCCTTATGTACTACTAGCAGGGTTAAAAACTATGTGCACCTACTTTATCAAACGTTTTGGCAATATCTATTAAATTTGGACACAATCAAACCCTGTGAGTCAGTGTTTCCACATCCTCATCTATCCCTAGGAAATTTTATGCTCAGCGTATGCATCAAAATATCTATGGAAGAATACTGATAGCAGCAAAGTAGTACACTGACATGCGTTCATTCTATGGAATGCTACACAACAGTGAGAAGGAATGGGCCAGTCAGATACAACAGCACGGATGGACATGTTCACTGTAACATTAAGCAAATGAATCTACAAACAAAATAATATATTTGCTCTATGTCCATTGTTTGGCTGTTCAAAAACAGGCAAAACTCATTTATGGGGTACTGATGGGAGACAGGAGGAACAAGGTAGAAATTGGAGGAATATGGAGGAGGCTTCTGGGGTACCAGTCATGTTCTTGTTCTTCTTTGAGGTGATGGTTTACTGCTGTGTTCATTTTTTGATAATTTATCAAGCTTTACAGTTATGATTTCATGTACTTTCCTGTAGATAGATATGGATGGATGGATGGATAGATGGGTACATGGATAGAAGCCATTGGTTAGGCCCCTCCAGGTGGCTGTTCTCTTGCTGTCTGTAAACCCGCTGCCTGACAAGCACCCTCTTTACGCCTCCCTCCCCACCTGACTGACCCTCTTACACTCTTGCCCCTACTCCAGCTAAGTGATTGTTTTTATCAAGGGGGAGACGAAGGGCATGCCTCTCTGTTGGTTTCCCTGGTAACCAGTGAGCCAACCTGAAGTGTTAATAATTCCCTTTATAACCAGTGACCTTCCCCAGCCCCCGAGAGACTGTCACCCTGTCCTGCTCTTTGCTACACACTGTGGGGTGTCGCTCCAGCACCTTGCTTCAGACGTATAAGATCCCCCTTCCATTAAACCACTGAGGTCTCTGTTACTGACTCCAGGCTCTTTCTTCAGGCTTGAAGCTGGGAAAATCCAGGGCTTGTAGGCCTCCAGGGTACAGCCCAACAGAATTAAAAATACAAAATAATAAATTAGAAGAGGGTGATCACAGGGAGGTGTGCATGAATTAGAGGTGGTAGACATTATTGCAATACCAACCACATAGTTCCCTTGCTTTGTTTCATGGATAATAAATTAAGAGCTCAAATTCTACACCATTTGGAAGATATAGTTGCACAATACTTTGGCTAACTCTTTTCACCCGTGTCCTGGTTTGTTGCTCAGTCCCTGTACAGCTTTAAAAATCTTGTATTTCCTTTATAGCAGACTCTTAGTTCATTGAGGAAAAGGATATTAATTTAGCACATAATAAGTTTGCTGATGCTGCTGTCGCTAAATTGCTTCAGTCGTGTCCGACTTTGTGTGACCCCACAGACGACAGCCCACTAGGCTTCGCCATCCCTGGGATTCTCCAGGCAAGAGCACTGGAGTGGGTTGCCATTTCCTTCTCCAATGCATGAAAGTGAAAAGTGAAAGTGAAGTTGCTCAGTCGTGTTGGACTCTTCGTGACCCCACGGACTGCAGCCTACCAGGCTCCTCCATCCATGGGATTCTCCAGGCAAGAGTAATGGAGTGGGGCGCCATTGCCCTCTCCGCATAATAAGTTTAGTATGAAGTAAATGAATAAATAGATGAATAAACAGATGAGCAGATAAGGAGCTAGTTGGTAGTCAGTTTTCTCAAAGGGGTTTCTGTGTGGTGAAAAGACAAATACATTGTCACTCAGTTTGTAGAGCACCTGTGTAGTAAAGGATTAACCTTATCCGCCCTGCCCCCCAACCATTTCTGGTTTTTTTTCTCGGCTCCTGGGAAGTCATGTTTAGATTTGTGCAATGTCCTACCTGATAAAAGGGGGCCTTGGGCCACTGGCAGCCAACTGTTTATGGTGGAATCTGCTCTACTTCTGGAAGAGTTGGAGATTTAGCCACATGGAAGGTTAACTGAGTTTACATGATCAAGCTCCAGTAAAAATTCTGAATATCAAGATGAGAGTGAACTCCCTGGTCAACATTACCCCATGTATGCTGATCCATATCTTTGTTGGGAGGAATCAGTGCTGTCTATAACTCATGGAAAAGGGATAACCGGAATAACTGGAGGATTGGAAGGTCCATATTTGGAATGTCCCTGGACTCTGTCCTAGGCACTTTCCCTCCTGGCGGATTTTGTTTTTTTCTTTTCTTTTTTTTCTGCTGTACTGCGGGGCTTGAGGGATCAAACCTGTGCCCCTGCAGGGGAAGCACAGCGTCCCCACTACTATTGCCAGGGAATTCCCCTCTTGGCTGGTTTTAATCTGTATCCTTTCAATGAGGCAAAACATAACTGTCAGTATAACAGCTTTCAATGTGTTTTTCAAGTCCTTCAGTTCAGTTCAGTCACTCAGTCATGTCCAACTCTTTGAGACCCCAAGAACTGCAGCACGCCAGGCCTCTCTGTCCATCACCAATTCCCAGAGTTCACTCAAACTCACGTTCATCGAGTCCGTGATGCCATCCAGCCATCTCATCCTCTGTCATCCCCT
>SJYA01002672.1:0-34130 GCA_006410615.1 Neotragus moschatus
GAGACCCCAAGATTCCCTCTATGAGGAAGGAGAAGTGGGGAGGTAGTGAAGAGGCCCCAAGGTTCCCCCTATGAAGAAGAAGTGGGGAGGTGGGAGAGAGGCCCCAAAGTTCCCCCCTATGAGGAAGGAGAAGTGGGGAGGTGGGGGGGAGGCCTCAAGGTTCCCCCCTGTGAGGAAAGAGAAGTGGGGAGGTGGGGGAGAGACCCCAAGGTTCCCCCTATGAGGAAGAAGTGGGGAGGTGGGGGAGAGACCCCAAGATTCTCCCTATGAGGAAGGAGAGGTGGGAAGGTGGGGGAGAGACCCCAAGGTTCCCCCCTATGAGGAAGGAGAAGTGGGGAGGTGGGGGAGAGACCCCAAGATTCTCCCTATGAGGAAGGAGAGGTGGGGAGGTGGGGGAGAGACCCCAAGGTTCCCCCCTGTGAGGAAAGAGAAGTGGGGAGGTGGGGGAGAGACCCCAAGGTTCCCCCCTATGAAGAGAAGTGGGGAGGTGGGAAGAGGCCCCAAGGTTCCCCCCATGAGGAAGGAGAAGTGGGGAGGTGAGCAAGAGGCCCCAAGTTTCCCCTACGGGCCACAAAAAATGTCGTGGTCTGGGCATGGGTTGGAAAAGAGTTTCTAGACACGACACAGAATGAAAGGGAAATAGTTTATTAGAGTGGGCGACACTGTTAGAACAGCAGGCCAGCTCAAGGGAGAACCAAGGTTGAATGGGGGTCCTTAGTCCACTTTTATACCCAAGGTACAAAGAGTGGGATGGGGGTCTTGCGAGTCATTTGCTGATTGGATGAGGCATGTATACTGGGTAGAGGAAGAGTAAGGGAAATCCTTTTCCCTATGAGGTAGGAGGGGAGACAGGTTACACTGTTCCATTAATAGTTACAACGTGAGGGAGGGAAGGATGTTAAGGGTCTGGTGTTTCCATTCAAACATTCCAAGAGCCTCCTCAGTTCAATCTGCTCTTTTGTCCTTGGGTCACCACAGGAGGGAAGTGAGCAGGGGCTTTCATCTGGCACCAGTTTTGTTGAGGAGGAAACTCTTCCCTAGAATTCCTTTGGTAGATTTGCCCTTGCATCTCACTGATCAGAACTGGTCTTCCTATTCAATTTTAGACTAGTAAGGGCAAAGGAATACAGACTTCCCAACATGGATTTAAACCATGAGTGTTCTCAAGTCATCTGGGAATCTCTTTTTTTTTTTTTAAAAAAAATAACTAATCCCAAACGTAACTCCCAACCTACCCATGTGACTACAATCATAGTTGAGGATCATTGGCTTGGAGCCTGACTACGTAGGTCTGGGGACCAATGGTAAAACATCACGTGGGGGCTTTAGTCTCCACCTATGAAATAAGAATCTGTATTTTATTTACATCCCTACTTTATATGTACATGAAACTTTGAAAAGCACCTATTTAAACAAGCCAAGAGTCGGACACGACTGAGCGACTTCATTCATTCATTCAAACAAGCTATAATTTATCCCCTGAGGCTAGACGTTTCACCTCCTGGGGCTAAACGAAGTCAAGGTTCTATTGCAGAGAAAGAGGAAAATGATCACTGGGAAAGCAATCAACAGTGTCTGTTACAGAGGCCCAGACTCAGGATATCTTGCCTCCTCTGGCATGCTCTGAGGCATCTCCCTGGAAGATTAAGTCTCCTTTGAACACAGCTCTAAAAAAAAAATACACTGAAAGCCAACTCCTGCCTTTATTACAGTGTATAAAACCAAGCTTAAATCAACTGGGCTGCTTCTACTTCACTGTGAGGCTGGTGGGTGACTGCCATTTGCACATGTCTCTTGGAACGTATTCTTGGTCTTACTAAACTTTCCTCCTTGTGCATAATCCTTCAGGGGCTAAGTGTGCTTGCTCCCTGACTATATAGTTTTGGTTGCCTAGTGTTTGTGCATGCTACCTAGAACAGCTGTGTCTCATCCTTGACCCTCAACATCTTAAGCTTTGAATGAGATCATCTTTTCATTCAACAGCACATTCTGTAAGCTAGACATCATGGTGAATGGGATAGCGATAGAAGGAAGGGTAGAAAAGGAGGAAGAATACAAAGTGTCTATATTTTCAAGATGCTTAAAAGTTAGTAGGAAAGAGATCTGAGGAAACAGACTGATCTTAGATAATGGTAGCAAAGTTCTAAACCAGTGGTTCTCAAATATTAATACTCAATATGGGTCCTTGTAACACAGCAGATTGAGGAAACAGCTAAATGTTTGGACTCAGGAATCAGACTAGCTTGGGTTCATACCCCAGCTCTATCACTTAGTAGCTGATGACCTCAGGTAAGCTTATTGAGCCTCTAAATCAATTTCCTTCTCTATAGACTAGGGAGCTTATAACCTACTTCATGAGATCATTGTGAGAATTTAATGAGATACATACATAGCTGTTTAGTGCAGGCTTATCCTTTATAAATCACTTAACAAATAGAAGCTATAAATAGATAGGGAAACAGTGGAAACAGTGTCAGACTTTATTTTTCTGGGCTCCAAAATCACTGCAAATGGTGATTGCAGCCATGAAATTAAAAGACACTTATTCCGTGGAAGGAAAGTTATGATCAACCTAGATAGCAGATTAAAAAGCAGAGGCATTACTTTGCCAACAAAGTAGTCATGTATGGATGTGAGAGTTGGACTGTGAAGAAAGCTGAGTGCTGAAGAATTGATGCTTTTGAACTGTGGTGTTGGAGAAGACTCTTGAGAGTCCCTTGGACTTCAAGGAGACCCAACCAGTCCATTCTAAAAGAGATCAGTCCTGGCTGTTCTTTGGAAGCAATGATGCTAAAGCTGAAACTCCAGTACTTTGGCCACCTCATGCGAAGAGTTGACTCATTGGAAAAGACTCTGATGCTGGGAGGGATTAGGGGCAGGAGGAAAAGGGGATGACCGAGGATGAGATGGCTGGATGGCATCACTGACTCAATGGATGTGAGTTTGAGTAAACTCTGGGACTTGGTGATGGACAGGGAGGCCTAGCGTGCTGCAATTCATGGGGTCGCAAAGAGTTGGACACGACTTAGTGACTGAACTGAACTGAATACTAAAATAGGAAAGAGATCAATGTTACTTTGGGACATCGTAGAGAGCTTCCAAGCTCCCAGTTTGCACTGTTTGGATGGCTTCTTCTTTAAGACCTTGGGGCTCAAGGTTTGAATCATGGAGAGCCTCTCTGGTACATGTGTCTGCCTGGAGATCTCAACCTCTCTCCTTCCTTGGCTGTTGAATATCCTGTTTTAGTAAATCAAGACCAGGACAGCATCATAACTTGGCCGAGGGTCTGTTTTCTCCGGTGATACAAAGATCTAAGTGTCATCTGTTTCAAGTGGTTTTCTCCCCAGAGACAGTGTTTTCCAGATAAAGCTGAGCATTCTGATCTTCCTGCTTCTCCATCGTGATCTTTATTTTTTCTCATGATATTTCCCAGAGCTGGGGTTTCATCTGGTGTATTTTATGTCCTTTATTCAGTTCCCAACCTGTCCTAGCTGCCATGATCTCCTGTCCTGTGGCCACGCCTCTCTTCTAACCCCCTAACCCCACTGTCATAACACATGGCTTGACACCACTTAGTTCTGAGCATCAAGAACAGACATTCTGGGGAATGAATTCAGCCATCCATCTGGGCTTGGTCCATATCTCCTGCGGCAGAGCTTGGAATTCCTCAGACACTGTAGGGACTCTGGGTGGACTCTGGGTGGGATCTCAGACCCAAACATACCTCCAGCATCTCTTAGGTTTGTGTGTTTTTTTAAAAAACAATTCCTTGATTTGATGTGTTTTAAAATTAACATAGAAAATGATTTAATGCAATACAGTATCACAATAAATAGTAAAATTTAAAATCATCAACAAATCAATTGGTTATAGAGAAAAACTCCTTTTGAAGATTTTAGTTGACAACATGGCCTCTTTCAGATTTGATTATGAGCACTGGAGTGAGATTAAACTCTTTATAACAAGGAATAGGACCACAAATTTGAATATTGTAATGTGAAAAAAAGGTGATCAGTTTCAGTTTCGGCTCAGTCACTCAGACTTTTTGCGACCCCATGAACCACAGCACACCAGGCCTCCCTATCCATCACCAACTTCCAGAGTCCACCCAAACCCACGTCCATTGAGTCAGTGATGCCATCCAACCATCTCATCCTCTGTCATCCCCTTCTCCTCCTGCCCTCAATCTTTCCTAGCATCAGGGTCTTTTCCAATGAGTCAGCTCTTCGCATCAGGTGGCCAAAGTATTGGAGTTTCAGCTTCAAAATCAGTCCTTCCAAGGAACACCCAGGACTGATCTCCTTTAGGTGGACTGGTTGGATCTCCTTGCAGTCCAAGGGACTCTCAAGAGTCTTCTCCAACACCACAGTTCAAAAGCATCAATTTTTCAACTCTCAGCTTTCTTTATAGTCCAACTCTCACATCCATACATGACTACTGGAAAAAAAGATGATACCATTGGTACAAAAAAGAACAGGAGATGGAAAGGTTTTGGTTTGCAAACTAAGTGCTGGGGCTGAGGAATCACCAGACTTGTCTGTTTTCTGTCATTCATGTGAGCAAAGGAAAGTGAAGTCGCTCAGTTGTGTCCAATTCTTTGTGACCCCCATGGACCGTAACCTACCAGGCTCCTCTGTCCATGGGATTTTCCAGGCAAGACTACTGGAGTGCCATTTCCTTCTCCAGGGGAGCTTCCCAACCTGGTCGAACCCTGGTCTCCCACATTGCAGGCAGATGCTTTACCGTCTGAGCCACCTAAAACATAAACATGTTCAACTGAGTCTTTGAAAGACACAAAGGCAAAATAGGCTTCCAATGTAATGACTCCCCCTGGAAAAGACAAAGAATAATGATTTTAAGCTTAAAAATAAAATACTCTGATGAGTTCCCCTCACCCTTTTAGGAAATGCAAATGTTATCAGTCATTTTATGAAGGGACATTCCAGGCTGGATATTAAGGCCAAGCTTTGCCCTGATCACAGGCAGTGAACTTGGATGGCTTTAGCCTTATTAGCCCAGCTCCTTGGAGCAGCTCCCTCATCATTTATGTATGAAGACCCATTAAGGCTGGGTCTTTTCTTTTCAATGACAAGATTAGCACAGCTACCGTGGGGATAAATATTCAAACTTTCGGGATGTGTCTTAAAGTGAAAATTCCAACTTTTTTCTTTCCTAAGCCTAGAAGATAGTCATTTGTCCTTTCAGACACTTTTCGGTTGTGAATGCTCTATCTCCTTCAGTAGCCCTACAAACATAGATGTGTATTTAAATATGAGTGGAGACATAATCACAAAACATGTAACAAAATGCGCATTTCTAAACCCAACAGCTAGCTTCAGGAACAGCATGTTACCAATATTTTTGAAGCTCCTTTAATTCATCTTCTTGGTAACCCTGGAAGTAACCATAAAGCAGGATTTTAAGTATTTCCTTGCTTTTAACATAGTTTTGCCCATTGAGGTACTTAAACATATCATTGCCTAATTTTGAACTTTATATAAATGTGAAATGTACCACATGTGTTTTGCAATTTGTTTTAATTTTTGTGCAACGCTCTGTTTTTGAGATCCATTTAATGTCACTTGCTAGAGTTCATTCAGCTTCATTGCTGCATTATGAAATTGCATATACAATTCCATTATCCTTTTTCCTGTTGATGAAAACGAGTTCTCTCTGGTTTTTACTACAGTGAGCACACTTGTTGCTATACCAGGGCGTAGAGTCGCTGGGTTGTAGGGTGTGATGTATTCAGGCTGCATCGGCAATACCAGATGGCATCTGTACCCCAACTTACATTTGAACATGAATCTTGCTTCTACCTCTTGTGTGAAAAAACTGTCCTGCCTTTACTTTATTTTTCTATTGAGATTTTTTTCCCCTCATTATATGTAGAATATCTTTCTCTAACTAGATGATAATCTTTTGATAATTGTGTAAATAGCTTCTTCTCTGTTTGATGCTTCTATTCCATTTTTTACGGTATCTTTTGCTGAACACTGTTCTTAATTTGAATGTGGCAAAATTAATCAATCTTTTTTTTTTTTTAGAAAGGTAGTAGTTTTTTGTATTGTTTGAGAAATTCTTCTTTATCAAAAGCCAGACAATGGCTGTCTCTTCTCTTCCCGATCCCTCTTCTAAGATAATTGGAACAGAGAAGTAAAATTTTATTTTATGTATTTAGGAGTTTTTCATTGGGCTTTTGAAGGATGGTTGAGAGGGGTCACACATTCAGTCCAATGGGTTGCTGTGTACCCCATTCTAGTAGCTTCTTTTCTCAGCCTTTCTCTGAATGATCTATGGAGACACCAACAAGTTCCCTTGGGAAGAACAAGGATGCATTTACTCAGGTCCTCTTGGAACCTCAAATTCTATCCCAGGCAAGTCCACAAAGGAATTTGGATGACATGCGGTATTATCCCTGCAGGAGTTATCTTGAGGTCAAAATGAACTTAAGAGATGAAAGCTTGTTATGCTTACAGTTCTTCACCTCCCACTTAGCAATGTATCATGACCATCCTTTCCTTGCTAGAAATAGAAAAGGAAAGATAGGAAAGGAATAGAAGAGGAAATCTGTCTCCTTTTCATTGCTGCATAAAATGTGATAACACGACTTTATATGAAGTATCTCAATCTTGCCTGTTAGGGGTCATTTAGGGTATCCCCATTGTTCTTTATTCTCAGAGTGAATATGTGATTGTGTGTACATACACACAACGTGTACACAGGTGCTTGTGTACGTATATCCCTATATATTGGCCAGATTGCTTCCTGAGTATTGTTCAGAGAAACAAATTGCTGTGACTAATGATATTTTCTTTTACTATGTTGACTGCAAAGTTGCCTTCCTACCACACTCTAGCCAGTATGGCCCATCAGACTCTTGTTAATCTAAATGAAAATAATTTGCTATTTTTTTTTTGTTGTTGCATTTCTTTCATCACTGGAGAGGCCAAATATCTTTTGAAGTGTTTATCAACCATTTATAATTTTCTAATGAAGTCAGCTCCTTCCCTAAATAAAAACAGAATGATACTATAAACCAGAGTAACTGAAGAGATATTTGCCATTTTACTGCATTGTATTTTCATCATAAAAGCAATGGAGTTATATCTCCTGCAAATTGGTATTTTTTGTAGCTGTTTGCACCTAACCCGAAACATCACGTAACGATGCTAAAAACTAATGCATTTGTTTGGGTTTGTTGCCTGAGAGCTTTTAATGTTTTAAGATAGAAGAGAGTTTCCAAACTCTTTCACCAGTGTTATCTTATCTGATTTGTCACATGTTAAATATTTTAAAATCAGCAGATATAAATGAAACAAAACAAAACACAGCAAAATACTTACAAATTTAGTACTGCAAAAGTTTTTCGATAGGCATTATATATTCAGGATTCTAAGCTCTGTTGCGTAAATCAAGCTTTTAGTAAAAAGAAATACTTATAAATCGAATGACAGAATCATAGAAAAGCATAAATAAACCCAGGAAAATTACAAAATTCAGAATATGAGAGGAGCATTTGGGAAGATACATGGGACTTCAACTCTCCTGGTAATACGCTATTTCTGAACCTGGACGACATGGACATTGGTATTTGCATATATGGCTTTTCTCGTATTTTAAAAATATTTCTTCAAAATTAAAAGCTTAGTACTTGCCTTTTCCCAGCTCTGTAGTGGCACATAAAAAAGGATTACCGCTCTAAAGCTTAATGATCACATCTGAGGGGTGTCATGTGCCAGGATATTTGGCAGTCATCGTGTGCAGGGACTTGGAGCCAAGGTGCCGAGTCTGAGTGGCCTGGATGGCGGTGCGCAGTCTGGCAGAGACCAGCATGCCAATGACAGCAATTACTAGAATTCTTTTAGTTCTCGTGGCACCGCAAGTAATAAAAGTTCTTAAAGGCATCTGCACAAAAGAATGAAAAATGGAAATGGTTCGTGACTCAACAAATCTGCCCTCAAACTCCACTGGTAAAACGTTTTTTAAAAACGTAACCAACTGTTTTTTCTCCTTCATTGATAGTTTGCATCTTATAATATAGATCTGAAGCTCACACCTTGTACTTGTTAAATTGAGATGATGAGTTTCTTAAATCCAGACCTGTAGGTAAGCATCATGAGCTTTGTGTGGTCACATATTTGAACCTCTGACTCACTTTGGAAGATGATAGCTTAAAGGCTGATGATTGTCACTTTGAGATTTAGTATGAAAATGCACAGGAATATTTCATGAAGCGAAGCAGTCTTTCCATGGCGGGGGAGCTCTATTTCGTTTCAAAAAATACAGCTTTAGTTGGCCAAGCAAGCTGCTGGTGGCAGGAAGGAGAGTGCAGCCTCAGGTGGGGGTGGGCTCTGCTTAATGCCCACCCTTGGCCATGGCCCTGGGCTTTGCTGCTCTCAGCAGAGGTGCCCCCATGGGACCCTACACTACAGCCGCCTCTGCATTGCTGGCAGGGCAGTAAACGTTTACTGCACAATTCATTTAGGTTTTTATGGGGCCTTCATATTCCCTTTATGACACCCAACAGGAAATGTCCGTGCGGGGGATGGGCAACACTGCACATCAAAACCTCTTTTAGCTTCTTCTTTATGTTAATATTCACTAAACCGCTAAGCCCAGGAGGTGTCGTCTCCTTAGCCACTAAGGTTGTACACCCCTCTGAGTGCTTCTAGCATCATCTCAATGGAACTTTTAATGGCAGAGTGATGTTTTCTTTAGCCCACTTTGAGACAATGTAGGCAGGCACGGAGACCCTACAGAAGGCACAGAATTTCACTAATGTAATTATTTTTCTTGTTTACCTGATACTTGTGACCCACTTACTGTAGACCTACGGTCTTAGTCGGCTTGAGCTGCTATAACAAAATACCAAAGGCTGGGTGGTTTGAACAACAGATGCTTACATTTCACTCAGGAAGCTGGAGTTGGAAGTCTGAGATCAGGGTGCCAGCTGCTCGGATTCTGGTCAGAGCTGTCTTCCAGGCTTGCTTGCAGACAACCAGCTTCTCCTCTTATGTGGTCGCATGGCTTTATCTTAATGACTGCTGAGAAACAGAGGAGAAAGAGGAGGGAGGGATGGAGGGAGAGAGGGAGAGAGGCTAGGAGGGAGAGAGAGAGAGAGGCAGGAAGGAGAGAGACCTTTCTTTTCTTTTATATTGGAGTATAATTGATTCACATGTTGCGTAGTTTCTTCCGTGCAGTGACGTGAACTGGCTGTTTGCATACATACATCTCCTCTGTCTTGAGGCTCTCTCCCTCCCCGCTCCCTCCCTCTCCCCTCCAGGTCTTCCAAGAGCACCAGGCTGGGCTCCCTGTGCTGGACAGCAGCCTCCTGCTGGTTGTGGGTTTTGCACATGGTAGTGCATACATTGTCAAACCTAGTCTCCCAATCTGCCCTACTCTTTCCTTCCCTGCCCTGTCCACAAGTTTGTCCTCTGTGTCTACATCTCTGTTCCTGCGCTGGAACTGCGTTCATCTGTACCAATTTCCTAGATTCCATATATATGTGCTAATATATGATATTTTTTCTCTTTCTATCCTCACTCTGTGTGACAGATTGTAGGTTCACCCAAGCCTCTACAAATGACCCAGTTTCATTCCTTTTAATGGCCGAGTTGTGTATATATTCCACTTCTTCTTTATCCATTCCTTTGTTGATGGGCACTTAGGTTGCTTCCATGTCCTGGCTATAAGAATATCAATCCCATTATGAGGGCACTACCCTCATCACCTAATTATACCTAATTGCTCCAGGACCCTCTACATCCAGCTCGCCAAAAATTAAGGAGAGAACAGAGAATTGCAGCTAGGGGGTCTTTGTGGGTCTAGCCTGGGAGGGCAAAGGTCACTGTCACCCCAACCCATTTGCTGGACGCTCAGTCACGTGGTCATGCTGCCATGAGGAAAGCTGGGAAACGTGGCCACATTTCTTGAAAAAAAGAAAATACATGATTGACCATGAAACTAGTCTTTGCCAGAAGTGCTCAATGCTAGACCAGACAGGTAGGTTCTCACTTGTCTGGAGCATCCAATCAGTTTCAGCACACAGACAGCAGACATGTTTGTGGGCATGTGGGTAAGAATTACAGACAGTGGCAAATTCAGTACAGAGAAGACCAAAGGAAATGGGGTTCAAGGTAAACACCCAAAGGAAGGGAGCTCTTCTGAGGAGCGCAATGAGAGAAAGAAATTCTTTTGAAAGAAAATTCTGAAACATGAATGTAGGGAAAGAGTTAGCGATGCAAAAACGTAAAGAAAAGCTGTCCAGAAAGAAAGCAAATGGCAGAGTCAGAACAGGCTAAGTGTGTTTGAATCTCAGGAAAAGACAGAGGCTCTGGCTGAAGCTTATGGACAGATATTGGGGGTGAGGTGAATGGAGAAAGGGAAAGCAGGGGACCACCTCACACAGAGCCTGGAGGTCTTCCTTAATTCTGAGAGCAGAGGTCTTTGCTAAGCATTCTGGATACGTTCTCTCATTTAATCATTTATACAAATCTGGTAGGTGAATTTTATTGTTCTCTCTTTTAAAAAGTGGGGAAATGGAGCCGCAGGGAGTTCAAATAACTCCCACAGAGTCCTAGAGCCACTGAAGAAGAGTCAGATTTATACCAGAGCCTGGCTCCAAAACCACACTTCTGGCCACAATGGAATGATGTTTGCAACCAAGTTCTTAGTCAATACTGAGGACTTTTTTCCTGGTTCATGCTTGCAATGTTGTGGAACAATGTGTTCTGCCTTCTTAAAATTTCAGATAAATCAAAACCACTGAGATGGTTCCTAAACCAATGCATATTTAACAAAAAGACATAATATTTTTTATTTAAAATTTTCTATAGTATGTTTTGCTCTTACATTAAGAACTATAGTCATATCTAATTATCAATAATGAAATTATTGTGAGGCAAGAAAACTTATGGGCCTTAGTGCAAATTATTTACTGTAGAAATATTACTTGCAAATGGTCTCCTCTCCTGAAATGTACAGCAACCTTATTCCAACTTTGTCGTAGGATCATCCAATGCACCATGCTTTTTCTCTTTGTCCTGCTATCCAGAGTCCTATTTTTAGCATTTATATTTGTTCAAAGTGCTCCTATTTTTGTTCTACTTTCTTGGCGTCTAACTTCCCTTAAGTTGAGCTAAGTGTTCTGAAGCCTACCTTAATAGGTTAAATCACTGTGAATCTATGTTTTCCTTACAACCTGCGGCTGCTGCTGCTAAGTCGCTTCAGTCGTGTCCGATTCTGTGTGACCCCATGGACTGCAGCCCACCAGGCTCCTCCGTCCATGGGATTTTCCAGGCAAGCGTACTGGAGTGGGGTGCCATTGCCTTCTCCATCCTTAAAACGTAGGCCACTGGAAATCCTCAGCCAATTAAGGATGAAAGATCACACAGATTCCTGTGCTAACCCTGTCATTCAATTTTTTTTTCAATGCCTTCCTGTTCCTTTCACTTTATTTTATACTCATGGCATCTTTTGTCTGTCTAAGGAGGACAGACACAAACTCACTCTTGAAACCTGGGAAATGAAAGGAACCCAACACGAGATGTGTAGGAAGAGAAGTTGGCCGCTGATTCATCTTCCGTCAGTGATGTGAGATTACTAAGAACAAGGGCCCTACAATGTGCCGCTCTGCGTAGAAAACCTCCACTTGGGAACCTGAGTTGGTAGAACTTTGAAATTGTCCCATGACATGTGCATCTCAGGCGAGCAAATTTTGTTCTTCCTCATTCTACTAATACGTTAATCATTTAAAGGATTGAAAAAGAAAAGCGATGATTTTTTTTTTCTTTTCAAGATAGGTAAAATTCTGTAAATTATTTTCAGGGGAGATTAAATGGATATAAACACTCCATATGTCTGAAAGAAGAAACAGTGATTTTTTTGTGTATGTGAAGAAAACTTAAGACATTTCGACCAGGTAACCTTCACTGACACACTGCTATTTCCTCATTAACATCCAGCTTTCCTACTAAGTCTTGTAAGGTTGGCTGTACCAGGAGCAGAGAATATAGTGTCAGAAGACCTGATGTGTATCTGGACTGCCATTTACTTGTTTCCTTATTCTGGGAAAATTATTTGTAAATTTTTACTTTTCTCTGCCAACTATGATAACATAGGTGAAAGCACTAATGTTAATGTTATAATATAACACTAATGTTAATGTTATAATATTATAATATTTAACTTACAAGATTATTACATTAAAATTACATTTGTAATTAATATTTAAATAACATTGTGTTTAAATATAATATTTAGTAAGCATTAAATATTGTAACATTATATGTTTAATGTTATATTAATGGGAAAATGTTAGCACAAGTAGAATCACGTATTTCTGATTCAGTCCAGCATCCTGACATTAAATTCCTCTTATTTTCTTTGTAAAATCCCTGTCTATCCTGAAGTTTCCATCATGCCTGGACCATCCTAACTTTTTATTTTGCTTCATTCAGTGTTTCTCTGTAATTCTACTAGGGTCAAGGAGGTGGCTGGAGTGTAGATGGAGCCCTGGATGCATCCATCTCTCAAGCCTCCCTGGGCAGGGTCGTCTTCCCTCTTCTACCACTATCCCCAGTCCTCTGTTCTTCCCGGTCCTCCTGGGGGACTGTTCTCTCCTTCCAGGCTCATGCTCTCTTATTGTTTCCTTGGACTTAATGACCTTGAAGACTCTTTGAATTAAATGATGTTTCTCTTCTGGGGACAAAAGGAGTCACTTAAGATTCCCTGAACTGTAAACTCAAGGGAGGTATCACTTCCTCCAGAAAGTCTTTCCTGACTTCATTTTTTTCTGTATTGAACCAGTGCTACAGACTATGGTTATACAACATAGTTTTGTATATCGTTATATAAATTTGTTTTGAGGGGAAATGCATTTTGAGTTACAAACTTAACTGTATTCTTTTTAAGTACAGGTTATTTCTCACTGAAAATGGCTTATAGGGACTTCCTTGGTGGTCCAGTGGTAAAGACTCTGTGCTTCTAATGAAGGGGATTCAGTTCAGTACCTGATCAGAGAATTAAGATCCCCTATGCTATACTGTTCCCACTCCAGTACCCTTGCCTGGAAAATCCAATGGACGGAGGAGCCTGGTGGGCTGCAGTCCGTGGGGTCGCTAAGAGTCGGACACGACTGAGTGACTTCACTTTCACTTTTCACTTTCATGCATTGGAGAAGGAAATGGCAACCCACTCCATTGTTCTTGCCTTGAGAATCTCAGGGACCTTGGAGCCTGGTGGGCTGCCGTCTATAGGGTCTCACAGAGTCGACACGACTGAAGCGACTTAGCAGCAGCAGTAGCAGCATGCCATATTGTGCAACAATTTTTTTAATAAAAGAAAATAAAATGGCTTATATATTCATTCATTCACGTGTTCATTCTTTCGAAAAATATTTGTTGAGATCTGCCATGAGCCATGTGTTGGTCTAGATGCTTAAAGTGCAAAAATGAATAAGATGTAATCACATAAGAAACTCATAGTTTAAATGAATAGGAGACACATGCAGACCATTAGAATCACAAGACAAGCGTAAAGGTCTGGAAGGTGCCACGGAAGCGCCAAGTCTGATAACTGCCATTGCTTCCTACTAGGGCTGACGATGCAAAAGAAAGGGCCCTTTAATGGAATCTTGGAAAGTTAAGAGTTAGATGTTTCTAGGTGCAGGAGAAGGCAATGGCATCCCACTCTAGTACTCTTGCCTGGAAAATCCCATGGACGGAGGAGCCTGGTGGGCTGCAGTCCATGGGGTCGCTAAGAGTCGGATATGACTGAGCGACTTCCCTTTCACTTTTCACTTTCATGCATTGGAGAAGGAAATGGCGACCCACTCCAGTGTTCTTGCCTGGAGAATCCCAGGGACGGGGGAGCCTGGTGGGCTGCCATCTATGGGTCGCACAGAGTCGGACATGACTGAAGTGACTTAGCAGCAGCAGCAGGTGCAGGAGACATCATGAGAAACAAACAGGACAGCAAGGCAAAAGCCTATTATTTTTAATGAAATCACCATCCCCTTGGGCCCAACTTCATAACTCAAGGTCTTAGGAGTAGAGGAGTTTTCATTTCTCTTTCCANTGACTGAAGTGACTTAGCAGCAGCAGCAGGTGCAGGAGACATCATGAGAAACAAACAGGACAGCAAGGCAAAAGCCTATTATTTTTAATGAAATCACCATCCCCTTGGGCCCAACTTCATAACTCAAGGTCTTAGGAGTAGAGGAGTTTTCATTTCTCTTTCCAAGTTCTGCATTCCTAGGACTTCTATGGATTTCTATTTCTGTGGTCTTTTGAGCATCTTTTCCATGTAAAGCAGTGTGCTGGTCTCTGTGGAGAAAGAGAAAATTGTGTCAGCTCAACTGAAGGGAACTCACCCGCTTGTGAAACGTGGTAGAGAGGTCTCATTTCTTCAGCTAGCCAGCTGACTTCGTAGTGCTGTCCAGAGAGTCCTTACAACGAGAGCCTTGCTGAGGGGGAGAAAGGCATCCAGAAGGGAAAGTGCAGCATCTCCTTTCCGTTAGAGAGGTTGCGTTTAGTTCACTAAGTTACCAAAAACCTTATTAGAGTAAAGAGTTAAAGAAGTGAAGTTTCTTCTTTTTTTGGAAAGCACTCTGAGGGCATCCCTGGGAGCTAAGAGGTAAATAATCCACCTACCAGTGCAGAGGATATAGGTTTGATTCCTGGTCAGGGAAGATCCCACATGGCATGGAGCAACTAAGCCTGCGCACCAGAACTGTGGAGCCTGTGCCCGGGAGTCCTGGAGCCACAGCTGCTGAGCCTGTGTGCAGCAGCTGCTGAGGCCCACCGGCCAGGGGCCCGTGCTCTGCCACAGGAGAAGCCATGGCAGTGAGAGCCCTGAGCACTACAACTGGAGAGCAGCCCCACTCGCTGTCGCTAGAGGAAAGCCCATGCGGCAACCAAGACCCAGCACAGAGAAAAATGGATAGATATTATATACTTTTAAAAAGAAAGCACTCTGAAACCCCGAGTGCCATTTTATGGGTGTGGTGGTTGTTTAGTCGTCCAGTTCTGTCTAACTCTTTGCAATACCACGGACTGTAGCACACGGGGCCTCCCTGTCCCTCACCACCTCCCAAAGTTTGCCCAAGTTCATGTCCATTGCCTCATTGATGCCCTCCAGCTGTCTCATCCTCTGACACCCTCTTCTCCTTCTGCCCTCAGTTTTTCCCAGCATCAGGGAGTTTTCGAATGAGTCCGCAGTTCCCATCCGATGACTAAACTACTGGAGTCTCAGCTTCAGCATCAGTCATTCCAACCAGTATTCAGAGTTGATTTCCCCTGAGATTGACTGGCTTGATCTCCTTGCTGTCCAAGGGAGAACTTTCAGGAGGCTTCTGCAGCACCATAGTTCAAAGGCATCAGTTCTTTGGCACTCCAGCTTCTTTCCAGTCCAGCTCTCACAGCTGTACATGCCCCCTGGAAAGACCATAGCCTTGCCTCTACGGACCTTTGTCAGCAGGGTAATGTTTCTCCTTCTCAGCACACTGTCCAGTTTTGTCATATCTTTCCTGCCAAAAAGCAAATGTCTTCCGATTTCATGACTGCAGTTACCATCCACAGTGATTTTATAGCTCAGGAAGAAGAAATCTGTCACCACTTCCACCTTTCACCCTCTATTTGCCATGAAGTAGTGGGGCCAGATGCCATGATCTGTTTTTTAATATTTAGCCTTAAGCCGGCTCTCCTTTACTCTCGTCTGCTGTCTCTTTAGTTCCTTTTCGCTTTCTGCCATTAGATCTGCATATCTGAGGTTCTTGATGTTTCTCCCGCCTGTCTTGAGTCCAGCTTATTACTCATACAGCCCGACATTTCTCATGATGTGCTCAGTGTATAGGTTAAACAGACAGGGTGACAGCAGACAGCCCCGTCATACTCCTTTCTCAATCTGGAGCCAAGCAGTTGTTCAATACAGGGTTCTAGCTATTGCTTCTTGACCCACATATAGGTTTCTCAGAAGACAGCTAATGGTCTGGTATTCCTATTTCTTTAAGAGCTTTCCACAGCTTATGATCCACATAGTCAAAGGCTTTGGCATAGTCCATGCAACAGTGGTAGACGTTTTTCTAGAGTTCCCTAGCTTTCTGTATGATCCAGCGCACATAGGGATCTCTGATTCCTCTTGCTTTTCTAATCCAGCTTGGACGTCTGGAAGTTCTTGGTTGCTATAATGCTGAAGCATAGCGTGCAAGATTTTAAACATGACCTTACTGGCATGGGAGATGAGTGCCGTTGGAATTGGAGTGAAGACTGACCTTTTCCAGTCTTGTGGTCACTGCTGGGTCTTCCAGATTTGCTGACAAATTGGATGCAACACCTTGATGGCATCATCCTTTAGGGTTTTGAATAGTTCTACAGGAATTCCATCCCATACCCATTTTGTGGGTATTCACATCATTTAAGACAAAATCCTTAACTTTGATGGTTTGTCTTTTTAACAGCCAGACTGATGTCTGTAAGACAATTAAAGTGATTTGGAGTATACAAAAAGGAAGCTTATTTTAAAGTACCTTGGACAAGTGGATAAATTAGACTTCACATGTTCTAACAGCCTCTAATCCATCAGGTTGTTCTTCATTGGCTCAGTTGTGTCTCACTCTTTATGACCCCATGGACTGCAGCACGGCAGTCCTTGTTATAATGGATGTTCTTAGAGGGAAGGATCCACTGAGTCAGAATGTTGGGTGCTGTATTCTAGCTGCCATAGTCTAGAAGGTCACCCAGGTGATAATCAAGTAAAAGAGGAGAGTGAAAAAGTTGGCTTAAAGCTCAACATTCAGAAAACAAAGATCATGGCATCCAGTCCCATCACTTCATGGGAAATAGATGGGGAAACAGTGGAAACAGTGTCAGACTTTATTTTTTTGGGCTCCAAAATCACTGCAGATGGTGACTGCAGCCATGAAATCAAAAGACACTTACTCCTTGGAAAAAAATTCATGACCAACCTAGATAGCATATTCAAAAGCAGAGATATTACTTTGCCGACTAAGGTCTGTCTAGTCAAGGCGCTGGTTTTTCCAATAGTCATGTATGGATGTGAGAGCTGGACTGTGAAGAAGGCTGAGTGCCGAAGAATTGATGCTTTTGAACTGTGGTGTTGGAGAAGACTCTTGAGAGTCCTCTGGACTGCAAGGAGATCCAACCAGTCCAATCTGAAGGAGATCGGCCCTGGGACTTCTTTGGAAGGAATGATGCTAAAGCTGAAGCTCCAGTACTTTGGCCACCTCATGCGAAGAGTTGACTCATTGGAAAAGACTGTGATGCTGGGAGGGATTGGGGGCAGGAGGAGAAGGGGACGACAGAGGATGAGATGGCTGGATGGCATCACTGACTCGATGGACGTGAGTCTGAGTGAACTCCAGGAGTTGGTGATGGACAGGGAGGCCTGGCGTGCTGCGATTCATGGGGTCACAAAGAGTCAGACTCGACTGAGCGACTGAACTGAGCTGAACTGAACCATGAAGTCCACAGCGTTATAGTCTCAAATATGACAGATACAAAATAACAAGAGGTTTAAGTGAATCACCTTAAATGATCCAGGATTTGGGGAAAAGGGATTAAGTAAATATTAGTTGATAGTTTTTTGATTAGTTTTGCTTGTGTGTGTATGTGTGTGGTGAGGGAGGGTGTGGAATTCTGTCTTCTGTGGTGTGGCATTTGAACAGATTTTCTTGTTCTTTACTGTTTGTTTCCAAGTGGGATCACTGTCTCTTTGGACTCATTGTGTCTGACATGAACCTGATACTAATAGTTGGAGCAACAGCTAGCATTTATTTAGTGCTAATTATGTTTGTCAATGAACAAAACTTTTTCAACATGACTTTAATTCTATTTATTGCCAATGAGATATAGGCTGTTATTAGCATTTTGTATGTAAGGAAACCTAGGTTTAAAGACTAGAAAATGACAAAGTGTCCTGAAACTGACGTGTATGAAAGATAGCATCACATGATATGGTTTTTACCAATAGACTGTGTCATGAGAAGGATCTGGCTGAACTGGAAAACAAGAACAAATGCCTGGTTAACCAGGATTTTATAAAAGCCCACTTCTAATCCTTTGAGTTACTGTTGGACAAATATAATTAAGATTAAAAGTAACTCATCAGATCAAGATTCTTTGTTATAGCTTCCTTTGGGTAGGTTTTGATATTGCTTTAAGCACGGAGCTGTTAAAAAACAAATGTGGGGCCTCATAAATCCAGTGAATTGATAGTTCTAATTTGGAATTTGTGTATCGAAGAACACCAGGCTTCCTCCTGGTGCCAGTGCCTTTGCAGAAGCCCTCTTCCCATGGCATGAACTGCTTTCTCCACACTTCCCACTTTGTCCTGCTAACCTTGCTCCTCCAAGCCTTTGTGCCCTACTTGCCTCCACTTCAGCTTCTGTTCTTGCCTTTTCCCCTCTACTTACTGCACTTGAATTGTCTTGCAAATCTTTAATGATTCCAAATGTTAACTGATAGTGACTGGGGCGGGATCTATGGCGTCAATAAGGCTGAGTGGTTTTTAAGGCCAACCCTAAAAGTGCTGTAATTCAAAGGCAGAGGAGTGATAGAAATGAAGAGCTACACCGTGCATTAAAACTCGATCTATACATGCTAAATGAACAGGTACCTGTGTTCTTCATGTAGTTCTGTCCACCTCCTCCATCTGGGTCCACTGCAATTTCCCATCCATTTACCATGTTGCCTCCCAGGTCTCCTTCTCTGCCATCTTAAATGTTTTGGATTTGAAGTACTTTTGCTCATTTTATTAAAGAGCAAAACAGTTTTGCCAAGAAATGCTATCTATCAATAGACAGTAATGAGATTCTTCTGTGCATAATACACTGGGGCTTTCTACTTCCACCATACATTGCTCATAAGCCACACATACTGTCCTTCCCAAGTTGGGTTGAATTTTATTTGCATTCACTCTGTCATAGATGAACTCTATCAGATTTTAAAATCAAAAGCCCCAGATGGACTCCCTGTGTGAAGAATATTAAAACTCAGAAAATAAAATGCAATACTTAAAAATGAGAGTAATGAAAAAAATCATGTTTAATGCATTGGATAATTATTGAATTAACAGATTCCACCGATTTCACTTGGATTTGTCAGAGGCAGGGGCACAGCAAGTCAAAAGAAATCCAGCTTCATTCACAGAAGAACGCAAAGCTCTGAAATGTTGTTTAATTCTTCCTACTGTTTCCCTTTTTGTGTGCATTCCCACCACTTACATGTAATCTAACAGATTAATCCTCATACATATGTATCAGTGATAAAATTGGAAACACAAAATGTTAATTAAACTCTAATCTCTCCAAAATTCGTATTCCCTGAACTATAGGTAACCGTATCAATACTGCTGAAGGATGGCTATCTTATTACCTGTACATCCTTTAAGTGTTCCCCCCAAATGTCTCCCACCACTTTTCTCACTCCCAGATGACTAACATTGTGTTGCTGTATTTTTTGCAAAGTTATGATTTCACTGATTTTAAATACTGAATAAATAAAGAGAACCTGGAAGCTTTTGGAAGTAGAAAAGTCACGATCTGTGTAAGGAATGAATTAGACTAACACAAAAGATTCCCCCGACCCCCATCGGGTTCTAAGGTATAACCTCCTTCTGTTGATCAGTGCAAGGAAAGATGCTACTCTAAGTACATCAATAGTAGACATTTTGTGTAAATTCTGTGCCCTTCTCTGAAAATAATCCTGCCTTGATCAAAATGATTAGCCACTGGCAGTTTTGCTTGACAGAATATAGCATGTAGATAAGCTACCGTGATGGTCATAATAGGGATGTGATGAAATAGATGTAGTTTTTCTTCTTTCAAGACCTTCCCTCATCACAGGTGGCTAAACCCACTTCCTTTTTTTCTCTATCCATGAGCATGAATAGAAAAGAGGATATCAAGATGTGGCCTAATCTCATTTGTTCAGTAAGTACTTCATTTTTTTTGCAAGCTAAACATATAGACATAAACATAACACCTCCTATAAGAATTCAGNCATAATAGGGATGTGATGAAATAGATGTAGTTTTTCTTCTTTCAAGACCTTCCCTCATCACAGGTGGCTAAACCCACTTCCTTTTTTTCTCTATCCATGAGCATGAATAGAAAAGAGGATATCAAGATGTGGCCTAATCTCATTTGTTCAGTAAGTACTTCATTTTTTTTGCAAGCTAAACATATAGACATAAACATAACACCTCCTATAAGAATTCAGGCTCTCTTTATTATTTTTATTTATTAAAAAATAAAATAAAATAAACTAGGTTTAAAAAAAAAAAAAAAATTCAGGCTCTATGAGATCACTCACCTAGAGCCAGACCTCCTGGAGTGCGAAGTCAAATGGGTTTTAGGAAGCATCACTGCAAACAAAGCTAGTGGAGGTAATGAAAATCCAGTTGAGCGACTTCAAGTTCTAAAAGATGATGCTGTGAAAGTGCTGCACTCAGTATTCCAGAAAATTTGGAAAACTCAGCCGTGGCCACAGGGCTGGAAAAGATCAGTTTTCATTCTAATCCCAAAGAAAGGCAATGCCAAAGAATGCTCAAACTACCACACAATTGCACTCATCTCACATGCTAGTAAAATAACGCTCAAACTTCTTCTAGCCAGGCTTCGACAATACATGAACCATGAACTTCCAGATGCTCAAGCTGGATTTAGAAAAGGCAAAGGACTAAAATCACTGCAGATGGTGACTACTGGCATGAAGTTAAAAGACACTTGTTTCTTGGAAGAAAAGCTCTGACAAACCTAGACAGTTAATTAAAAAGCAAAGACATTACTTTGCCAGTGAAGGTCCATCTAGTCAAAGCTATGGTTTTTCCAATAGTCATGTGTGTATGTGAGAGTTGGACTATAAAGAAAGCTGAGCACAGAAGAATTGATGTTTTTGAACTGTGTTGTTGGAGAAGACTCTTGATAATCCCTTGGACTGCAAGGAAATCAAACCAGTCAATCCTAAAGGAAATCAGTCCCGAATATTCATTGGAAGGACTGATACTGAAGCTAAAACTCCAAAACTTTGACTACCTGATGCAAAGAACTGACTTAGTGAAAAAGATCCTGAAACTGGGAACGATTGAAGGCAGGAGTAGAAGGGGATAACAGAGGACAAGATGGTTGGATGATATCACTGACTGGATGGCCCTGAGTTTGAGCAAGCTCCAGTAATTCATGATGGACAGGGAAGCCTGGCGTGCTGCAGTGCATGGGGTCACAGAGAGTCAGACATGACAGAGCAACTGAACTGAACTAGGAATTTACATTCTAGTAGGGGAGAAATGTATATTAAGAAAAAGATAGCAACACCTATATAACATAATAATGGTTAGAAAAGAGGTATGTATGTGGTACGATGGATACTCCAGGGAGAATGTATAGTCAGCTTCCCTGGACAGACACTGGAGGGAGGGGGAACCTGAAATTGACTCACTTGCCCAGGCCCCCAGCGTTGTGAGTACTTAAGGATTTATTCTAAGTTTTTAACAAATTTCTAAGATTTTACATCTGTACAAATAACTTCCATCTTCAACTATGCTCCTACTTGTTCAGTTTCTGTTTTATTTCATATTAACTGGAATTGGAAATTTAGCTCCTTCATAACTTTCCTAAAACTGTTTAATCACATGGCTTCAGTTTCTGTGACCATGAGTAAATTCACTGAGTATTCACAGCCTTCTACCATCTTTCTAATTTGCTTCGTCTTCATTCGCTTTTCTCCCTCTTCTCTTCCCTCCTTTCTTTCTGGCATCCAAAAACCATTCCTCTGGCTCTCTTCAGAATAATCAAGTGTATTGTATTGTTTTGTTTTGTTTTGTTTTGTTTTTAATTTTGGCAGCAGCAGCCTCTCTTTCCACCCTCACAGAACTCACCTAGCTCAGCTGAGCTTGTAGAGACATTTTCTCAGTTCTCCTTCAAGCAAGAATTGCCACACCAGCTGCAAAGAGAATGAACTTTGTATGACTAAAAGAAAGTTTCACTGCATGATAAGAACTTGGATGAATGAATGAATGGGTCTGGGCTATTCCTAAATGAATAAATTAGATAATGCCTATTGATTGCCAAGTTATATTCTAAACCTGTTAGAAATAATAGTTCACGGCATTTAGCAAGTTTGAGTGGTAGCGTTTGTGCTGTTCAAATTTTACTGAAAGGACAGAGTCCTCAGCTAATAAATGGTGGGCTAGGACTCACATTCAGAAACTGATCTGAGCCTGTGCTCTCGAAGATTATACTGTATCACACATGAAGTGAGCACAGAATGCTGCGTTCCATCTGATATCACTCTTGGCATATGGGATATCAATTCAAAAGTTGTAAGAGACATCCAAATAATAACACTAACCCTAACCCTAACCCTAACTCTAAAGATTACTTAAGGTAACCTTTTAAAGGTAAATAAGTAAATAAATAAAAGGTTTACCTTTTAAAATTCGGAGAAGGCAATGGCACTCCACTCCAGTGCTCTTGCCTGGAGAGTCGCATGGACTACAGGAGCCTGGCAGGCTACAGTCCACGAGGTCACAAAGAGTCTGACATGACTGAGCGGCTTCACTTTCACTTTTCACTTTCATGCATTGGAGAAGGAAATGGCAACCCACGCCAGTGTTCTTGCCTGAAGAATCCCAGGGACGGGGGAGCCTGGTGGGCTGCCGTCTATGGGGTCGCACCTAGTCGGACATGACTGAAGCGACTTAGCAGCAGCAGCAGCAGCAGCACCTTTTAAAGGTAAATAAATCCTTTAAAAGGCAAAAAAAAATTTTTCAAAGGCTAAATTTGGCACTGTGGGACAGCAGTTGTGTGTAATTACCTAAAGTAAGTAAGTTATAAATATACTACATCACGTATAAAGGCCTAAGAATAAGTCACAAGTTGGTACATTGCATCTTACATCTTTGGCTAGAAGGTCGTCATGTGGCAGTATTTTCTTACAAAGCCAGGCTGAAAAATGCAGTTTTATTCTGATGATCATGTATCAACACAATTCAAATGGCAAATAAAAAGAGACCAGCGGTTGGGAGCAGCAACCTGTGCTGAAGGTCATTAACTCGTCTTATGTATCCTTAAATTTGTTCAAGGTCCATTCCTTCTCTAAATAACTTTTCCTGAGACCTGAGTTGGATAGTGTCAGTAGTCTTCAGAGAAAGCAAGTGCATCCTTGTTTCATCTCTGCAGAACACAGACCTGTGGAATCATTAGAGTGAGACCTTTCATCTGTATAGGGGCCTCTTTTGTGTTGGAAACAGCATCACAAGAGAACAGAAGTGCCAACCGTGCCTGCAGATACAACCTTGTTCCCTGGCAAGGACTAGCCCATGATTTCGCTCAAGTTAGAACAGAAGTGCGGGATGACTATTTTCTCCAGGAAATAAAAGTATAGACCAGAACTTGGCAACCTGACAATACTGAGAGGAAGTCTTTGGGCTTTCAGCACTGATGGGACACAACTTGCTCATTCCTTTCCATTGGGTTCTGATCCAAGAGCTAGTAAGTAAAGAAATCCTTTAAAAGGTAAAAAAAAAAAAAAAAAAAAAAAAAAATTCAGGGGCTAAATTTGGCGCTGTGGGAGAGCAGTTGTGTGTCACTAATTAAGTGATGAATCCAGAGCTATAATTAATAGTGTGTTCATTTACCAAGGTCAGATATTTGGCGGAACTGAACATATGATAGCATTAAATCCTTTGATTGCTTCAGAAATGAATATTGGGTAGGTAGGTAGTGCTAGATAAAAAGTCTCCTGCTTGTGGTACTATATACTAGACATTATATTAGGCAGTGGAAGGAGATACAGTTGTGAGCAAAAAGGACAACTTTGCCATTGTGGATCTTACATCCAGGAGAGGGAGGAAAAGCAAATAGATGATGTTATTAAATAATATTATAGCAGCAAGTGTAACAAATAAATAATAGTAATATTTTAAGTATTTAAATATAATATTAATATTAAATAGATACATAGGCAATAAATATTTGAGCTGTCATATTGCGGTGGCACGTGATCAGAAGAAAAATATATCGAAGGTAAGCATTCTGGAGAAATGATGTGGGATTTTAGAGTGAGTGGTCAGAAAAGACCCTCTGATCAGGCATTAAAAGGACACTGCAATGCAGCAGTGGGTCAAGAAGAGGTCACAGCATGTGCAGTGGCCCTCAGTAGGGATGGGTGTCCTGGGAGCTGCTGACCCCAGCAAAGTGAGCCTGAGAAGCATGGTCAGACATAGGGTCTGAGATGTTTCTGGAATGGAGAGCTTGTACAGACTGTGAGGCCAATGAGCAGACTTGCCTTCCATTTGAAGCAAGGCTGTTGCTGACATCCGTCACCCTCCTTCGGCTACTGGTTGCATATTTCTTATTTCATCAGTCAGTCCTTCATCTCAACAGTTTGTCAGTTGCTGGGTTAAGTTAGGCCTTCATCTCTGAAAGGTTTGAAAACTTTGAGTGATCAGTGTCTGTGCTTGCATGCTTTCCTATAGTTTTCCATTGGATAGGAAACGACTAAGATATTTCAGAAAATCTCCTTGATTCTATAAGCACGCCTCACTGCCCCCCTTATATAACATCAACTTGACTTCCTCTGGGCAAATGACATCGGTTACCTAAACAATATTTTCATCACCTTCGCCTACTGCTTCAGTGGCCCCAGTGGCCCCAAATGGGCTGGTGATGGTGTTGGTTTCCTATCCAGTGGACCTCTTGTTGCATCGCCTTGACCATTTCTTCCCTTAGGAATTGAAACAACTAAATAAGCAGAGTAACATTTGAAGGAACAGAAAGCCAGTACTTTATGAGTGGAAAATTAGTTGTAACAGTGACAGGACCCACTCTTCCTTTCACCATAATATTATGACTATGAGAGAAACAGCATGTCCCTGGTTGCAAAGCTATACTTCATCCTATACGTAAATGCTCTGAGTTTTTCAGGTGCTGTGGCCAGCCTGTGTCATATCTGAGCCTTCAATAGGTGATTCTACTGATCTGCTGGATCATCTCCTTCTAGATAATGATATATGTGGAAGGGCTTCCCTAGTAGCTCAGATGGTGAAGCAATGCGGAAGACCTGAGTTTGATCCCTGGGTCGGGAAGGTCCCCTGGAGAAGGAAATGGCAACCCACTCCAGTACTCTTGTCTGGAGAATTCCATGGACAGAAGAGCTTGGTGGGCTACAGTCCATGGGGTCACAAAGAGTCAGAAACAACGGATCGACTAACACACATATGTGGTAGGTTTAGAGTCCACGGGTCCAAAGCTATGGCTGGGCTTTTGCTGCAAAATGAGTTCTTTAGTCAGAAGTGATGGTATGTGAGGTGGTCCTATTCAGAGGCATTGCAGAGTGGAAATGCATATCAACGTGCCAAGTGTTTACGCCTGTGAAGACACGTGGCTGCCTCCTTTGGGGTGGGAGGATCCAGTTTCCAATTCAGTGGCCTCCTGTGGCATCAGCTTGACCATTTTGTCTCTTGGGAACTGAAACAACTGCATGAGTTGGCTTTTAGCACATGGCTGCTTGGTCTCCCTGCAACTGGCATCCTGTAGGAGGCTCTGTGTGGGGACTAATGCTCACAGGTTATTGCTCAGTGATGGTAAGAGCCATATCAGCTTAGAAGAGGAAAGTCTGTGCTTTTGATCAAACGAGTACCTTCAGGCTCTGGGTGGTAAACACACACACCAGCAAGTGCTAAAACAGCTAGAGAAGGAGGCTGATTGGCATCCACTGAGTGCATCTCCCCTGCCTTCTGATCACGCGGGCCTCCTCAGCTGCGGACGGCATTTGGTTATATTTCATAGAGGACAGACGCGTCTTTGCATGTGCCTTTCTCAAAGAGCTTTATTCATACCTTCTTCCTAGATCTCCTGCTCACTGGTCTGGCAATCCTGTTCTTTCCAAGTCACTGAGCATTCAGCCAGACTCTCAGCTACTGCCGATGAATCCAAGTAGAGGCTTTTCCTGAGCTATTTCTGAATCTAGAGACGGAGATAATGGAGTGTTCGGCTTGAATTTTCTCCAGCAGGATGTTTTCCTTTTATTTCTTTCTTTAAGAAATACTCTATGAGAATTCCCTGGTGGGATAAGGACTCCACCCTTCCGCTGCAAGGGGTCTGGGTTCAATTCCTGGTCAGGGAACTAAGATCCTGCAAGCCAGAATTTTATGAAAAATAAATACAATAAAATCATGAGACTGGATCAGCTCACCTAGAAAGTGAGTGTAGACGAAGAAAATAGGTAGAAAGACAAGAAGTCTGTTGAATAAAAGTAGATGTTTACCTATAATGGCTAGATGTCAGAGATGGGGCTGGGCCACTCAGAGGTGCTGAGAGGAAATACACAAGAATCTAGGAAGAAAACCAGCAGAGACTGGGAACCCAGTAATTAGGCCAAGCAAGCGTTATAAAGAGAAGGTATTGATAGCCATCCAGAAATTTTGCTGAAAGGCAGGGTAGAGTAAGCATTGAGAACTGAACGTCAAATTTGCCAGTGACTTGAAAACAGCAGTTTCAGTGGGGTGGGGAGCCAGGGCCAAATAGCCTGCTTGGAATAGATTCAAGAGAGAATGGAAGAGAGTTGTCGCAGAGGGCAAATGTAGAAAGGTCTTTCAATGAGCGTTCTTGTAAAGAGTGTAAACAGGAGGGAGTCAAAACAGCATGCTTGTGTGCTGCTGGGAATGATCAAACAAAAATGGAAAAAAATATGTCAGGAAAAAGGAGTGAACGAAGACAGTGCATATGTAAGATTCAGGAAAGTGTTCTATAGTTAAGGTCCAAGATGAGCCACAGTCAGGGTTCATAAAAAGGAGGAAGTTTGAATTTAGCATACTTGGTCATTCTGCAAGAGATGGGCTCAGAATGGTCCTCCCTCACCTCCACCTTCCCAACACACACACACACACACACACAGCCTCCATGAAGACACAAATACATTAACAATGAAGAAGCGTGGGAAACAGGAAGGCCAGGTGGATGCTCATAAATATTCATCAGAATATTTTGTTGAAGTTTCCTGGCATTCTGTCCCCAGATAACAGTCATGTTTCAGAACCAAGTATTTTTACTCTTAAATTTCAAATTATCCGCAGACCTGAGGAAGACTCTGAGCAGTTTGAAAATATAATGTTTATATTTAACAAAACAATCGCAAAATCATTTAAAAGCACAGATGCCATGGATGGCTTGTAGGGACAGCTGGCGTAACATTATTGAGTCAGGAAAAAGAATGTCTTGCTTCTGTATATCATAGGGTAGGATATTTTCAGACCTGGAGTCACAAATACAGTTTGCATTTGCGACCTAAGGGATGAGGAAACTTCTTTTTTAAAGGGACAGACAATAAACATCTTAGGTATATGGATGCTGTGATAACTGCCTCAACCACTCTGTTCTGCTGTGTCACACTGGCAAAACTATACGCCTCTCTGTGTCTCGGTGTTCTCATCTGTAAAGTAGGGATACTTGTTAGCACCTGCTTCATAGGTGAAAATTAAAAATGTTATCATAATTAACGCTGAGAACCTGATTTGGCAGAAGTGGCTCTCTCAGCCGGTGACAGCACTTATTGTAGTATACTATGCTGAGTCATACACCTGTTCCATTCTTCTATTGCCAATTTCACAAAATCCACCAACATAAAGTGATTGTTTTTCTTATTTGCATGTTCTTATGTCCTTTATGTAAAAATAAGCAAACAAAAGTCTTCTCATTTTCCCTCATTTTTATGCAAATTGTGCACAAAATATCACCTTACTTTTAAAAACTTAATGTGTCTTTAAAATCTTTATATATCAACAGTTATATAGTGTCTTCATTTTTTGTACAGCTGGATAATATTCCATTTTACCCACATAACATAATCTATGTGTCCAATCCTCTATTTATGGACATCATATTTATTTTTAGATATTTGCTATGAATAAGCAATGCTGCTGCTAAGTGACTTCAGTCGTGTCCGACTCTGTGTGACCCCATAGACAGAAGCCCACCAGGCTCCCCCGTCCCTGGGATTCTCCAGGCAAGAACACTGTAGTGCGTTGCCATTTCCTTCTTCAATGCATGAAAGTGAAAAGTGAAAGGGAAATTGTCGCTCAGAATAACCTAGTACATATGCCAATTTGACTGTGTAAATATACCTATAAGATAAATATCCAGGATTGAAATTGTTAGGTCAAAAGGTGACGGCCTTGTAATTGGGGTAGATGTATGTTGATATTTTAGCAAGGAAATATTTTAGCAAGAAAGCCTTCCTCAGTGATCAGTGCAAAGAAATAGAGGAAAACAACAGAATGGGAAAGACTAGCGATCTCTTCAAGATAATTAGAGAAACCAAAGGAACATTTCATGCAAAGATGGGCTCGGTAAAGGACAGAAATGGTATGGTCCTAACAGAAGCAGAATATTAAGAAGAGGTGGCAAAAATACACAGAAGAATTGTACAAAAAAGATCTTCACGATCCAGGTAATTACGATGGTGTGATCACTCACCTAGGGCCAGACATCCTAGTATGCGAAGTCAAATGGGCCTTAGAAAGCATCACTATGAACAAAGCTAGGGGAGGTGATGGAATTCCAGTTGAGCTATTTCAAATCCTGAAAGATGATGCTGTGAAAGTGTTGCATTCAATATGCCAGCATATTTGGAAAACTCAACAGTGGCCACAGGACTGGAAAAGGTCAGNTTTTTCCTGTGGTCATGTATGGATGTGAGAGTTGGACTATGAAGAAGACTGAGCGCTGAAGAATTGATGTTTTTGAACTGTGGTGTTGGAGAAGACTCTTGAGCGTCCGTTGGACTGCACGGAGATCCAACAGTCTATTCAGGAGGAGATCAGCCCTGGGATTTTTTGGGAAGGAATGATGCTAAAGCTGAAACTCCAGTACTCTGGCCACCTCTCGTGAAGAGTTGACTCATTGAAAAGACTCTGATGCTGGGAGGGATTGGGGGCAGGAGGAGAAGGGGACGACAGAGGATGAGATGGCTGGATGGCATCACTGACTGGATGGATGTGAGTGTGAGTGAACTCCANGCTAAAGCTGAAACTCCAGTACTCTGGCCACCTCTCGTGAAGAGTTGACTCATTGAAAAGACTCTGATGCTGGGAGGGATTGGGGGCAGGAGGAGAAGGGGACGACAGAGGATGAGATGGCTGGATGGCATCACTGACTGGATGGATGTGAGTGTGAGTGAACTCCAGGTTTTGGTTATGGACAGGGCGGCCTGGCGTGCTGCAACTCACGGGGTTGCAAAGAGTCAGACACAATTGAGCGACTGAACTGAGCTGATTATATGATCCAGCAGTTCCACTTCTGAGTATTTTCTCAAAGAAAATAAAAACAGTAAATTCTAAAGGATACGCTGCTGCTAAGTTGCTTCAGTCGTGTCCCACTCTGTGCGATCCCACAGATGGGAGCCCACTAGGCTCCCCCATCCCTGGGATTTTCCGGCAAGAACACTAGAGTGGGTTGCCATTTCCTTCTCCAATGCATGAAAGTGAAAAGTGAAAGTGAAGTCGCTCAGTCGCGTCTGACTCTTAGCGACCCCACGGACTGCAGCCTACCAGGCTCCTGCGTCCATGGGATTCTCCAGGTAAGAGTACTGGAGTGGGTTGCCATTGCCTTCTCCAATAGGATATAGCACAATGAAATATTACTCTGCTTTAAAAAGAGTGGATTCTTACCATTTGTGACAACAGGGATGGACCTAGAGGGTATTATGCTAGGTAAAATAGGTCAGCTAGAGAAAGAAAAATATTGTACGGTCTCAAATATATATTGAGTCTGAAAAACAAATGAAAAGGTGTAAGAAAATAGAAACAATCATAGATACAGAGAACTAGCAAGAGAGCCTACCAGAGTAGGGGATTTAAGAAATATGAAAGAAATATTAAGAAGTACAAACTTCCAGTTTAAAAATAAATTACTCCATTTCATTGTCTGAAATGGACATTGTGAAGAATATAATCAGTAATAGTAATATATTTACATGTTGTTAGAAAAGATAACTCACTATGGTGATTTTTAATATGTTTGATAAATGTTTTAGAGTGTTCAGTGTAATTTTTTTTTCACTTCCTTGGTTTAATTTTTCCCTCGGCATTGACTATGATGCTAGCTGTGAACATGGCATATATGACCTTTATTATGTTTATGTATATTATTTCTCTACCCACTTTGTTGAAAGTAAAATTCTCTTTTTTTAAATTTACCATTTAAGCTACAATATTTAATTAACTTATTTATTAAATTCCCTACTTAAGAAGATGTCTTAAAAGAAAACTTATTGGATTGTAATTGATTTACATTTTTGTGTTAGTTTCTGATGTTCATCACAGTGAGTCATTTATATATATACATGCGTGTGCATGCTCAGTCACTCAGTTGTGTCTGACTCTTTGTGACCTGATGGCCTTTAGTCTGCAAGCCTCCTCTGTCCCTGGGATTATTCTGCCAAGAATATTGGAGTAGGTTTTCATTTCCTCCTCCAGGGGATCTTCCCTTACCCAAGGATTGAGCCCATGTCTCCTGTGGGACTTGCATTTGCAATCAGACTCATTACCATTGAGCTATCTTGGAAGCCATATATATATATATATATATATAGTCATTAGGTGTCTCAGGTGGTTCTAGTGGTAAACAACCCACCTGCCAATGCAGGATACATAAAAGATGCGGGTTCAATACCTGGATCAGGAAGGTCCCCTGGAGGAGGGCACAGCAACCCACTCCAGTATTATTGCCTGGTGAATGCCATGGGCATAGGAGCCTGGTGAGCTATGGTCCACAGGGTCACAAAGAATTGGACATGACTGAAGCAACTTAACATATCCACGTAGTCATTACAGAGTATTGAGAAGAGTTCCCTGTGCTATACAGTAGATTCTTATTAGATACCTATTTTATACAGAGTAGTGTGTATGGGTCAACCCTAATCTTTTAATTTATCCCTCCCCAAACTGTTTCCCTCCTACCAACCAAAATTTGTTTTCTATATTTGCGACCCTATTTTTGTTTTGTAAATAAGTTCATTAGAATCATTTTTTGACAATACCATATGATATCAGTCTTTCTTTGATCTACTTCACTGATTTACATATACTTCATTCAGTATGATACTCTCTAGGTCCATTCATATTGCTGTAAATGACATTATGGCTGGGTAATATTTCAAAGATAATTTCTGGCTGCTGTTTTACACAAAGTAGATACACAATTTTCTGATAAATATAAATGTATTAATTAAAGTACTATTCTTATATTAATGTTTTTATTTTTATATATTCAAAAAATATTTTCATTAGTAAAACTCAGTGGTACTTAACTCACATTTGTGTGTGTGTGTGTGTGTAATAAAGTTTTATTAAAGTATAAAGGAGATAGAGAAAGCTTCTGACATAGGCATCAGAAGGGGGAAGAAAGAGTAGCCTTCTGCTAGTCTTCAACTGGATATTATATAGTCACTGAAGTGAAGTGAAGTTGCTTAGTCATGTTTGACTCTTTGCTACCCCATGGACTGTAGCCTATCAGGCTTCTCCGTCCATAGGATTTTCCAGGCAAGAGTGCTGGAGTAGATTGCCATTTTCTTCTCCATTAACTCAAATTTTTAAGCACCATATAATTGGCATAGTAAATTCATCTTAAATTTTGTTGAAACTAAGCTACTTGGTACTCAGTAGTCAGTAGGCCCTATTTCTAGATCAAAATATGTATTTTTGAGAGAAATAACACGTTATAATTATGGGCATTACTATTATGTCATTGGGTTCACTAATCAACCTATGAGTTTGAAAATATTATATGTGGTTTTGTGTTAAATTTGAGAAATGCAGATAAAATTAACTAGACTTAAATTAGGAAAATACAGCTTGAAAATTAGTAATGAATAAAAATGTTTTCATTTCAAATGTATTATTCAAAAGCAGTTGGCTTTATGATATGAAGTTAACTTTGTAACTGAACTAATAAACCTCATAAAATTCAAATTTTACATTTGTTAGTATGTTGTCACATAACTGAATATCGGACTCTTCAGGATCTGAAAATAGCAGTGACCACAGTAACATTCATATGAATTAAATATTTGGCATACATTGTCTTATTAAATCTCTATAACAAAAATATGAAGTATGTGTTGTTATATTCTTAAGATATGCAGCTGAGTCTTATAGAGATTAGATATTCACTTAAGGCTAGAAATACTGTAAGTAGCAAAACTAAACTTTAAATTTAGCACAGATTTGTGTGAACTTAAAAGTTATTCTCTTGACTACTGTGCATCAACTGACACAGCATTATGTGTTGATGTTGATCAGATAAGTTATCTGTTGTCACTATATACATATCAATATAAAATAAAGCTTGTACTTTGCTAGTAATTGTCAGAATCTTCTATTATCTGAGTATTATACAGTATTTTTGAAACCTGAGCCAGTTACATTAGATTAGTTTTGCAAACAAAAATATAAAAAGAGATATAATACCTAATATATTTAATGTGATTTAGTCTAATATTCTCTTTTGAACAGTTTTGAGTTGCTACCATAGCACTTTTTACTATAATATTCATGGTTTTACTTTTACTGTCACTTTTTATTCAGATAAGTTATTGCAAATTCTAATAATATCTTAGCCTGAGACCTCAACTAAGCTAAAATATAGTTATTTTATAAGGACCTTTTTCTTAGAGGATTTTCTTAGAGCATTTTTCTTAAAGGTTCAGATGATCATTTAAGGTTTATGCTGGAACGTGAAGTCAAGTGGGCCTAAGAAAGCATCACTATGAACAAACCTAGTGGAGGTGATGGAATTCCAGTTGAGCTATTCCAAATCCTGAAAGATGATGTTGTGAAAATGTGGCACTCAATATGCCAGCAAATTTGGAAAACTCAGCAGTGGCCACAGGACTGGAAAAAGTCCATTTTCATTCCAGTCCCAAAGAAAGGCAACGCCAAATAATGCTCAAACTACTGCACAATTGCACTCATCTCACACACTAGTAAAGTAATGCTCAAAATTCTCCAAGCCAGGCTTCAGCAATATGTGAACCATGAACTTCCAGATGTTCAAGCTGGTTTTAGAAAAGGCAGAGGAACCAGAGATCAAATTGCCAACATCCTCTGTATCATGTAAAAAGCAAGAGAGTTCCAGAAAAACAACTATTTCTGCTTTACTGACTATGGCAAAGCCTTTGACTGTGTGGGTCAGAATCAGTTCAGTTCAGTTGCTCAGTCGTGTTCAACTCTTTGTGACCCCATAAACTGCCAGTACACCATGCCTCCCTGTCTATCACCAATTCTCAGAGTTCACTCAAACTCATGTCAATCAAGTTGGTGACACCATCCAGCCATCTCATCCTCTGCCGTCCCCTTCTCTTTCTGCCCCCAATCCCTCCCAGCAACAGAGCATTTTCCAATGAGTCAACTCTTCTCATGAGGTGGCCAAAGTATTGGAGTTTCACAATTAACTGTGGAAAATTCTGAAAGAGATGGGCATACCAGATCACCTGGCCTGTCTCTTGAGAAGCCTGTGTGCAGGTCAGGAAGCAACAGTTAGAACTGGACACGGAACAACAGAATGGTTCCAAATAGGAAAAGGAGTACGTCAAGGCTGTATATTGTCACCCTGCTTATTTAACTTATATTCAGAGTATATGTGAAAAACACTGGGCTAAAAGAATTACAAGCTGGTATCAAGATTGCTGGGAGAAATATGAATAACCTCAGATATGCAGATGACACCACCTTTTTTGGCAGAAAGTGAAGAGGAACAAAAAAGCCTCTTGATGAAAGTGAAAGTGGAGCGTGAAAAAGTTGGCTTAAAGCTCAACATTCAGAAAATGAAGATCATGGCATCCAGTCCCATCACTCCAGGGGAAATAGATGGGGAAACAGTGGAAACAATGTCAGACTTTATTTTGATGGGGGGGGGTCTCCAAAATCACTGCAGATGGTGATTGCAGCCAAGAAATTAAAAGACGCTTACTCCTTGGAAGAAAAGTTGTGACCAATCTAGATAGCATATTGAAAAGCAGAGACATTATTTTGCCAACAAAGGTCCGTCTAGTCAAAACTATGATTTTTCCAGTGGTCACGTATGGATGTGAGAGTTGGACTGTGATGAAAGC
>SJYA01002672.1:35442-231980 GCA_006410615.1 Neotragus moschatus
GCTGGTTTTAGAAAAGGCAGAGGAACCAGAGATCAAATTGCCAACATCCACTGGATCATGGAAAAAGCGAGAGAGTTCCAGAAAAACATCTATTTCTCCTTTATTGACTATGCCAAAGTCTTTGAGTGTGTGAATCACAATAAACTGTGGAAATTTCTGAAAGAGATGGGATATCAGACCACCTGACTTGCTTCTTGAGAAACCTGTATGCAGGTCAGGAAGCAACAGTTAGAACTGGACATGGAACAACAGACTGGTTCCAAATAGGAAAAGGAATACCTCAAGGCTGTATATTGTTACCCTGCTTATTTAACTTATATGCAGAGTACATCATGAGAAACGCTGGGCTTGAAGAAGCACAATCTGGAATCGAGATTGCTAGGAGGAATATCAACAATGTCAGATATGCAGATGATACCACCTTTATGGGAGAAATTGAAGAAGAACTGAAAAGTCTCTTGATGAAAGTGAAAAAGGAGAGTGAAAAAGTTGGCTTAAAGCTCAACATTCAGAAAACTAAGATCATGGAATCCAGTCCCATCACTTCATGGCAAACATCTGTTTTGGGAAAAAGTAGAAACAGTGGCTGGCTTTATTTTTTGTGCTCCAAAATCAGTTCACATGGTGATTGCAGCCATGAAATTAAAAGACGCTTACTCCTTGGAGGAAAAGTTATGACCAACCTAGATAGCATATTAAAAAGCTGAATTATTACTTTGTCAACAAATGTCTAGTCAAGGCTATGATTCTTCCGGTAGTCAAGGATGGATGTGAGAGTTGAACTATAAAGAAAGCTGAGTGCCAAAGAATTTATTCTTTTGAACTGTGTTGTTGGAGAAGACTCTTGAGAGATCCTTGGAGTTCTCCTTGCAAGGAGATCCAACCAGTCCATTGTAAAGCAGATCAGTCCTGGGTGTTCATTGGAAGGACTACTGTTGAAGCTGAAACTCCAATACTTTGGCCAACTGATGCAAAGAGCTGACTCATTTGAAAAGACCCTGATGCTGGGAAAGATTGAAGTTGGGAGGAGAAGGGGATGACAGAGGATGAGATGGTTGGATGGCACAACCAACTCAATGGACACAGGTTTGGGTGGACTCAGGGAGTTGGTGATGGACAGGGAGGCCTGGTGTGCTGCCCTTCATGGGTTCACAAAGAGTTAGACAGGACTGAGTGCCTGAGTGGAATGGAATGAAATATTTTTAAGGTTGTCTAATTTATTAGTTAAGATCCTGGTGCTAAAATCAAACGGATATGGATTCACATCACAGCTTCACCACTGCTATAGCTATAACATGAGCATTTCCAGGTGCTTCACAGCTGGAGCTTTGGCCATTTAGTTGGAATTAGAATCCAGTACTAAGTGGATAGTAGATTTTTTTTTTTTTTTTGACTGTACTAGGTCTTAATTGGGGCATTCAGGATCTTTGAGCTTCATTCTGGCGTGTGGCATCTTTAGCTGTGACATGTGGAATCTAATTCCCTGACCAGGGATCAAACCTGGACCTCCTGAATAGGAGCACCAAGTCTTGGACACTGGACCACCAAGTCCATGGATGGAAGATATAAATATTGAATTTGGAGTTAGTTGTTTCAGATAGTTTGTTTCTGAAATGAAGGAGAGAATGAAGGACTTTGCGGTGAAAGGACTCTTTCAAAGGGGGAGAGATGAGAGCATATTCAAATTTTGATGGGCATGATTTGGTTAAGAAATATTGATTGAATTTACAGGAAATAAGAAGTATAAGAGTTAATGAGAAGGAAGAGGGTGATAGGAAAAAAAAGGAAGAATGGGCTCGGATGATGGGAAGATCCTCCCACTGCAGTAACATGAGGAGTCATGAAGGTCAAAGACAAAGAAAGCTGTAGAGTCTACAGTTTTAGTAGAAAGCAACCTAGATAGCATATTCAAAAGCAGAGATATTACTTTGCCAACTAAGGTCCGTGTAGTCAAGGCTATGGTTTTTCCTGTGGTCATGTATGGATGTGAGAGTTGGACTGTGAAGAAGGCTGAGCGCCAAAGAATTGATGCTTTTGAACTGTGGTGTTGGAGAAGACTCTTGAGAGTCCCTTGGACTGCAAGGAGATCCAACCAGTCCATTCTGAAAGAGATTGGCCCTGGGATTTCTTTGGAAGGAATGATGCTAAAGCTGAAGCTCCAGTACTTTGGCCACCTCATGCAAAGAGTTGACTCATTGGAAAAGACTCTGATGCTGGGAGGGATTGGGGCCAGGAGGAGAAGGGGACGACAGAGGATGAGATGGCTGGATGGCATCACTGACTCGATGGGCATGAGTCTGAGTGAACTCTGGATGTTCGTGATGGACAGGGAGACCTGGCATGCTGCAATTCATGGGATCGCAAAGAGTCGGACACGACTGAGCGGCTGAACTGAACTGAACTGAGGGAGGGCTTTTCCATCTGGTCACTACAACTGTTTTCACCAAAGTAAAAGACAGAGTCATCTTTTGAGATGAAGGGAGAAAGGGGCAGTGGAAGGATTAGGAGTGAGTCTTTCAGAAGAATAGAACAGGTTGAAGTTTTTTGCAGAGGATGAGAAGTTGAGTTGGTAAAGGAATGAACCACAGTTGCCAGTCGATTCTGTGTTCCTATTTGAATTTGGTGATGGCATATCCTCAGTGGAACCTGGCTGCCTCTCTGTGGGAAATCAGCTGAGTTTAGTACTCAGGTGTATCGCTTGTGTTAATTATTTGAAGCTCTAGGTAAGCAGCAAGTGGAGATTATAGCTCACCAAGCACATTAAAAAAAAAAAAATGAAGTGAAGAAGGCAATAGATTGAGGGAAAAAAATGAAGGATTCAGGAGGGTGAGAGCAATTTAATAAGCAAACAGGAAGGAACAGTCATAATAATAGCTGTTTTTAATATTAAAACAACTATTTAAATGGGCTTCCCTGATGGCTCAGCAGCCAGTAAAGAATCTGCCTGCAATGCAGCAGACACAAGAGACTCGGGTTCGATCCCTGGAAGAGGAAATGACAACCCACTCTGGTATTTTTGGCAACTTCCATGGACAAAGAGGCGTGATGGGCTCCAGTCCAAAGTGTCTCAGAGAGTCTGATAGGACTGAGTGCACACACAGTATTGAATGAGATAATGAGCCCAACTCACGGAGCATCACCCCACCGCCTAGTTAGTGCATGGTGATCGGTATATGTTAGCCTCTATCATAATCATAAACAGAATTGTGTCCTACATTTGTCCAACCTAATACTTCTCTTTGAGTCCAAAGAGTACAAGAATCTCAAAACAGAGGAAGAAGGAGAGTCTTCAAGTCAGCTGGTTATTTCAAAGGTATACAATCAATCCACTTATTTATTTTTTTTTTAATCCGGAGAGGCAATGGGGCAGTGCATTTCTATTTTCTTTATTTCAATGGCAAACACATTGCACCAGCCTTGAGAGTGATAAAAGTGCAAGACAAATAAAATTTGACCTGGTCAACTCGTGCATTCCTGTGATTGCTTTAAGAGGCTGCCACAAATTGGGTATCTGATTGAAAGCAAGCAACCTTCCTCTCACCTCCCGTCTTTGATAAGGTTGGATTGTGGAATTGGACCTAGGCGGGGAGGAAAAGGGTGAACACATCAGGTCGTTTGATGTTGCCAGAAGTGGGATGTGTATTGATTAGCTTCGGTTATTTAATCCTCTTGTAATTCTGCTGTTCTGAAACAATGAGGCTCTGAGAGCAGGCTGTTTTGCTAGGGGTTCTCTTGTTTACAGAAAACCAGTTAGAGGGTGTGGGAGGACAGATACACACCGCTAAATCCAAACAACAAAAAGAACACACTGGAAATCATCTAATTTATTGTCTATATGAATGTAAGAGCATGGAAGAGAGCAGAATTTTTAGCAGTTCCAGATGAAATATTAAAATAATTCAGAGTGATTTGTTGTAAACTGTGAGACAGGTCAGCACATTTGAATCTCATTTGAATTCCGCAGTGATTGTAGGAAGAAGTGTAAGCAGAATATCTTTGGTTAGCCTATGTGTCTTTTAATGGCACCATGAACAGTGAAGCTAGTTAGCTCTGCACCAGCACAGAACTTCTGGTGGGCTGCTCTTAGATGCTCCGAGCTCTCGGTGGTTGTCTTTATCGTCTCTGTGGATTCTTTTTTATTTTGTTCATTTTGTGTTCTTTCTTATCTGTCTCACCTGCTAGTGGGCATGGCCTGTGTTTGCTTCTCTCCAGTTCCTAGCATAGTGCCTGGAATATATTATTAGGTCCTCAAGATAAATATTAATTGAATGAATTAATGAGTGAATGATGAATGTCTGAACTGAGATTTCACTCCGTAAGTAAATTCTGTGTTTATTTTTTTTTCAAGAAGATATCTGATTGAAACTTTGTGTGAAAATGTACTATTTTTGAATCACCTTCACAGGGCCGCAGTTGAAGGAGATTTAGTGGGTAGCTCCAAGGTAGGTGGGGCAGAGGACTTGAACTGCTCTTGGTGATGTAAAAAGCCTACCATCTGAGCTTGTTCCAGCGAACACCATGACCTGTCATTCAGAGAGTTGTGCTTGCTTGATCAGAGTGTTGGCTGACACTTTGCTGGAAAAAGTAAGTCTTCAAGTAAAAGAATTTGGTAGAAAAACATTCCAATCACTATTAAAAAATTTTCCATTAATTAAACATGAGTTAGGGAAACACCAGATTTTCTTTTAACTGTAGAGCTGCTGGTGAATTCTGATTTCAGGCCTCATGGTTAGGCAATATACAAAAGTCTTTAAGAACATAATAAATAGTGTGCCTTAGAAAGAAGAGCCTCTTGACTTATTTCCTCATAGTTCTTTTTCTTTCTCCAGTGAGTTCTTGACTCTGTGAAATATTACATCCTGATTTCTCAACATGAATAGCAGATATAATTCTGGATCTTGTTTTTTTTGCTTATGTATGAGTATGAGCGCCGAAGAATTGATGCTTTTGAACTGTGGTTTTGGAGAAGACTCTTGAGAGTCCCTTGGACTGCAAGGAGACCCAACCAGTCCATTCTGAAGGAGATTGGCCCTGGGATTTCTTTGGAAGGAATGATGCTAAAGCTGAAGCTCCAGTACTTTGGCCAGCTCATGCAAAGAGTTGACTCACTGGAAAAGACTCTGATGCTGGGAGGGATTGGGGGCAGGAGGAGAAGGGGACGACAGAGGATGAGATGGCTGGATGGCATCACTGGCTCGATGGACATTGAGTCTGAGTGAACTCTGGGAGTTGGTGATGGACAGGGAGGCCTAGCGTGCTGCGATTCATGGGGTCGCAAAGAGTTGGACACGACTGAATGACTGAACTGAACTGATGAGTAGTATGTATATTACACCCAGAGGATAGTTTTTCGTGCATTGTTCTTTTGAAAACTCTGAATAATCCATTCTTATAAATAACTTGGAAATGCCAGTGAAGGTGGGAGAGGCTGGCAGGATAATGGCTCCTTTTTAGGTAGAGATGAAGCTCTTTGATTACGCAGGGCTGCCGTTCCCTGTTCAGGAATATGTTGTCTGCTCTCCTTGGCCCTGACCTTCTGTTTGCACCGATGCTGTGTGTAATGAGGCCTGGCTTGGGTGGTGTCAGGGAAGGGACCAGATAAGGCAGAGGGCATATCAGATAGTCCTGGTCTAACATGCAGCCTTTCCCTCCATTATCCTTATCTTCCTACTGTACTTCTGTGACTACACATTCTCCCGTTTTTAAAGCCAACACGAAACCTGCAGCTCTGTGTTACAATAATAAACTTTGATGGCACAGACATTATTATCTATTTATTAAAGATAAATAATTAAAGAATGGAATCGTTTTCACTGAATTATCTAAATACATTTCCAAGACTTACAGTCAATTGATTTAAAGGGGCATGTACATTCCTTATCATCTTTGAGGTGACTTTCAAAGTCTAGCTCTAACTAGCATGTATCAGATGGATAAACAAGGTCCTGGGACTTCTCTGGTGGTCCAGTGCTTAAGAATTTACCTTCCAATGCAGACGATGCCAGTTCGCTCCCTGGTTGTGAGAGGACAAGTTAAATTTTTGCTAATATGGCAGGTTCTTATCTCATGCAATATGGCCTTTAGGCTCTCTCATGGGTTGTTTTTCCTTCGAGGACTTTCCAAGCAGTTGTGGAATGTGGCCTGATAGCAAACGAGCCTATCCCAGGCCGTCAGAATGTGGCCTGATAGCAAGCGAGCCTATCCCTGTAAAGGTTAAGACCTGCGCATCAATCAGACTGTCCCCACCCTAGCTGTACCTGTTTGTGGTTTTTGTGCTTAAAAACTGCTCTGTGACGACTGTTCGGGGTTCGTTCCTCCCTGGAGGTGACTGAACCCCGGCGCGCCGGCCCAATAAATCCTCCTGCTGTTTGCATCGAATCCGAGTCTCGGTGATCTTTGGAGCGACGGGTCCTAGGAAAAGACCGTAAGGTCTAACGGTTGGAGAACTAAGATCCCACATGCCATGTGGCATGGCCAACAAAACAAAACAAAACAAAACAAAAAGGCAAGGTTTTACGGTATAGCACAGATAACCATACTCAATATCCTATGATAAACCAGGATGGAAAAGAATGTGAAAAAGAGAGTATGTATGTATAACTGAGTCGTTTTTCTGTATAGCCGAAATTAAACACGACACTGTAAATCAGCTATACTTCAATAAAGCACCACCACCGAAAAAGACAGTAGCAAAGGCTAGCTCTTACAGTGCTTTGTATTTATATTCTTTTCTTTATCTTTCCAAACTCCCTAGCATTCGCTTCCTAAATTTTACTCCTAGAATTGCTCAGAATGTTATTTTAAAAACACTGCTTCTGTTTTTAGGAGAATAATTTTCCCAGCAGATCTGTTGTATTCATGTGCTTGAACAAAGTCATAGAAAGGCAAAGTTGTGAAATTTGAACAGTAATTTATTTTTATTTTTTATGAGGGCATAATCTACATGTAGTAAATACCGTCCCTTTTAGTGTCCAGTTCCGTGAGTTTTGAAGTGGCTCAGTGGTAAAGATTCTGCCTACCAATGTAGGAGGTGGAGGTTCGAACTCTGGATCAGGAGGACCCCCTGGAGAAGGAAATGGCAACTACTCCAGTATGCTGGTCTGGAATCACGGGGACAGAGGAGCCTGGCGGGCTACAGTCCATGGGTTCACACAGAGTTGGACACAACTGAGCGGATGCACAGAGCCGTGAGTTTTGACCAGTGCACACAGTGGCATAATCATCGACGCCTCGCAATCTCCCACGCCCCTCTGAAGATAACGCTGTGGTGAACATGGTGTGCACGTATCTTTCTGTGTAGGTGTTTTGTTTTCTCCAAATGATTATCCAGAATTGTTGGATCATATGGTAGTTCTGTTTTTTCATTTTCTGAGGAAACTCCGTACTGGTTTCCATAATGGCTATACAAATTTATATTCCCAGCAACAGTTCACAAGAGTTCCTTTTCCTCCATATCCTCATCAACACTTATTATTTCTTGTCTTTTTGACAAATAGACATTATTACACTGTAAGGTGATAGCTCATTGTGGTTTTGGTGTGCATTTTCCTGATGGTTAATGGACATCTTTTCATGTACCTGTTGGCCATCTGTATATCTTCTTGGTGAAAATGTCTATTCGAATCTTCTGCCCTTTTTTACATAGTTTTTTTTTTTTTTCCTTTCTTTGCTTGCTTTCCTTTTTTTGTTTGTTTCCTTTCTTTGTGTTTGTTTGTTTCCTTTCTTTGTATGAGTTGTTTACATATTTTGAATATCAACCCCTTATCACACATATAATTTGAAAATATTTGCTCCTATTCCTCCCATAAAATGTAAGTTGCTTTTCATTTTGTTCCTGGAAGAAGCTTTTTAGTTTCAAAGAGTCCTACTTGGTTATCTTTGCCTTCATTACCTTGTGTTTGGTGTCAAAATCCAAAAATTTGCCAAAATTGATTTCATGGAGTTTATGGTGTATGTTTTCTTCCAGGAGTTCTATGGTTTCCAGGCTTCCATTAAAGTCTTTTGTTCATTTTGAGTTAATTTCTGTTTTTGGTGTAAGACAGTGGGCCAGTCTCATGCTTTGCAGTCATATTTTCCCAGCACTACATATTGAAGAGACTTCCCTTTCCCCCTGGTGTACTCTTGCCTTCTATGTCAAAAATTTTAAGGTATTACTAATTTTTCTTTTGTCTACGAGCATTCTACTAAACCCTTTTTATATACCACTTCACCTAAGTCTCAGAGAATTCTATGACATCTTCCTGAATGTCCCATTTTTCCTGATAAGGCAACTGAATACGTCTGAGGTTAATAGGATTTCATGAGGTAACTTATAGATAAGACTTGGCCTTTGTTCAGAGCTATCCTACCTCAAAGACCCTGTCCCTTTCTCTATAGACTTGTAACAACTCTTCCAACTTGACATTTTAAGTCAGAAACCCAGAGATATTGTGTTAAGTCAAATTGAGGTATTTAATTACCATTTTTTGTGGTAATTTTTAAAATGTCACTTTCAGACCTGTTATAAAACATCTGTGGACAGATTGCTCCATCAGATGAACCTTCCCAGCTGGAAGTGTCTTGCTGATGTTTTCGTGGATCTGCTGTAAAACAATCTCTATTTTCATAAGAGTCCCTGAGGCTTTTCTTCCGTGTTCATTTCTGTTAGGAAGTGGTACAAAGAGCTGCTGGGAAGATCAGAAGCTGCAGATTTAAGTTCGGCGGTCTTTCATCATTGAGAAGGGCTTTCTTTGTAGAAGAGTGTTTGGCTTTGATTTGCATCCATACACAAACGTGCACGCACACCTGGGTCCGCACACACACCCATACATACACGACTGGGTACACCCATGTTACCAACACCTGTATCCCGATATTAAACTTTCCAGGGACTTCCCTGGTGACCCAGGGGCTAAGACTCCAGCTCCCAATGCAGGGGGCCCAGATTCAGTCCCTGGTGGGGGAACTAGATCCTACACGTCTAACTAAGAGTAAACTCTTAGTTACAACATGCTGCACTTAAGACCTGTAACAGCCAAATAACTAAATAAACATCTTTACCTCCCCAGGAAGCTTCCACATCCCTTCTCTAGTCTAAAGAGACCCATGCTACCCTAAGCCCCCACATCACACATGTACATATTTAGAGGTGACCCAGTCTCTTCAATTCTGTCCCCATGGATGAGTTTGCCATATTTCACTTGGTGAAAGTGGAATTATGTGGAATGCATTCTTGCAGTGTAGCTTCTTCCACCCAACATGATTTTAAAATTCACCCATGATCCTTTTCATTTATTATTTATTTGCTTTTCATGTTCATAGCTTTGTAGAAGTTCATTGTCTGAATCTCCTCCTGTCTCTTTATCCATTTTTCTGTGGATGGATACTTTGATTAAAGCCACTAAGAACATTCTTGCCAGAGTCTTGTGTGGACACAGGCACTCATTTTTCTTGATTGTGTACCTAGGAATGGCGTTTCAGGGTTACAAGGTCAGGTTGACACTTTCAGAAAGTGATTTGGAATGCTGTTCCGCATGAAGGAGAGCAGAGCAAATAATTAAAATGAAGTGAAATAGAGGAAGAGGAACTAGGGTTTTTCAGGCTAGAAGGTGTGGCTAAGAGGAGATTTCCTAATTCTCCTGAAGTATATAAAGGGTAATTTTAAGGGAGAAAGGAACATACTATCAATTTATATAAAATGCAATAAGAGAGAGAATGGGATTAAATTTGAACAAAAGAATGCTTGGGCAGAGTATTATCATAATTAACATAGAAATAGGTTAGTCTCCAGGGTGTCTTCAAACTGAATGCGCTCTCCTAGGGTAGAAGGTCAGTTCAGTTCAGTTGCTCAATTGTGTCCTACTCTTTGAGACCCCACAGACTGCAGCATGCCAGATCTCCCTGTCCATCACCAACTCCCAGAGTTTACTCAGGCTCATATCCATCGAGTTGGTGATGCCGTCCAACTATCTCATCCTCTGTCATCCCCTTCTCTTCCCACCTTCAATCTTTCCCAGCATCAGGGTCTTTTCAAATGAGTCAGTTCCTCGCATGAGGTGGCTAAAGTATTAGAATTTCAGCTTCAGCATCAGTCCTTCCAATGAATATTCAGCACTGATCTCCTTTAGAATGGGCTGGTTAGATATCCTTGCAGCCCGAGGGACTCTCAAGAATCTTCTCCAACACCAGAGTTCAAAAGCATCAGTTTTTCGGTGCTCGGCTTTCTTTATAGTCCAACTCTCACATCCTTACATGGCTTTTGGAAAAACCATAGCTTTGACTAGATAGATAGTGGAGAAGGAAATGGCAACCCACTCCAGTGCTCTTGCCTGGAAAATTCCATGGACTGAGGAGCCTGGTAGGCTACAGTCTGTGGGGTTGCGAAGAGTCAGGCCCGACTGAATGACTTTTTACTTTTACTTACTAATATACCATTATGGAGAAGGAACTGGCAACCCACTCCAGTCTTCTTGCCTAGAGAATCCTGTGGCCAGCGATGCTTGGTGGGCTGCTGTCCCCAGGGTCGCACAGAGTTGGACACGACTGAAGCGACTTAGCGTGCGTGTATGCATAACTAGACGGACCTTTGTTGGCAAAATAATGTCTCTGCTTTTTAATATGCTGTCTAGGTTGGTCATAACTAGAAGTAGAAGGTGGTAGAAGGTGGATGGAAGCAAACTCTTGTGCAATTTCCTGAGTCCTTATTCTTGTTTTGTCTTCTGGAAGATGCAGTTTTCTTGCTAATGTTTCTTATGAGTAGGGTGACCATGTTTTTTTGTTTTGTTTTGTTTTTTTAATTCTTGAAACCTGAAAGCTCAGTACTGTACAGGAAAATGCTAGATTGGATCATATGCCAGCAAAAAGGCTTCCATCGGGACCCTCCGGTGACACTTGGACACGTTTGCCAATAGTGAAGCTAGGAATAATTTCTGCTTCCAGTATGGTAGAGCAGCTTGTATCAGGCAATCTTTCTATTGATAACTCTCACCTCTGGGACTCAGACTGTAAAGAATCTACCTGCAATGCAGGAGATCTGTGTTCGATCTTTGGGTTGGGAACATCCCATGGAAAAGGGAATGGCAACCCACTCTGGTATTCTTGCCTGGATAATCCCATGGACAGAGGAGCCTGGTGGGCCACAGTCCATAGGATCACAAAGAGTCGGACGTGACTGAGCGACTCACAGTTCACTTCACTTTTTTTTGCCTCTGGGCAAAATGTAAAGAACAACTAACAGAAAGCACTGAACAGAAGGTATTTTATGGATAGTCCAGTGGTTAAGAATCTGCCCTGCAATACAGGGGACTCAGGTTTGATCCCTGGTTAGGAAAGTAAAATCCCACATTCTTCAGAGCAACTAAGGCAGCACACCAAAACTAGAGAATGCGCTCACGCATGGTGTGACACCATAAAGATCCCACCCCATGCAGCAAAGACACAAGTAAATAAATATTTTTTTAAAAGGAAGGAAGAAAGCGTTGAACAAAGACTCAAACCAGAAAAATTCTGGAGGGGAGTCCATCCTTAGAATAACGGAATTGTTCTGAGGGGACTTTCCATTTTCTTGCTTTCTAGCTTGAGGAAGACTGTATGATATCCCATGGAGGGTATATCATAAAACTTGTATAAGCCTACAACTGAAGCCTAAAACTATAAGCCTTTATAAGCCTAAAACTTCTGAAATTTTATTTAGGTTCTATTTGGGACAGAGACTTAAAACTTGTGTAAGGTTTTGTGAGATTGGGATGAAGAAGCCACTTTCATTTCACTGCATCACCGTTTGCAAACCCAGATTTAGGGTCCTTTTTCATTTTTCTGTATCTGAAAACAATAACATAAAAAGTCAACACTATCCTTTATCAGACTGAACCAGAGCCACCGTTAACATATGTGTTTCCACTGTAAGAATTAGAAAACACCACCTCTTAGGGAAGATGGCCTGCATGGAGGATTATAGGCAATCGAACTACAAAACTATCTTTAGGGCCACTGCAGAGTACATCTTCAGGTGATGCTGTTGACTTTGTGAATGTATATTCAGATTCTTTGCTGTTATAGGTAACTATGAAATATTGAATATAATTCCTTGTTCTATACAGTAGGTCTTTCTTGATTGTCTATTTTTTAATGTAATAGTGTATATCTGTTCATCCAAACTCGTAATTTATCCCTACCCACCTTTCCGCTTTGTGCTTAGTTACTCAATTGTGTCTGACTCTTTGTGATCCCATGGACTGTGGCCCAACAGGCTTTTCTGTCCATGGATTCTCCAGGCAAGAATACTAAAGTGGGTTGTCATTCCCTTCTCCAGGGAATCTTCTGGACCCAGTGATTGAACCCAGGTCTGTGCATTTCAAGGAGATTCTTTACCATCTGAGCCACCAGGGAAACCCTAATTGGTAATCATAGATTTGTTTTCTATGTCCGGAATCCGTTTCTGGCTTTTAAGATTAGTTGCATCACGTTTTCAAATTCCTCATATGCGTGATATCCTATGATATTTGTCTCTCTCTATCTGACTTTTTTCACTCAGTGTCATAATCTCTAGGTCCATCTGTAAAATGTCATTCTTGGACCATTGTTTGTGGTCCTTTTCTGCTGATCTCTGACTGAGAGGAAAAGTGTAACTCAGAAATCTCCCTGAAGTCACAGTTAGTCTTCAAGGGCATAAACATTTGAAACACATTTCAAATGCTACAGATGTATAGATTTTTTAATAGTACAATTGTTGTCCTAGGACACTCAATGTCCTAAGATTCAATAAGCCATCATCATTTTGGAAAATGGTTTTATCTAACTTCCATTCTGAAAGAACACTTTGTTTTATCTGTAAATGTAGCTGATTTTGTATCTGTGGATGTCCTTTGCAAAAAATGTTGAGGCTGTACTGTCAGAATTTTGAGGATAGTCATTTTCTTTCGGGTTGTGGGAACCCAAGGGGAAGTCACTTTGGCCAGCCTTACAAGGATATTATGAGTTCTGCATGTTTTCTGTTGTTGCCCATAACAAACTGCCACAAACTCAATGGCTGAAAGCAACACAAACCTTGTAGGTCCAAAGTCTGATGAGCGTCTCACCAGGATGATGGCTCCATTCCCTCCTGGAGGCTCCATTTCCTCGTTTGAGCAGCAGCTTGCAGGACTAAGTTCCTTACAGTTAGTTGTAGAAACTGTTTCCTTGCTAACTCAGCTCAGAGCTGTCCCCAGCTTCTAGAAATCTTCACATTCCTCGGCTCTTTTCCCATGCCTCCTGCTTCAAAGCTACTGATGGCAAACTGCGTCCTTCTCAAGCCCTATTTCTGTGACTCCAGCTTTCCCCTCTTCTTCCACTTTTAAAGCCTCACGTGATTAAAACATGCTCCCCTGGATAAGCTAGTGAATTTCCTCCTCTCCAGCTTCTTAACCTTAATCACATCTGCCAGTTTTTCACCTTTGTCATCTAATGGAGCGTTTTCACTGGGACTTCCCAGGTGGCTCGGTGGTAAAGAATCTACCTGCCAACGAGGAGACACAGGTTTGATCCCTGGGCAGGAAGATCCCTCGGAGGAGAAAATGGCAACCTGTTCAGTAGTCCTGCCTGGAGAACCCCATGGACAGAAGAGGCTGGCGGACTACAGTCCAAGGGGTCACAAAAGAACTGGACACAACTGAGTGCCTGGGCGTGTGTGCACGTATTCACTGGTACCTGGAATTAGGATCTGGATATACGTAAGGGACAGCAAACTGTGGAAAATTCTTAAAGAGATGGAAATACCAGACCACCTTACCTGCCTCCTGAGAAACATGTATACAGGTCAAGAAGCAACAGTTAGAATGAGACATGGAATAACAGGCTGGTTCCAAATCGGGAAAGGAGTACATCAAGACTGTATAGTATCACCCTGCTTACTTAACTTATATCCACAGTATATCATGCAAAATGCTGGCCTGGATGAAGCACAAGCTGGAATCAAAACTGCTGTGAGAAATATCAGTAACCTCAGATTTGCAAATGACACCACCCTTAATGGCAGAAATCAAAGAGATACTAAAAAACCTCTTCATGAAGGTGAAAGAGGAGAGTGAAAAAGCTGGCTCAAAACTCAACATTCAAAAAATTAAGATCATGGCATCCGGTTCCATCACTTCATGGCAAGTAGATGGGGAGACAACAGAAACAGTGACAGACTTTCTTTTCTTGGGTTCCAAAATCACTGTGGGTAGTGACTCCAGCCATGAAATTAGAAGATGCTTGCTCCTGGGAAGGAAAGCTAAGACAAACCTAGACAGCATATTAAAAAGTAGAGACATCACTTTGCCGACAAAGGTCTGTATAGTTAAAGCTACCAGTAGTCATATATGGATGTGAGAGTTGAAAGGCTGGGCACTGAAGAATTCATGCTTTTGTACTGTGGCATTGGAGAAGACTTCTGAGAGGCCCTTGGGCAACAAGGAGATCAAACCAGTCAATTCTAAAGGAAATCAACCCTGAACATTCATTGGAAGGACTGATGATACTGAAGGTGAAGCTCCAATACTTTGCACCTGAGACAAAGAGCTGACTCACTGGAAAAGACCCTAATGCTGGGAAAGATTGGAGGCAAAAGGAGAGGGGGGCAACAGAGGATGAGATGGTTGGATGGCATCACCAACTCAGTGGACTGAGTTTGAGCAAACTCCAGGAGACAAACAGTGAAGGACAGGGAAGCCTAGTGTGCTGCTGTTCATGAAGTCGCAAAGAGTTGGACATGAGTGAGGGACTGAACAACAACAACATACATGGAGAGGGCCGGGGGGGGGGGTGGTAAATTATTTCCCTACCAAAACCCTCAGAGGTTCTGCCCTCATTGCATTCTTAGCTTAATTTATCTGGGAAACATTTAATGAATCTTGACTTTGCAATAATCTGTATACAGATGAGTGCATTCTAACTCCTTCCTAGGTGCGAGGAACCAGAAACCAGAGTGATGCTTACAGATACACTGAATTCATTATAAATGTCAATTTCCTTGGCCAACCTTCTGAAAAAGAGAGACAATGGCTTTCATCACAGATCCCTAATTCCAGGCTGTCTATCTATGTCACATATAGCAAGCACTCAGCAAGTATTGCTGAATTTATTCTAAAAATATAGATTATGCGTTTATGTAATGCCAAATATGTGTCAACTAAAAAAAATGTACAACCTAAAAGTTGAGAGTTGCTTTTTATTCAGTGGATAAAACTGATAGCTTTAAGCCTTCAGGACATAGCATCTCAGATCATAATCACTCTGAGAGTCTGCTCCGAAGAGGCAAGGTGGAGAGTCGGGACCTGGGAGAAGGCAGGGAGGGGCTAAGATATAAACAAAGATCAGGTAGTCAGAATGTCAACCGATTACCATTAATTAAAGAAAATCAGACATCCCAAGTTAAGGAATTTAGCATTGTCCCATGTATGGGAAGATGCAAGAGGCTGGGCTCACGGAAAGCCTTCCTTTGGTATGCACCTCGGCTGTCTGGGCCAGTATCGTGCGCTCTCTCTCTTGTCCTGATCTTTCCCAGGGTTCACCATGGGGTTAGGGGTGGCTGCAGTGTGTGATGACTTGATGGGGACATTATGTTTCTGTCTTGAGTTCCCTCAGGGCTCACCTTTAGGGTGGGGGTAACATGAGGGCTGGATGGCTGCAGGGCCCTTTGTTTACTGATACAGCCAGTAATAATTTTCATTGGCATATGATTCTAGATGGTTAGTAGATATTAGTGAAATAGATAAGCAGAATTCATACCCTTGCGGAGCTTACATTCTATTTTATTTAAAACATTCTATTTAAAATATTCTTCAGAATATTTTCGTGAGGGCACACTCATCCTATTGCTCACTGATATTATGAACTCACAAAATGGATGAGGCTGAGTGAATAAATTAACAACTAATTATCAGAGGTGGTGGTAAGGATCCTGCCTGTCAATCAAGGAGAGATAGGAGACCTGGGCTGCATCCCTGGGTGGGGAAGATGCCTGGAGGAGGGCATGGCAACCCACTCCAGTGTTCTCACCTTGAGAACCCCATGGACAGAGGAGCCTGGCGGCTACAGTCCAGGGTGTTGCAAAGAGTCAGACACGACTGAGGCAACTTAGCACGCACCTACCTCTTAAGAGTGGTGGCAGGCTTAAATGAAATAATAAGATGAGATACCAGAGATTCTGAATGCCATGTCAGGGTGTTTACATCTTTTTTTCATAATTAAGGAAACAGGCAAAATTTTTAAGCAGTGGTAAATCGACAAGATCTGTTTTTTAGAAGGGCTTCCCAGGTTGCACTAGTGGTAAAGAACCCACCTGCCAATGCAGGAGACATAAGAGACGTGGGTTTGATCCCTGGGTCAGGAAGATCTCTTGGAGGAGGGCAGGGCAACCCACTCCAGTATTCTTGCCCGGAGAATCCCATGGACAGAGGAGCCTAGTGGGCTACAGTCCATGGGGTGACAAAGAGTCGGACACGACTGAAGTGACTTAGCAGCAGCAGCATTTTTTAGAAACATTTTATGGTAAAGTAGAAAATGGATCTGAGGATGGAAAGTGTAGAATGGGTTGCCAAAAGTTTGAACTGAAACAATGGCATTTGAAATAGAGTAGAGGGCGTGGGCTCAAGAGATATTTACAAGACATAAATCTAGAGAAGGGAAGAGGGAAGCTGGCCTGATATATGGTATACTGGCTGCAACAAAGAATGTACTTTTACAATCTATTTGAATTTAGGTGATAGTAACTCTCCTTAAATTAGCTTAATGAACACTATTTTTTTCCTGTTAACATATTGTACAAACCCAGAGACACCTCCATGTAAAGTATTCCAATATTTTGTATCATACTACTAACATAATAATGTATTGAGCACCTGTGAAACATATAGTATCCTTCAACTTTCAAACAGGGAACTTAATTATTCTTTTGGAAAGCAATAGAATTTATGTGCAGAGCCATCAGAACCGAAAGCTTGACATGGGGAATTCAGCAGTTGAAATGCAACCAAGAACACATCAGAGGTGACCTACATAAAGAAACTTAGTACGAATGATTCCTCCTTTGGGGAATCTACTTTTGTTCTTCCTTGTTCAACTAGGGAGAGGGGAAAAAAAAAACCTGTCTGTAAAAATGCTGAGAAAGAAACTAGGATGGAGAATTCAGACAGCCCATTTGCCTTGTATCTGAATTTCCAATAGTTAGGTTTTAGAATGTATTGATTTCATCTGACTGTTTCTTTAACTACTTTCCAATGATGGCTCTCTGGGGACTGCCTGGCCCATGTCCTGTGGGTGTGAAACCATTGATCAGGAAATATTCCTGCAGCAGGAAGGATCTGGAAGCATCCAGAAAATCCAGTGAAATCTTTGAAGTGACAACCTGTCTCCTTACCCCTCTACTGACAGTTCAGAATCTTTTCACACTAAAATAAAAAGGTGACCACGCTTAATGGCATACTTGCTGAGAGACATACATACACATACTCAAACCTATTAATAAAATCCTAAGACGGCATTGTTAAGTTGTAACCAAACATTCAAATGCATGAAACGTTTGTTCATGTTACTGAGAGCTTGGGGATGACCGGAGATGCTTGGGATGAACAGGCTCAGCTGGCTGACAGGGAGTGGTTTATTTGGCTACAGCGCATCTTAGTTGTGGGTGGAATTCTTCTCTAGTTGCGGCGTAAAGGCTCAGTAGTTGTGTGCAGGCTTAGTTGCTCCTCGGCATGTGGGATCTTACTTCACCAACCAGAGGTCAAATCCCTTTCCCCTGCCTTACAAGGCAGATTCTTAACCTCTGGACCACCGGGGAAGTCCCTCACTGGGAGTTTTAAGATCCAAGAATCAATTCCCAATGGTCTTATGTCAAAATTAAGTTTATTGCAGGATAAGAGATGATGAAGTTTTAATATTCCCTATATAAAGCTGTACACACACATACTGCTAAGGAAGTAAGCACATAGAATCTCAGGTTCTTCCTAGGCCATGGAGATCTGCTATACTCAGTAGCAATGGGCTACTAGGATGTTCTTTCAACTTCCAACTTTGGAGTTGTGACAGCTTAGAGCTGAAGACAGGTTAGTCTAATCCCCTCGTTTAAAGAGGCATGATGGTCACCAGAGAATTTTCCAAATTCTGAGAACCTGAATAATTTCTGAGCTGGAATATAACTCAAATATCTTCTCCTGTTTGAAACGTGTCTATTCAGTTTTCTTGTATTTATTCAGTTTTCAAATAGTGCTAATGTTTATAAGGGGGCAGCAAGGGTGGCATTGCAGGAACTCTAAGTCCAGAATGAAATTCAGGAATCCATCTGTCTTTCTCTAGTCTTTATCTCTTATCCTATTCTCTCCCGCTGTCATTCTGACTATTATGTCACTCTGGGACGTTTTATTCAAATAGTCTGCATATCTAGATTTTATTCCTCCCAAATATCAACCCCCCTGGCTTTTTGCTTATCAAATAAAGATATTATGATAACCAGAGAGCTGATTTTTTTTTTAAGAATTGGAAATCCTTGAGGGAAAATTCCTGTATTTTTAAGTTAAAAATTTAATATTTTATAAATACTTTATCTGTTTGCTGATCTTAATGCTCTAAGGAAGACAAACAATCAAAACAAGCAAAATCAAAGGACTGCAAAGCACGGATTTTCAACAATTGAAAGGCAAGGACCTTGAAGAGTGAGGGTTATTTTATTTTATTTTATTTTTTGCCTAAAACTTCTTATTATTGTTGTGTTACCCATGAAGCTGTAATATTCCAAACATGTTAGAAAGTGATATCAAAAAACAAACTGATTGCACTAAGAAAATATTCAACTTACTTTTATAGTTTAAGTCTACTTTTACCACTTGCTAAAAATTTGTCTTAAAAGGCACAGTTCCTGAGAAAGTTGAGGAAGATTGAAGAAATGCCATGATGTCATTTCTAAGTCCCAACATAATAGGTTGAAAGAAATGTTGTTGAAATAGTTGTTGCTATTATTTCTGGATCAAGAAATTAAGAGCTAAATAGATCGTGAACCATAAGGATAAGAGCCATGTCTTATTTAATTCTATGTAGTCTCTGGATTTTTACAGAAAACGTTCAACAGTTACTGTTCTCCTCAGTTGTCATTGGCCCATATTTCAGTTGTAGTAATTGGAAAGAATGAGAAAATACTATTTCTGACAATTTTTCCGCTGCCCTCAATTGTATGGGCCAATTTTCCATAGACCACTCAATGACTTTGGATTTAAATGCTAAACCTTTAAATGGATTTAACAATACTGACCAACCATCAAGGATTGTTTCTAGGAATTAAAAATTATAAGAAAGAATTTTACAGAGAAAACTATGAAAAAAATTTAAGTAGCACTTGCATTCATTATAAAACATACTTTAACACACATTGAAATTTTAGCTACAGTGTTAGAATTCCAGTTCTCACTGAGTAATTATTTATAATTTTTCAGAAGGTATTATAGTTGAAAGGAAAAAAGAAGAAAAAAGACTTTTCTCACCTTTCTTTAAAGTATGAAATAAAAGCAAAGTATTTCTGATTTTAATTCATTTCTTATTTCCATCCCCTTTCATGATTATAATCAAGGAAAAATGTGATGACTCTAAATGTTGTCACTAAAGGATATGTTCTGTGGAGCTGCCTAGCACAGCTGGAAAGTATATGCATTTTAGACATAGATTCAAATGCTAAATTGGCTCATATTAACCTTGCAATGGCACCCTACTCCAGTACTGTTGCCTGGAAAATCCCATGGACAGAGGAGCCTAGTAGGCTGCAGTCCACGGGGTTGCAGACAGCTGGATACGACTGAGCGACTTCACTTTCACTTTTCACTTTCATGCATTGGAGAAGGAAATGGCAACCCACTCCAGTGTTCTTGCCTGGAGAATTCCAGGGATGGGAGGACCTAATGGGCTGCCGTCTATGGGGTCGCACAGAGTTGGACACAACTGAAGCAACTTAGCAGCAGCAACCTTGAGTATTTGAGAATTGATACTGAGAATTACATTTGAGAATTTGGACTACTGAAACTTAAAGGATATCCCCGAGTCTTCATTGCTCCTTACAAAATAACAAGATTTTCCTGAGGGTTAATTGGGAAAACAAATACAAGAATATCCAGTATTTTGTCTGGCATAAATATTTGCTCATTACATGTAAGTTTTCTTTCCCAAAATTAGCTAGGGGCATTTATTTCAAGCAANGACCTAATGGGCTGCCGTCTATGGGGTCGCACAGAGTTGGACACAACTGAAGCAACTTAGCAGCAGCAACCTTGAGTATTTGAGAATTGATACTGAGAATTACATTTGAGAATTTGGACTACTGAAACTTAAAGGATATCCCCGAGTCTTCATTGCTCCTTACAAAATAACAAGATTTTCCTGAGGGTTAATTGGGAAAACAAATACAAGAATATCCAGTATTTTGTCTGGCATAAATATTTGCTCATTACATGTAAGTTTTCTTTCCCAAAATTAGCTAGGGGCATTTATTTCAAGCAAATGATTGACATTATGCATGGAAGAATCCACCTTCTGTGATCATTGAAATACAGGTCTGTATATCATTTTCTGCTCACACTACATCTGACTCTTCTCCCAAGGAATTCTCACTGATGGAAACTGACACCAATAGCTTGTTTAAGACGAGTGACTCACACACACAGTGTCATCTTTCATTCTTACTGTTACTAATTTCCTCATAGTTCCAAATAGCCATCCACCTTGAATATAAAGTTCTTAAAGGCAGTGGACATTTTTTATGCATTCTGTAGAGTGGTGACTCCCACATTTTAAATAGCTGCTGCTGCTGCTAAGTCGCTTCAGTCGTGTCCGACTCTGAAAATCCATCCATGGATTTTCCAGGCAAGAGTACTGGAGTGGGGTGCCATTGCCTTCTCTGTTTTAAATAGCAATAAGAGACTAATTTAAAAAAGAGTTAAAGTTGGAAGAGGCTGGCAAAGGCTGTTAAGTGTTGGGAGTCCAGTAGCTAAGACTCAAAGCTCCCTGTACAGAGAGCCCATTAGGGAACTAGATCAAACATGCCACACTAAGCATTCCAGTGCAGTGAATAAAGATCCCGCATGCTGCAACTAAGACCTGCTGGAGCCAAATAAATAAATAAACATTAAACAACAACAGCAAAAAGAATTGTGTTGGTTATAACCAAAGCCACTTTCTTAACTAAGTGATAAAACATAGCATCACCCATAATCAGGTCCAGGTGCATCTTGACTGATACTCTAGGAAGGGCAGGATTACTAGCAAAACAAACAAAAAGTCCTGCCAAACGAAGTTTGCCTTCAACCCAATCAGGAGGAAACAATCAAACAAATCTCTGATGAGGAGCTTCTAATGGGTCTGGACTGTTCAAAACCAAAAAATAAAAAGTTTTATGTTCAATTAAAAGAGGCTACAAAAATGACAGAATGATCTCTGTTCATGTCCAAGGCAAACCATTCAATATTGCAGTAATCCAAGCCTATGCACCAACCAGTAACGCTGAAGAAGCTGAAGTTGAACAGTTCTATGAAGACCTACAAGACCTTTTAGAACTAACACCCCAAAAAGATGTCCTTTTCATTATAGAGGACTGGAATGCAAAAGTATGGAGTGAAGAAACACCTGGAGTAACAGGCAAATTTGGCNGCCTGGCATGCTGCGATTCATGGGGTCGCAAAGAGTCAGACACAATTGAGCGACTGAACTGAACTGAACGGAAGGACTTCCCAGGTGGAGCTAGTTGTAAAGAACCCGTTGCACAGTGTCAGACAAGACTGAAGTGACTTAGCAGCAGCAGCAGCAGCCAGTTCAGGAGACATAAGAGAAATGGGTTTGATCCCTGGGTTGGGAAGATCTCCTGGAGAAGGAAATGGCAGCCCACTCCAGTATTCTTGCCCGGAGTATCCCATGGACAGAGAAGCTGGGTGGGCTACAGTCCCTGGGGTCCCAAGAGTCAGACACATTGGCAGTGACTTAGCACACATGCATGCAAGGGCAGTGAGGCTCCCCTGGTGGTTCAGTGGTACAGACTCTGCCTGCCAATGCACAAGACCCTTGTTTGATTCCCAGGTCAAGAAGACCCCTTCAAAAGGAAACGGCAACCTACTACAGTATTCTTGCTGAATAAATCCCATGGACAGAGAGTCTGACGGGCTGTAGCCCATGGGGTCGGAAAAAAGGGTCATACTTAGTGGCTAAGCAACAACTAGGGCTACATGGAGCAGTGTTGTTGTTGCTGTTGTTGTTGACAAGTATCAGGGAGTTTGAGTAGGGGCTGTATGTTAGATCGGAATGTCACATGAAAGTGAAAATTCTTAGGGGTGAATCGTACAGCTGTGCAGAAGGTCCGTGTTCTTCAGACACTCATGCTGAATAATCAAGAGGGAAAGTGGCATGTGCTGCCTCTTTTCAATGTTTCAGTAAAAACCTGTGTATGTACCTGTATGGGAGTTCAGAGAGAGAAAGTGAGGTAAGACAAAATAGATGTAGGAAAATATTAAAAAGGGTGAACCTAGGCAAAGTAAAATGTGGATGTTTATAGAACTGTCCTTATAACATTCCCAGAGGTTTTCAAACTAATACATTGGGGAATGAAACAAATATTTGTTTATATTTTATACTGGTTAATATTCATGTATGGATGCTTCTCCAGAAAAGAAAGCTACCTCAAGTAAGGTCACAGAAATATGATGAAGAGGGGAGTGTGGTTCAGTAGCCATCTAACTGTTCAGTCCAACATCACAGTCATTTTGAGGTTTTATAGATAGAATGAATAAATGAGGTCCTACTATATAGTATAGGGCTTCCCAGGTGGCTTACGGGTAAAGAATCTGCCTGTCAATGCAAGAGATACAGATGTGGCTTGGAGTGTGTAGGGAAGAGCCCCCTGGAGGAGGAAATGGCAACCCATTCCAGTGTTGTTGCTTGGAAAAATTTCATGGACAGAGGAGCCTGGCAGGCGACAGTCCATGGGGTTGCAAAGAGTCGGAGACGACTGAGCGAATGAGCATGCGCAAATGCCTGCGCTATATAGCACAGGAAACTGTATTCAGTGTCCTATAATAAACCATATCGGAAAAGAGTGTTTCGTTTCATTCTTCTCTTATCCTTTCCATCAGCACCCCATGCGCTGCCCCTTCTGACGGTGTTTCGATGCCCTTCCTCTCCATCCTTGTCCAATCATCACCAGCACAGTCACCTGGCAACCAAGGTGACTCCTCTCCCCACTGTCACCCTGCCCTCCCTTAACCTGCTCCCCAAAATGCAGTCACAGCGATTTTCTAACACTGTCAAGTACTTGGAACTTCCCTGGTGGTCCACTGGTTAAGACTCCATTCTTCCAGCGGTAGGGGCTCACGTTTCATCCCTGGTTAAGGAACCAGGATCCTATGTGTGGTTTGGTGCAGCCCCAAAAAAACAAACAAAAAAAGCCACTGCAGTGTCTTTAGCAACTAGAATGGTACCTGCCCCCTGCAAGTTCTCAAGAAATAATGAATGAATTAAAGAAAAATTNGCGGTAGGGGCTCACGTTTCATCCCTGGTTAAGGAACCAGGATCCTATGTGTGGTTTGGTGCAGCCCCAAAAAAACAAACAAAAAAAGCCACTGCAGTGTCTTTAGCAACTAGAATGGTACCTGCCCCCTGCAAGTTCTCAAGAAATAATGAATGAATTAAAGAAAAATTAGTGTTCTGTAGATGACATGGCGCTCTATCTGTGAGAGTCCAGAATCTATGCTAAAAAAAAAAAAAAAAGATCACGGCATAGAAAATTGACCACATAGACGATGCAAGAACCAAGGAACCAAACGTGACTCTGTGAGACTGTCAGCATCGGGACATCACCATCCCCCTGGCTGAGGCAGATGGGAAAACTTAACTGCTGTGACCCCGCACCAGTGCCAGTGCCAAGTTGTAGGAGCTAAAATACCAGAGAAGCTCCTTGCTGATCAAAAAGTCTCCAACAGTGAGGAAGAGGGAGAGACTGATGGTTTTCTCCTCCTTGCTGTCCAGTCTCCAGCCAGATGGAAGCCAGGCAGAGGCCAGCAGGCCCAGGATCCTGGGAAACAGAGTCTGTGCACCAAGACACTCCTCTTTGGGGGGCCAAGGGCCTGCAAGGAACCAACAGGAGAGCAGCCTGGTCGGGGACCTACCTGCATGGCAACCTTTCACTGAATGAATGAAAACACATTGAACTCAGGAGCATTTATTCTCCATCAATGCAGCTCTTTTCACAGTAATAGTGGAGGGGCCAGGATCACTTAAGAGTTTCCAAAATACCTGGTACTGGGGAAAATGATATATCCATCGTGTTTTTTCCAGATGAGCAATTGACCCCATTGCTTTTATTTTTTTTTTTTAAGATTTTTAAAATGCTTCCTTTATTTATTTTTAAACATTTATGTATGTATGTATGTGTGTATATATATATATATAGATACATACAGCCAAACACAGGCTGCACCCGATGTTAGCTGAGGCACATGGGATCTTTGACCTTTGCAACATGCAGGGTTTTTATTATTATTATTATTGCTAGTTGCAGCATGCAGAATAATCTTTAGTTGTGTCATGTGGGATTTTTTTTTTTAGTTTTGGCACACGAGCTCTTACTTGAAACATGTGGGATCTTGTTCCCTGAGCAGGAGTGGAACCCAGGCCCCCTGCATTGGGAGTGTGGAGTCTTACACACTGGACCACCAGAGAAGTCCCCTGTTGTTTTAAATTTTGAGCTACTTTCCTGAACAGATATCGAGAGGTTAACAAAAATCATAGTTATCATCTTATTAAAGAAATGTAACATATTTTAAATCCTGTGTTTCCTGACTTGTTGGGTACCCTGTGGTGTTTTAGCCCACATCGTTATAAATCTAAGTAGGGTCATTATTAGCAAGTGAAAATCACCAGGTGGGGATTATACTTAATCATATATTGCATTTATTCCGATCCACTTGAACATTAGAATTTGTTTTTATTATAATTTGCAAGGACAAAAGTCAGTAATTGGAGGCCATGTGGATCCTGTCTGTCTCATGTCCTTGAAGCCCCTGGCCCAGCTGTGAGATGGGAAGGGACTAAAGCCAGTGGAGGCTCAGCTCCTTCTAAGAGTTTCACACCAGCTCGCCTCTTCCCTCCACACCTGCCTCCCCACCCAGCCCCCCAGTTCTCACTGTCCCTTTACAGATGCCAAAAAAATAGAAAATTCAGGGTCGCATTTCCTCCTCATGCCATCTTTCCAGAAGCTACTCTCATCCCTCTCAAATGTCATGAAAGAAAGCAAAATACAGAAAACATCCCAAAGAAGCAGCTGTTTCAAGGCAAGGTGAAAGTGAAAGTTGCTCAGTAGTGTCTGACTCTTTGCAACCCCATGGACTATAGCCTGCCAGGCTCCTCTGTCCATGGACTTCTCCAGGCCAGAATACTGGAGTGGGTAGCCATTCCCTTCTGCAGGGGATCTCCCAAGCAGGGATTGAACTGAGGTCTCCAGCATTGCAGGTGGGTTCTTTACCAGCTGAGTCACCAGGAGAGCCCAAGAATACTGGAGTGGGCAGCCTACCCCTTCTCCAGGGGATCTTCCCAACCCAGGAATCGAACCAGGATCTCCTGCATTGCAGGCAGGTTCTTTACCAGCTGAGCCACCAGGGAAGCCTCCAAGGCAAGGTACACTTCTACGAAAAGAAAATACATGAGTTTCTATTTGGGGACTAAAACTTAATCTAGCCTCTGTACCCTGACACTGAATTAAATCTCAGAGTGAGAGAGTTTTGGGTGAAGCAGACATGAATAGCTTTATTGCTTTGTCAGGCAAAGGGGGTCACAGCAGGCATGAGCCCCAGAACTGTGTGTCCTGACTTGAAGGGGGCAGGAAAGAGTTTTATAGGAATGGTTCAAGGGGGTGTGATTAGCTAATGAACACTCTTCTGAATGGCTGGTATTGAGGTAATCGGGAGTCAGCATTATCCACCTTCTGGTTTTGACTGGTCTGGGGTCCCAGGGCTCGTGGGCCGCATACAGTTATTTCTCCCACCTGGTGGGGGTTTCAGTACCTGCAAAACAACTCAAATATATTGTCCCTACTCGTATCCCTTGAGGGGGAACCAGGACCCTGACCCGAGGCTGCACTGCTCTTTCTTGACTGTTCCTCCCTTGTCTCTGCAACTTCTCTCTTCCCTGATTAGGAATGATTCAGATCTGCCAGTTGGAAGGTCCTAACACTGGAAAGGTCCTGGAGGCTGAATGAAGCCCATTTCCTGTAATCAAAAAATGGGGAACACAGGAAGGCTTCTGTGCCCAGAAGCCCCACGGGGTCCTGCTCGGTACCCTGTGATGTTATACAGGACAGACACAGAGTCTACATAAGGTTCCACTTCCCCTGGCTCAGTAAATGAGAGATGGGCAGATAGAGGAGACTCCACAGACAGCGGGCATTCATGTACATTTTAAAGTAATGGGTCAGACGTATATAAATCATGGAAGGAATGTCATACAAAATAGTGAGTGAAATTTTTATATATTCCCCTGAAGCTTAGCTTATGTTCCAGAGGGCACCACCCTAGAGAGGTGGATCTCCCCTTTGTTCTGAATTTATTTTTTCACTTGCTCTGATACAGCTGTCAGCTTCACAATCGTTCTGAAGTTGATTAGATTAGAAGGCAGAGACAGCCCTGTCCAGCATGACCAAAGCCCACCATCGAGGTTACGGGGATTCCGGGCTTATGGTCTGTGTCCTGAAGGTGCTTTTGTTCTGTGGGCCTCTGGGCGGATCTCTGAATTTTAGTGCTGCTGCATTAGTATGTTATTTGTGTTCCAAGCGGGACAGCAGGATGTGCATACACTTCCATAAAATCTAGCTTGAAATTGGCAGTCAGATTCATGGAGCTTGGTTATAATTATGTTCCCATCAATGCTCTGCTGAAAGCAGGACCTTGTTACCTTTGTTGTGCTTGTTTGAATAAAACCAAACATTTGACCTTAAGGAAAGAAGTTGTTACCTGTTGAGAACATCTCTGGACCTGCTGTTGGAATGATTTAGTATTTCTAAAACATAGGTGTAGGTGAACCTCCATGCAGATTCTTTTCTGTCTGAAAGTCAGATCTATACAAACTGCTATAAATTAACTTTCAAAAAACCCTGAGGAAGGCAGTTGTTCCAGGATCATCTTACAGATAGGGAGATTGAGGCTTACAGATGTCTTCGCCACACCTTTTTAAGCTCTCAGAATAGGTTCAGATCTAAGTCCGTCTGACCACAAAGCCGCAGAGAGGGTAGCTTTTTAGTGAGCATTATTCTCATTCATCCCATTCATGGATCACTGCCTTGTCATGGTGAAGGGCCCTGCATGACTCAATGAAGTTATGAGCCATGCCATGCAGGGCCACCCAAGATGGACAGGTCTTAGGGAAGGGTTCTCACAAGACATGATCCATTGGAGGAGAGAATGGCAAACATTCCAGTATTTTTGCCATGAGAACGCCCATGAACAATATGAAAAGGCAAAACGATATAACACCAGAAGATGAGTCCCCCCAGGTCAGAAGGTGTCCAGTATGCTACTAGGGAAGAATAGAAGGCGATTACTAACAGCTGGGCCAAAATGGAAATGCTCAGTTGTGAATGTGTCTGCTGGTGAAAGTAAAGTCTGATGCTATAAAGAACAATATTTTATAAGAACATGGAATATTATGTCCATGAATCAAGGTCATTGGGCATGGTCAAGCAGCAGATGAACTTCCTAAGTGATCCTCATGCTAAAGGACCCACCTGCCAATTCAGGAAACATAAGAAACATAAATTTGATCCCTGAGGTTGGAAGATCCCCTGGAGAAGGAATGTACAATATTACGTGGAGAATACCAAGGACAGAGGAGATTTGTGGGCTATAGTCCATGGGGTTGCAAAGAGTCGAATATGACTGAAGCAACTTAGCACTCATGTGCAAGCAGTAGATGGCCAGAGCAAACATCAGCATCTTAGGAATCCCTAAACTAAAATGAATGGGAACGGGTGATTTAATTCAGATGCCCATTATATCCATTACTGTGGGCAAAAATCCCTTAGAAGAAATGGAGTAGCCCTCATAGTCAACAAAAGAGTTGAAATGCGTACTTGGGTGCAATTTCAAGATCGACGGTATGATCTCAGTTTGTTTCCAAGGCAAGCCATTCACCATGATAGTATTCTGAGTCTATGCCCCAACCACTAATGCTGAAGAAGCTGAAGTTGACTGGTTCTATGAAGACCTACAAGACCTTCTAGAACTAACATCAAAAATAAAAAGATGTCCTTTTCATCATAGGGGACTGGAAAGCAAAAGCAGAAAGTCAAGAACTATCTGGATTAACAGGCAAATTTGGCCTTGGAGTCCAAAGTGAAGCAAGGGAAAGACTAACAGAGTTTTGTCAAGAGAACAACACACTGGTCACAGCAAACATCATCTTACAACAACACAAGAAACAATTCTACAAATGGATGTCACCAGATGCTCAATACTGAAATCAGATTGATTATATTCTTCGTAGCCGAATATGAAGAAGCTCTATACAGTCAGCAACAATAAGACCTGTATCTGACTGTGGCTCAGCTCCTTACTGCAAAATTCAGGTTTAAACTGAAGAAAGTAGGGAAAGCTACTAGGCCATTCATACATGACCTAAATAAAATCACTTATGATTATATGGTGGAGGTGACAAATAGATTCAAAGGATTAAATCTGGTAGACAAATTGCCTTGAAGACCTATGGACAGAGGTTTGTAACATTGTATAGGAGGTAGAGACCAAAACCATCCCCCACAAAGAAATGCAATAAGTCAAAGCAGTTGTCTGAGGAGGCTTTATACTTAGCTGAGAAAAGAAGTGAAGCAAAAGGCAAGAGAGAAAGGGAAAGATATATCCCATTGAATGTAGAGTTCCAAATAATATGAAAGAGAGAGAGGAAGGCCTTCCTAAGTGAACAATGCCAAAAAAAAAAAAAAAAGAGGAAAACAATAGAATGGGAGAGATGAGATATCTTTTAACAAAAATTGAGGCTATCAAGGGAACATTTCATGCAAGGATGGGCAGGATGAAGGACAGAAAGTGTAAAGACCTAACAGAAGCAGAAGAGATTAAGAAGAGTTGTCAAGAATACACAAAAGAACTATACAAAAAAAGATCTTAACTCCAGGATAACCATGATGGTGTGGTCACTGACCTAGAGCCAAACATCCTGGAGTGTGAAGTAAAGTGAGCCTTCAAAAGCATGACTATGAACAAAGCTAGTGGAGATGACAGAATTCCAGATGAGATAGATAAAATCCTAAAATATTATGTTATTCAAATGCTATACTCAATATGTCAGCAAATTTGGAAAACTCAGCACTGGCCACAGGGCTGGAAAAGGTCAGTTTTCATTTAAATCCAAAACAAGGGCAATGCCAAAGAGTGTTCAAACTACTGTACAATTGTGCTGATTTCACATGCTAGCAAGATTATGCTCAAAATCTCTTAAGTTAAGCTTCAGCAGTACATGAACTGAGAACTTCCAGATGTAAAAGCTGGGTTTATAATTGGCAGAGGACCGAGAGATCAAATAGCTGACAATTGTTGGATCATAGAGAAAGCAAAGGAATTCCACAAAAATATCTGCTTCCTGGACTGTGCTAAAGCCTCTGACTGTGTGGATCACAAGAACTGGAAAATTCTTAAAGAGACAGAAATGCCAGACCACCTTACCTGTCTCCTGAGGAATCTTTATACTAGTCAAGAAGCAACAGTTAGAACTGGACATGAAACAACTAACTGGTTCATAATTGGGGAAAGGACTATGATAAGGCTGTATGTATCCCTGCTTATTTAACTTTTATGCAGAATATATCATGGGGAATGCCAGGGTGGATGAATCTCAAGCTGGAATCAAGATTGCCAGAAGAAATAACAATAACCTCTGATATGCAAATGATACCACTCTAATGCCAGAAAGTGAAGAGGAAACGAAAGAGCCTCTTGATGAGGGTGAAAGAGGAGAGGGAAAAAGCTGGCTTGAAACTCAGCTTTCAAAAAATTAAAACCATGGCATCTGGTTCCATTACTTCATGGAAAATAGAAGGGGAAACATTGGAAGCAGTGATGGATTTTATTTTCCTGAGCTCCAAAATTACTGCAGATGGTGACTGTTCCCGTGAAATGAAAAGACACTTGTTCCTTGGAAGAAAAGCTGTGACATATCTAGACAGGGTATGAAAAAGCAGAGACATCACTTTGTGGACATAGGCCTCTATAGTCAAAACTATAATCTTTCCAGTAGTCATGTATGGCTGTGAGAGTTCATCCATAAAGAAGAAAGCACACAGAAGAATGAACAGTTTCTAACTGCGGTGCTAGAGGAGGTTCTTGAGAGTCCCTTGGACAGCAAGGAGATAAAAGCAGTCAATCCTAAAGGAAATCAACCCTGAATATTCGATCCTAAAGAAAATCAAGCCAGGCTTCAACAGTACATAACCGTGAACTTCCACATGTTCAAGCTGGATTTAGAAGAGGCAGAGGAACCAGAAATCAAATTGCCAACATCCGCTGGATCATCGAAAAAGCAAGAAAGTTCCAGAAAAACATCTACTTCGGCTTTATTGACTATGTCAAAACCTTTGACTGTGTGGACCACAACTAACTCTGGAAAATTCTTCAAGAGATGGGAATACCAGACCACCTGACCTGCCTCTTGAGAAATCTGTATCCAGGTCAGGAAGCCACAGTCAGAACTGGACATGGAACCCAGAGTGGTTCCAAATCGGGAAAAGAGTATGTCAAGGCTGTATATTGTCACCCTGCTTATTTAACTTCTATGCAGAGTACATCATGAGAAATACTGGACTGGAGGAAGCACAAGCTGGAATCAAGATTGCTGGGAGAAATATCAATAACCTCAGATATGCAGATGACACCACCGTTATGGTAGAAAGCAAAGAAGAACTGAAGAGCCTCTTGATGAAAGTCAAAGAGGAGAGGGAAAAGGTGGCTTACAACTCAACATTCAGAAAACGAAGATCATGGCGTCTGATCCCATTGCATCATGGCAAATAGGTGGGGGAAACAGTGGAAACAGTGACAGACTTTATTTTTTGGGGCTCCAAAATCCCTGCAGATGGTGATTGCAGCCATGCAATTAAAAGACACTTGCTCCTTGGAAGAAAAGTTATGACCAACCTAGACAGCATATTAAAAAGAAGAGACATTACTTTGCCTACAAAGGTCCATTTAGTTAGAGCTATGGTTTTCTGGTAGTCATGTATGGATGTGAGATTTGGACTATAAAGAAATCTAAGCACCAAAGAATTGATGCTTTTGAACTGTGGTGTTGGAGAAGATTCTTGAGAGTCCCTTAGACTGCAAGGAGATCCCAACCAGTCCGTCCTAAAGGAAATCAGTCGTGAATGTTCATTGGAAGGACTGATGCTGAAGCTGAAACTCCAATATTTTGGCGAAGAACTAATTCAGTGGAAAAGACCTGGCTGCTGGGAAAGATTGAGGGCAAGAGGAGAAGGGGATGACAGAGGATGAGATGATTGGAAGGCATCTCCGACTCAATTGACATGAGTTTGAGTAAACCCTGGGATATGGTGATGGAAGAGAAGGCTGGTGTGCTGCAGTCCATGGCATCACAAGTAGTTGGACATGACTGAACTGAACTGAAAGAAAGTTAACCGTGAATATTCATTGGAATGACTGATGCTAACACCCCAACACTTTGGCCACCTGATGCAAAGAGCCCACTCCTTGGAAGAGACCCTAATGCTGGGAAAGATTGAATGCAGGAGGAAAGGGGGTGAAAGAAGAAGAGATGGTTATATAGTATCACTGAGTCAATGGACATGAATCTGAGCAAACTCTGGAGATAGTGGTATGGGGAGTATAGCATGCTTCATTCAGTCCATGGGGTCACAAAAAATCAGACAAGACTTATCAGCTGAAAAACAGCGACACTCTCCTTCACAAAGATGTCTGTGGGTCATGTGACTCTGAGTGCCTCCTAGAATGCCTGGGGGCCTCTTTGGTGGTTAACCGTCCTGCACACCAGCGCTTCTCCTAGTCTTTGGCTTCTCCTCCATCGTTTACCTTGTAGGTTCTAATCAGTTTGTCTTGTATCTTTGAGCCATGTCATTCTTTTAAAGGTTGTGCCCTGTGTCTTTCCTATCTCACTACCTCTTTCTAGGAATGTTGGTTAAGAATCCAGGGGCCAAATCTAGGTGCACAATTCCTTTCAACTGATACTATTGCAACAAAAATGAGTAGGGGATACTGAAGGGGGGGGTATCATATCCTTGATATTGACTATTTAAATGGCAGAATTCTCCCCACAGTTGTAGAATCTGCCCCTTAGTTCATTCTGAGAATCTGACATTAGATTTCCATTATAGCTCTGAAAAAAAACTCAATTTAGAACCAACAAAATGACTTTAGAAAACAGACCATTTTTTTTCCCCCTGAAATGCTCAGAGACTATACCTTCTGTTTTGTAGTTTCTGGAGGCATCCTGACTGAACGGGATATGTATGAGTCCTTTTCATTTGCCCTGGGAAATAATTGAACAATTATGTAAATGCCTCAATGTATGTGACTGTTGTATTATTTTCTGTTTAGAGAAACTGGCTATTCAAATTGTTTTCTCTGCAGGAAAATGTTGTTTCCAATACGTGATATGTCTAAAGCACTCTTAAAAAACAATGGTCCTCTTTCTGTCTTTGGGAATAGTTAAAGTGGGGTTTGGGGAAAGCAATGAGCTCTTTTCGAGAGACTGAATTCTAAAGAAGGTGCAAGAGTACAAAATATCGTGCAAAGTAAATCCAGTCTTTCAGGACCATTCTCTGGAGATTAGGGTTGGAGAAGTAAATGGAGAGAGAGTGTGAGCAACATTTCCTCCAATTTGTAATATTGGATCAGTCCCATTTTAAGCTGTGGTAATTTATTCTTCATTGAACCATGGAGATTAATTAATCCTTTGTTTTGCTGGATTAATGAGTAATCAATATGCCAAAGGGAAGGAAAAAGAGAGAATGATTTCTTCTCAAGGAACAAAGCGTTTCAGGTGGCCAAGTCATCTTATCTTTTATGTTTACAAAGCACACTGCAACGCAGATAAAATGTGTGGCATCAAGGAGATTTGAGCTCTTTAAAAAAAAGAAACAACAACAACAAAAAACACTAGGATATCCTCGGTTTGTGTATTTCAGGTAGATTTAAGCCAGTGGGACAAATACACTAAAATAACCAATGCATTGTGGCTGGACTCTGGTGGTCTACACTCTTGCCCTAAAGCTTGTCAGTTTCTACAGTTCTTTGACACATTTATAGAGTAAGAAGTCAGTTCCTCTGATAGTCCCTCCCTAACCTGCAAAACCGAATTTTAACCATCCTCTTTTGCCACCAGCCAGCCCCTCTCAACCAATGCTTCTTTATTTTCTTCATGGTGCCTATAGGAAATTGTCTAGCTTGTTCCTGTACCTGCTTTTTGCCCATCCCACCCCCAAATGTAAGAGTAAGGACTTTGTCAGTTTTGTTCCCCATTGCATTCACTGAGTCTAGCGGGATTCTTGCACATAGAATCTCAACAGCCAAGTGATAAATATGAGTGAGTGAATGAGTTTGTAATGGAATGGACTTGACCCGAAGTGATTTATCTGAGCAAAACCAAAGATGGGAGAGATCAGGAAGGGCAACTTCAGTGGCTTAAAACCAAAGTGAGAGGTACTGAGAATGTCAAAGCATCTTAGGAAACTATACTTGGTTTCCAGAATACCATTCAGTTCAGTTCAGTTCAGTCATTCAGTCGTGTCCAACTCTTTGCGACGACATGGACTGCAGCACGCCAGGCTGCCCTGTCCATCACCAGCTCCTGGAGTTCAAACTCATGTCCATTGAATTGGTGATGCCACCCAACCATCTCATCCTCAGTCATCCTCTTCTCCCTCCTTCAGTCTTTCCCAGCATCAGGGTCTCTTCAAATGAGTCCGTTTTTCGCATCAGTAGAAACGCCAAAGAATTGGAGTTTCCGCTTCAGCATCAATCCTTCCAATGAATATTCAGAACTGATTCCTTTTAGGATGGACTCGTTGGATCTCCTTGCAGTCCAAGGGATTCTCAAGAGTCTTCTTCAACACCACAGTTCAAAAGCATCAATTGTTCAGCACTCAGCTTTCTTTATAGTCCAACTCTCACATCCATATATGGCCACTGGAAAATCCATGGCTTTGACTATATTGACCTTTGTCGGCAAAGTACTATCTCTGCTTTTTAATATGCTGTCTAGGTTGGTCATAACTTTTCTTCCAAGGAGCAAGCATCTTTTAATTGCATAGCTGCAGTCACCATCTACAGGGATTTTGGAGCCCACGTAAATAAAGTCTGTCACTGTCTGCCCATCTATTTCCCATGATGTGATGGGAGCAGATGCCATGATCTTAGTTTTCTGAATGCTGAGTTTTAAGCCAACTTTTTCACTCTCCTCTTTCACTTTCATGAAGTGTATCTTTAGTTTTTATTCACTTTCTGCCTTAAGTATGGTGTCATCTGCATATCTGAGGTTATTGATGTTTCTCCCAGCAGTCTTGATTTCAGCTTGTGCTTCATCCAGCCCAGTGTTTCTCATGCATATAAGTTAAATAAAAAGGGTAACAATATATAGCCTTGACGTGCTCCTTTTCCTATTTGGAACCAGTCTATTGTTCTATGTCCAGTTTTAACTGTTGCTACTTGATCTGTATACAGGTTTCTCAAGAGGCAGGTCAGGTGGTCTGGTATTCCCATCCCTTTCAAAAATTTCCAGAGTTAGTTGTGGTCCACACAATGAAAGGCTTTGGCATAGTCAATAAAACAGAAATAGATGTTTTTCTAGAGCTGTCTTGCTTTTTTGATGACCCAACGGATGTTGGCAATTTGATCTCTGGTTCTTCTACCTTTTCTAAAACCAGCTTGAACATCTGGAAGTTCATGGTTCACATATTGTTGAAGCCTGGTTTGAAGTTTTGAGTATTACTTTGCTAGCATGAAAGATAAGTGCAATTGTGAAGCAATCTGAACATTCTTTGGCATTGCCTTTCTTTGGGATTGGAATGAAAACTGACCTTTTCCAGTCCTGTGGCCACTGCTGAGTTTTCCAAATTTGCTGGCATATTGAGTGCAGCACTTTCACAGCCTCATTTTTTAGGATTTGAAATAGCTCACCTGGAAGTCCGTCACTTCCAATAGCTTTGCTCATAGTGATGCCCGTTTGACTTCACATTCCAGGATGTCTGGCTCTAGGTTAGTGATCACATCCTTGTGAGTATCTGGGTCATGAAGGTATTTTTTGTACAGTTCTTCTGTGTATTCTTGCCACCTCTTCTTAATATCTTCTGCTTCTCTTAGGTCCCTACGATTTCTGTCCTTTATTGAGCCTGTCTTTGCATGAAATATTCCCTTGATATCTCTAATTTTCTTGAAGAAATCTCTGGTGTTTACATTCTATGGTTTTCCTCTGTTTCTTTTCATTGACCACTAAGGAAGGCTTTCTTATCTCTCCTTGCTCTTCTTTGGCACTCTGCATTCAAATGGGTATATCTTTCCTTTTCTCCTTTGCCTTTCATTTTTCTTGTTTTCACAGGTAATTTTAAGGCCTCCTCAGACAACAGTTTTGACGTTTTGCATTTTTTTTCCCTTGGGGATGGTGTTGATCCCTGTCTCCTGTACAGTGTCACGAACCTCCATCCATAGTTCATCAGGCACTCTGTCTATCAGATCTAGTCCCTTAAATCTATTTCTCACTTCCACCGTATAACATAAGGGATTTGATTTAGGTCATAACTGAATGGTCTAGCGGTTTTCCCTACTTTCTTCAANAGGCTGTATATTATCACCCTGCTTATTTAACTTCTATACAGAGTACATCATGAGAAATGCTGGACTGGAAGAAGCACAAGCTGGAATCAAGATGGCTGGGAGAAGTATCAATAAGCTCATATATGCAGATGACACCACCCTTATGGCAGAAAGTGAAGAAGAACTGAAAAGCCCCTTGATGAAAGTGAAAGAGGAGAGTGAAAAAGTTGGGTTAAAGCTCAACATTCAGAAAACAAAGATCATGGTGTCCGGTCCCATCACTTCATGGGAAATAGATGGGGAAACAGTGGAAACACTGTTAGACTTTATTTTTTAGGGCTCCAAAATCACTGCAGATGGTGACTTCAGCCATGAAATTAAAAGACGCTTACTCCTTGGAAGAAAAGTTATGACCAACCTAGATAACATATTCAAAAGCAGAGATATTACTTTGCCAACAAAGGTTTGTCTAGTCAAGGCTATGGTTTTTCCAGTCATCATGTATGGATGTGAGAGTTGGACTATGAAGAAAGCTGAGCACCAAAGAATCAATGCTTTTGAACTGTGGTGTTGGAGAAGACTCTTGAGAGTCCCTTGGACTGCAAGGAGATCCAACTAGTCCATTCTGAAGGAGATCAACTCTGGGATTTCTTTGGAAGGAATGTTGCTAAAGCTGAAACTCCAGTACTTTGGCCACCTCATGTGAAGAGTTGACTCATTGGAAAAGACTCTGATGCTGGGAGGGATTGGGGGCAGGAGGAGAAGGGGACGACAGAGAATGAGATGTCTGGTTGGCATCACTGACTCGATGGACGTGAATCTGAGTGAACTCAGGAAGTTGGTGATGGACAGGGAGGCCTGGCATGCTGCGATTCATGGGGTGGCAAAGAGTCGGACATGACTGAGTGACTGAACTGAACTCAACTGACCCTGTGCTAATACAGTAGGACCCTGTGTTTACCTGTGTTATATATAGTAGTATGTACGTGTTAACCTCAAACTCCTAATTCTATCCTTCTGCCCTTTCCCTTTTGGTAACTGTAAGTTTGTTTTCTGTGTCTGTGACTCTCATTCTGTTTTGTAAATAAGCTCATTTGTATCATTTTTTAAATTTCATATGTAAATGGCATATGATATTTGTCTTTCTGTGTCTGGCTTACTTCATTCAGTAAGTTAATGTCTAAGTTCATCCATGTTGCTATAAAGGGCATCATTTCATCTTTTTAATGAATGAGCAGCATTCCAGTGTGTATATATGTATACATATTTTCTTTATCCATTTATCTGGTGAAGGACATTTAAGTCGCTTCCATGTCTTGGCTATTGTAAATAGTCCTGCTATGAACATCGGGTACACATGTCCTTTCAAATTATGATTTTCTCTCCAGATATGTGCCCAGGAGCAGGACTGCAGAATTATATGGTAGCTCCATTTTCAGTTTTTTAGGAAACCTCCAAACTCTTCTCCCTAGTGTCTATACCGATTTAAATTCCCACCAGCAATGTAGGAGGGTTCCATTTTTACCACGCTTTCTCCAGCATTTATTATTTGAAGACTTTTGGGTGATAGTCACCCTGACTGTTATCAGGTGACAGCTCATTGTAGTTTTGATTTGCAATTCTCTAATAATTAGTGATACTGGGCACCTTTTCATGTGCTGTTTGGCCATCTGTGTGTCTTATTTGGATAAATGTCTATTTAGATGTGCATATATTTTTTAATCTTCAGCATAAAGCATAAAACCATGGAAGCTGTTGACGACTTCAAAAGATGGGGCTCAACCACATGACCCCGTGTGCTGTATCATCTTCAACCCTTGCACATCACTGCCTTGGCCCCTGTCTTACTTCAGGAAGTAAAAAGCCAAGGACAACACCTTTAATTCAATAAAAACATGACTTTTTTTGGCTGATGTAATGAGTCATTCTATTACAGATTGATGTTTTTCTAATTCTCCAATATTAGTGTGAACATTATAATATTAGTGCGAACATTATAAATATTAACAATGAATCATTTTTAAAATGAACCTCTTTAAGCAACAGCCAAATGAAACGAAACAGTCACCCTCATTATGGTGTGGTTCAGTTCGTTAGTTGAAATATGAGAGATTTCTTTATTTAGTCTGTGTTAAAAAGGGCTCATTGGCTTAGCCAGCTAGTTGTTATTACCAAAATTAAAAACTGTATCAATTATACACAGCTATTCACCGAGGCTAGCATCAAAATTACTGTCCCTGCTGGGGACAAGATGATGTCTTTGGTTGAACTGCCAGATACAAAATAACAGCAAGAGATAAATCATTTTCTGGACCATTGTTAAAGGATTAGCTGTGGATCCCAAGTCTCTGTTGGCCAGACTTATTTTCTCCTTTTCAGCTGATATGTCATTGCTTGGTTTTCAGATGTTATTATAGAGGAAATTGCTGCCATGTTAAATAGAGCTAAGAACAGCCAAGAAAACAAATCTCATTTATCATTTTCTGATTTTTGGCTTGGTTTTATCTACCATTATCAGACAGTCAGCTTAGAGATATTTTACGAATTAACAAAATTTTCAATTGGTTCATGTCTAACATGATAAAAATAATATTTAACAGTGGATTTAAAGATAGGTTCAAATTCATTTTCAATCATTAATATTTTTAGGACTGAACGTGTAAGTCTTGAGAGTTGTTTCTACCTTGGGTTAAGGCAGGAGGATTGGTATCAGAGAAAAACTTCCCATCTCATAGTTTTGTTCTGAGATATAAGTTTCAATTTTTCTCCCATCTAAGAAACAATATCTCAAAGAAAACCAAAAGGATAGCCTTTTAAGAGAATGTGAGAGCGTCTCTCCGCTGGACTCGTTGAGTTGGCTCAAGATGGAATCGTATTATAGGAAAATTGAATTGCTTTAGATGTTATGAAACTGTGTCATCTCCCACCATCATGATTGATCAGAAACTACACCAAAGTCAGTGGGATTGGGAAAACCCATGGAAATAACCACAGAGCTTAGATGTGTTTTATTGGGAGTTTGACTCAACGATAGTTTAAACAGGTATTCTTTAGTCATTCTTTAGTTTGAGTTCAGGAAATTTATTTTCCAGGCTAAGAAAGCCTGAACAACATTATCCATTTTTCTTTTTATCTTTTTTTCTGGTTTTTAAAATAATAGAGAACACGTAATCATTGACAGAATGAAAGAAGCATCACTTTATTTCTACTACCCTGAGATTCATTCATTCGTTTGATGTGTTATGTGCCAGGCACTAGGCTGGGAAGTGAGGCCACAGCAATAAACAGTGATTCCTGCCCTGCCAGAGCTGACAGGGCTGTGGGGGAAGACAGCAACCGGAGCAAGGGGAGCGCTGTGTTAAGAGGGCGCTAGAGCGGTGAAGAAAAGGACACTGCATGCAGATTCAGAGTCCACATCCTGTGTTGTGGGAATCTCATTTTCCGGAACCATGCCGCAGGAAGGCGGGCTGAGGATTCGTGGTGCGCGCAGAGGGAGGAGGCGGGGCTTGGGGCAGTGGTAGAGTCTCTGCCAGGATGACGTGAAAACCTTGAGAGGGGTACTGTTTAGAGGAAGAGGGTTCCAGGCTGCACGAGACCAGCCTGTGGAAAGAGAAGAGGGTTTTGGCAAGTGTGAGGCCCGGGAGGGAAGCCGGTGTGATTGAACAAGAGTCAGGCGAGGACAGCGGCTGGAGATGGGGTCTGGCAACCACTAGACTGGCTCCTGGAAGGAGCCGAGCCGCAGCCACTGGAGAGTTCCGAGCAGAGGCATCTGGCTTATGTTTCAGTGGTCGCTCGAGCTGCCGGTGTGGAGCGCAGACCGTGGGGTGTGGGGTGGGCAGGAGGGGAGTCAGGAAACCCGTCAGGAGGTGGATGCAGGGAGCTGATGAGAATGGTATGATCTCCGTGAAAATGACGGTGGTTCACACCAGGGTGGGCCTGTGCAGTGGGGGTAGTGTTTGCCTTGTGGATATGTTTTAGAATAAAGGGCCAAGTACATTTCTTTTCCTATTACATGTGATATAGGAGAATAAAAATAACTTCAAGTTTTGGGGCATTGTTAACATAATATATTTATCTAGTATGTTTGTATGAGTTGTTGTGCTAATTATATAAAATATTTTATGGTTGTAATTCGATACCTAGTAGTGTATGAATTCTATACCATCTAGTAGTGTATGAATTTTTTCCTTACTATATGTCATGACATAAGGATATTCTACATTGTTAAATATCAATTGAGAATATGATATTTAAACCAAAAATGGTGCCAGTAGTAAGGAACCCACCTGCCAGTGCAGGAGACAAGAGACGTGGGTTCAATCCCTCGGTCTCCTAGATCCCTTGGAGGAGGGCATGGCAACCCACTCCACTATTCTTGCCTAGGGAATCGCATGGACAGAGGAGCCTGGTGGGCTACAGTCCAGAGGGTCAAAAAGGGTCAGATAGGACTGAAGCAACTTAGCCCACATGCATGCACAAAAATAGAATTAAATACCCAATATGCAGAATTGAGAATTGGGATGGGTTCAGTCAGAGTTCGGGGAGCAGTGGGCAGAAGTCTTTCAGAGAAAGGGACCTGTTCTGGTTTGTTCTGCTTTCCTCCTGTCACTTCCAAGCTCCTTAGCTTGGGAGAGATTCATCGAGATTTTTCTCCTCTGAATTTGGTGTTAGCTGGGCAGAGCTCTGTTCCTTGTCAGGCAAGGGTACCCTTGTTCGAAACTGGAAGTTACCTGATCCCTCTTCGACCCTGACTGGGCCCTCCTCACCTAAGGCACACCAGGAGAGGCCATTCCTCATGTCCTCTGTATCCTGTGGTCTCCCTAGAGATGCTTGTGGATTCTAGATCCGCACTGCCCACCGCTATCCCCACGCACAGCATGGTGGCACAAGGTTCTGCCAGAATCGCTTGTGTGTTTATCTCAGACAGGCTGCCCCTCACCTCTCTGTCACTGCAGTCTGGGTGCCTTCCTGTCCATCGGTACATTTATGCCACAACTAACAGAAATCAATTCTGCTCTTTAGTACATAGCTATGGTTCCTAGTGCATCCTTTTCTGAACTCTGTCTTGGTGTTAGTTGCTCGGTTGTGTCTGACTCTTTGCGACCCCGTGGACTGTAGCTCACCAGGCTCCTCTGTCCATGGGATTCTCCAGGTAAGAATACTGGAGTGGGTTGCCATTTCCTCCTCCAGGGGATCTTTCTGACCCGCGTCTCCTGCATTGTACACAGATTCTTTACCATCTGAGCTACCAGGGAAGCCCCCTTCTGCTAATACAGGCTTTCTCATCGTTTCCTGTTTGCAATCATGTCCACATGCTCTTGTTGCCTGCTTGTCTCTGAAACATTGGTCATGTTTGTGTGTATCAAATACAACATCGGATGGAAACTCCAACTCACACAGCAACTTTTTGAGTCACTGTTGCAAACGTATTAAATTTCTCGTGGCTTTGAGGTGTTGGTATATGATTATTTTTTGGCATGCAAAATAAATTTTAACCAGAATTAAAACACATTTCATTAGTTAGATAGTATTACAATTGTATGATGTGTCTCCTTTCTCTAAGTTGGAACTCACCTTTTATTTCATGTTAAAAAGATGAGGTTTTAGATCCACACTGTTTAAACATACACAGCTTACCCTAGAAAATGAAGGCCTTTCCTAGAGGGAAGTAGGTGAAATAAGGGAAATATTGACTAACCTGGACTTACAGGCACCACTTATTATGACAGAAAAAGATGCCTATACAGGATTATTGACTTCTGCTTTGATCCAGGTTAAGCAAGAGGAACATAACCATTTAAGCTTCGTGTTGCCAACATATCCATCCAACCCCCAAGTCATTCTACACATAAAAAGGGAATGCATGTGATGTATTAAACCCTGTTCAAGGCTCAGAGGAACTGACAGTAAACAAGACATAAATCTAGCCTCATGGAATTTACTCTCTGCTTAGGAGAAAGACAATAAACACACATATACCATCTCAGGTGGTTATAAGTGCCTTTAACACCCATAAAGGTGGGTAATAGGATGAAGTGAAGGTGCTGTGTTCTGTAAGATGGTTAAGAAAAACCTCTTTATGTGCAGAGAGCTTTAGAAGTGAGGGATTAAATCAAGTGACCATCCAGGGAAAGCCTGTTTCAGGCAGAGGCTCTGAGATGAAAGTCTGCTGCCATATCAGCAGAAGGGCAGTAGGGATGCGGGAGCAGGCAGCAGTAAGGTGAGGTGGACCACACATCCTTCTGTGCCTGCCAGAACCCCAAGATCTTATAGATCTTGAGTATGTTTCTATCTTCCAGAGCTTCCTTTTAGAATAGAAATGCCCCCAAGGAGACTGAGACTTCAAGGTCATTCTCATTGTCATGTTCATTGAAGATTCATGGAGAACCAGCAAAGATTTGATTTAAGGAAAATAAAGTGTCTAGGTGGTAAATTAAGGAGGGGTAACATTGTCATAGAGCAGAGTGTGATACTGTGGGTGAGAGGGTAACAAGTTAATTTGATATTGGGTACAGTTGTGTTTTGCCTACCCTAATTAATTTCCCTTAGTTCCCTCTTTCTTTCCTGGAGGAAATCTTGGTTGATAGTATATACTTTAGGGGCTTCCCAAGTGGCTCTAGTGGTGAAGATCCTGCCAGCCAATGCAGGAGGCATAAGAGATGCAGCTTCGATCCCTGGGTTGGGAAGTTCCCTGGAAGGAGGGCATGGCAACTTGCCCATGGACGGAGGAATCTGGTGGGCTACAGTCCATCAGGTCATAGGGTCACAAAGAGTCAGACAGGACTGAAGCGGCTTAGCATGCACACAGGCACGTAGTCCGTTCCTAAGCCACGGCTGTTTGCTCTGAGAACATGATCTTCCTCCAGGCTCAGGAGGGTATGATGTCTTTTGTAGTCTGAGCAAATCTTGTTAATCCCATTTTCATTCTGTCCAATAAAACATGAAGGAAAGACTGCTTGGGGCAGACGCTTCTAATAAAGATTATTTGAAAGAGACAGTATGAAAAGGAGGTTAATTCCAGATATTGGTGGGTGACCGTAAGGTGGCTACTGCAGCCACCTTGTGACCATGAGGACAGCTATCAGCACGCTGAGGATGGCTTGCATGGTTGTGTGATTAACCCTGGCACCATCCACTGATGGGGGTTTCTTGCCTCGTGCTGCAGAAAAGAGTTCCAGAATCCACACCAAAAGGGGAATAAACCCCCAAGACTATATGTTGTATACTTGTGATAACAAACATAAAAAAAACCTATGTAGCTATCAATGTGTGTTTAGTCGCTCAGTCGTGTCTGACTCTTTGTGACCCTATGAGTTGCTAGGCTCCTTTGTCCATGAGATATCTTAGGTGAGAATACTGGAATAGGTTGCCATTTTCTCCTCCAGGGGATCTTCCTGACCCAGGGATTGGTCATTCCTGACCCTACATTGCAGACAGATTCTTTACCTGCTAAGCCACCTATAAAGAATCATAAAACATTATAATTAAAAGTGCAAATAATTAAAATCATAAATATTATAATTGATATTATATCCTAAGAGTTGTTTTCAAAGAAAATGCTCACCCTGTGTTCTTGGAAGAAATAGATAAGAAAATATAAATATGATATTTTCTTTAGATGTCACGTCTATGGATGGAGACAGAAATGGACAGAGACAGAGAGAGATGGAGAGACGTATATTTTCATTATCCATAGAGAAAAAAATCCAGAAGCAAATAGACCCCATACTAATAGCAGTTACCTCTGAGCAGTAGAACCAGTTGAGGTCAGATATGTGAATTTGTATTTATCTTTGAATAATTTTGCATTTCATCATTTTATAGTGACAAACTAGAACTTTCATAGTCAGATAAAAATTATTAATTTTACCAAAATCAAAGTTTGCTTCATGTGCCTTTGTTAGCCTTCTCTGATACAACTTTAAAGGAATTGTTTTTGGCTGCGCTGTATGCCATGAGGGATCTTAGTTCCCTGACCAGGGATTGAACCTATGCCCCTCTGCATGGGGAGAATGGAGTCTTAACCCCTGGAATGCCTGGGAAGTCTGCCTCTAATGCAGCTTTTAAAGTGTAGGAGTCCTTCCCATGAGCTGAGAGCCTCTTGTCCCCTCAGTCCAGCTTTGCCCCAGTCTGGCTGCTACCTCGGGCTCTTGCCTCCATTTGAAGGCAGTTCAGTTCAGGTCAGCTGCTCAGTCATGTCCACCTCTTTGCAAGCACAGTTTGAAGGCAAGGCAGGGGTCACAGCACCAGTGCCTCCCAAACTGGTGAGCATCCCTTCCACACTGCCTTTCTGTGTCTCATATGGGCTAGCCCTAAGCGAGTGCTGCTCTCTGCCCTCGGTTTCCCTGACTGCCTGGACATATGATGGTGGCCTCTGGGCTCATCTGTTCCCCTCTGTGGTGAGGCCACTACACACTGATGATCCCCACAAAGCGCGACGGCAGTGACTGATCCTCCTGCATAAATCTCCCTCCAGCCCACGGGCCAGGGTAGCATGAGGCTAGTGCGTGCGTGCAGATGGTATCAGCAAGCTCACTGCAGAGTCGAAATTGGGATGCAAGTCAGCTTGAGTCATTACGAAGGCTTGGGGCCTCTAAGCTAATTTACGGTGGCCTGCGGAGGCTAAAATGAGGCAGAATCTGGACTGTTCCACCATGATGAGACTCTGGGAATGACTCCTGCATCATTGGTGAGACAGGATATTTAGAGTTGAAATCTAATATTTCAGGAGACACGTCAAGGCAGTCTTAGTGATCCTCCCTATTTCCTGGCATCAACATTTCCTGTAACCTGTCAGCCTATATATGTTGGGGTGCTCCTCACATTGCTCATCTGACCTAGGGCAGGGAAAGGGAACAGGGGGTGGGGCAACGGGTATGCCTTACCTGGGGCCCCCAACCTCCAGGATCTAACGCTTAGTGATCTGAGGTGGAACTGATGTGATGGCAACAGACATAAAGTATACAATAAATGTAATGTGCTCCAATCATCCCGAAACCATCCCTCCCTGCCACCCTGGTCCATGGAAAAACTGTCCTCCACAAAAGCGGTCCCTGGTGCCCAAACGGCTGGGGACTGCTGTCAACCGTATGGCACGTGTGGGTGGCGTGACTGTCACTGAAGGGCTGTCCCAAGTTGTCACCACTCAGGTTCCCCCCAACTCAGCCCGAGGCAGGGGCTGGGGTGCAAAGAATGTGTCTGGGGGTGATTCCTCCCCCCAGGCAGGAGGAGAGTGGAAGGAGGAATGTCCACAGTGTCATCAAGGTCACCGCTAACATGTTTGTAGGGAAAAGACAAAAGCAAAAACTGAGGTTGGTCAGTGGAAATCCATTTCCCTGAGGCACCCTGAGAAGAACAGACCGCCTATAAATTATCGCACTGGAGGCTGAAAGCAGGAATGTGTGCCTGCCAGCTCTGGTCCTCCGATATTCGACACGGCTGTGGTGTACCCAGCTTGGCCCTGGGCTGCCCTGGCGCAGCCGTTGTGCAGACAGCTTGTGCCGGCAGGAACCACCCCCAGAGCTGAGGTGGCCACGACCATGTGACCTGGACTCCAAGTGCCCAGGGTTTCATCAGGTGTGTGAACCTGAAAACAAACACGCCTTGCTTCACAACCCTTAGAAGTAGTGTTTTCTGGGTTAGAGCTTAGGAAGGTTTGGCCTCTGCGATCTGTATTTAATTCATTTGTTAAGTACCTATTATGTTTTTGGTACTGGAGTAATAAAAATGGATGAGATAGGGTTTTTTTGTAAACCTTTATTGAATTTGTAATAATATTGCTTCTGTTTTGAATTTTGGTTCTTTGGCTGAGAGGCTTCTGGGATCTTAAGCTCCCTGACCAGGGATCGAACCTGCATTCACAGCGTTGGAAGGTGAGGTCTCAACCACCGGGCCGCCGGGGAAGTCCCTAAGATAGTTTGTAAGATCTCCATTTGGTGCAGGAGATAAGCTCTCGACAATTAAATGTGTCACTTTCTCAAGGGAGGTGTGCATAGGTGCGTGCTGCAGTTTCCCTTGGAAAGTTGCTTTTATTTTCCAAACTGAGAAACGCTCTCCAGAGCAAGGTTAAGAGTTGGGATACGCATGTATTATGTGTGTTTATGATGTGTGTGTAGATTTGCGTAAAATTCTTCCTTTCAGAAGGGGAATGGTTATTGACTTTATGTTATTTATTTCTTCTTACTGTCAAATCTAGAAGCATGGCAAGATTCATGGAGAGCAAAATGAGCACACAATAGACTGGTTTTAGTGAACATGTATTTTTCTTCCAACTCAAATTTATGCCTTAGATATTTTTCTATTTTTGGTTTCCCAGGAGTTACTTGCATCCATTGAAAAAATAAAGAGCATCCATGAAGCAGATTCCTAGGTTAGAATTTGTATTCAGCCAAAGAAAACCTTTGCACCTGCCACTAAAATGTGTCCACTTCTGGGTGGAAAGCACCAGCTGCTCCCCAGCCTCCGACGGCACGCCAGGCAGCTCAGGGCTGAGGGCGAGGCATCAGAGCCCAGGCAGATGAAACTGGTGGGGAAATTTCAAGTTGACAGAATGCAATTACTCACATTGAAATGAGGCCAGGGGCATATCAGGAGGCCCTTCCCATCTGTTGGGGAGAAGGATCACCAGATATTTAACAAGGGCAAGTGGTCAGAGTCTCAATTCTAGGAGTCATTTTAAAGGCAGGGGCTTAAAGACTAAAGGGAAACCATACCTGTTATAAAAATCATATCTTTTCATTCAAACATAGATAATATTAAAAAATGACATCCTCCCCTACCCAAAATAAATAAATTAATGGGAAAGAAAAAGAAATGATGCTAAAGTCTTGAGAAAATCAACCATTTCTTGCCCTGGGAGGATATAAGTGTTTATGGTTGGAGAAATTGAAGTGCTTTTACATCAGCACCTCTTAGCAACAACAATTGGTTATTCTGGAACTGACGAAAAGAGATTTCCCAAACCAAACATATTGAATCCAATACATTTATCCCCAGTCTTAATGGACAGACCCTTCCATTACCAGCTTATGGAACAACACTATATGAGTTTTCTAGGGGTTTTGACACAGCACTGTCTCTTTACCAAGACACTAAACTCATTTTTAGCATTTCCAGCAAAAATGAATAAGCTGGGGTTGGACAGCAGCCTCTAATAGCTATAGTACGATGGTTGCTCATCAGAACTACGGAATCCACAAGTCCATTTCAGTACCTGGGCCCCCTGCCTGTCTCCCCATTCCGAGTAACATGTATATTTTTCTCCCGGAGAGAACAGAAGAGTCTGTCTCAGTCTCCAAGCCTCTCTGAGTGCAAACATTGACACAAGCTCCCATTACCCCTCGTCAGATAGAGGTGAGACATCCTGCACCAGACCTGGTTGATGGGAATCCATCACCCCAAGAGAAGCTGGCTTCCTTGCTTTTCTCTTACTAATTTCTTCTCTTTATGTACCGCACGTTCAGCATTTCCAGCCTCAGGGAGGAATAATGGAGCAGCATCTCTGGGCCAGATGTCTCCTTTTCCAGCCACTGCTTTGTAGAGATGTGCCCTCCCTGGGTTTCTTTGTGCCCCTTTCCAAAGAGAGGTACCACAAGCCAGGTCTGTAACCCTCTCTGCAAGGGACTGTAGGATGGTGTATTGCTAACCCTGAAAAGCTCGCACTTCTCTCTTCCGTTGGGTGTAGAAAGGAAGGGAGCGATCACCCAGTAAGGGGTCACATTCAGCACTTAAAGAAAAATCTTCCTTTGTTAGAGTGGCTCACTTTTAACTCTCTCTTGTAAAGACAGCGATCAGGGGTAATGGGGAGATGGCCGAGGCTGGAGGCGGCTGAGATAGTGAGCTGTGGCGTTTACTGCCGCTTCCACTATGGGAGGGAAAGTCCCACAGGCGCCAGACAGGCAGAGTTAGTCGCTGCATCTCTGCGCCACCATCTCTCCCCGACCCCCAGCACACAATGGCACCATTTACCTGTCACTGCGGCAGTTAAGGTAGGAGACCAGGGGTCCCAACCTCCCAGAGTCTTCACACTTTTCTCCACCCTGAAATGCTCCTAAGAAGAGCCTGCATTGACCAATGGCCTATCCCTGTCAGAAATGAGCACTCTTCTCAAATTCATAACTCTGAAGACGTGTGGGTAGGTATTCAATGCATGGTCAGTCACTTCAGTCGTGTCCAACTCTGCACCCCCATGGACTGTAACCCATCAGGCTCCTCTGTGCATGGGATTCTCCAGGCAGGAATACTGGAGTGGAATGCCATTTCCTCCTCCAGAGGATCTTCCTGGCCCAGAGATCAAACCTGTGTCTCTTACATCCCCTGCGTTGCCAGGCAAGTTCATGGTTCTTGCTAAATTCTCACCTGAGCTTTAATCACTTTTTAAAACTAATTGGTAGAACAGACTTTTTAAATTCTGCTTTTTTCTTTCTTGATAATTTGTAATAGCATTTATCTCTCACAAAGGAAAACAGAATTTATTAGTCAATGTTGACCCAGAGCTCTGCAAAAGTTAAAAACTTGGCATTATTATTTAGAGGTCTAGCTTATACTAATTACCTCTGAGTTTTACTAGCCCTATATAACAAGCTACCTTCTGCACGTTTTATGTGAGAGCCTCTTTCCTGAAAGGATGAAAGTTGTCGGAACAGGGAATGAATTAGGTGCTAAGTTTTATTTCCGACTAAATAGTTCTCCTCCAGGTGGGGAAACTTTTAGTAGTTAAATTGCTATAAATGAAGATTCTACACGACAAAAACAAATCTCTGAGCAGCAATTATTTGTCTGTGTTCTTAGCATTTATGAGTCTCAGTCAACAGTCAGTACATTTATGTTCCACCCATTACCTTTGGTCATAAACTTGCTTAAAGAAAAACGAATAATTATGCTTCCTGACTGCAGAATGAGCATAAACATCCAGAAAAGTCAAAGCCCCTGGGTAGATGGATGGCACATCTCCACTTTCCGGGATTGAACTATTGATGTTTTTCAGATACTGGCTAAAGGGTCAGGCAGCCATTTGGCCTTAATTTAGTTCCACTCAGGGATGTCATCTCTAGAAGTCATAATCCACGTGGGGCTGTCAACAGAAGACAAGTATGTGTACTCCGATGCACAGTGAGGCCAAACCAACTGGAATGTTTGGAGCAGAAAAAGGCTTATTTCAGGTTATGCAACCAGAATGGGAGGAAACCCCAAACTGCCTGAAGAGTTTCAGCAAAGCTGTTTTTTAAAGGACAGGTGAGGGAGGGGTGTGGTTAGTTCTTGCAAAATTCTTAATGTCAGAATCCTTTGGTTCTTGTGTCTGTCCAGGTAGGTCGAGTGATAATCTTCCAATAAACCTCCAAGAAGACAAGTGTTATTTTCTGTTCTACAACTTTTTATCTCTACATGAATAGAAAAGGGTTACACCCTTAAAGGTCAGACCCTTGAGAATGGACTGTCTTGTCTATTTCAGGCTATAGGCAATATTCTTAACTCAAAACAAAGTCAATAGGTATGAGTTAAGGTTAAATACAAAGGTTAAAGTAAAAGACACAGATCCAGTGTGGAATACAATTTTTTTTTTTCTCCATGACAGGGCTATTCTTGGACTTCCTCAGCTTCTAGGAATAGCTTGTTTAGTTCAGTTCAGTCACTCAATCATGTCAGATTCTTTGTGACCCCATGGACTGCAGCACTCCAGGCTTCCTTGTCTATCACCAACAAGCGGAGCTTGCTCAAAGTCATGTCCAACTGAGTAGTCGGTTATGCCATCCTACCATCTCATCCTCTGTCGTCCCTTTCTTCTCCTGCCTTCAATCTTTTCCAGCATCAGGGTCTTTTCCAATGAATCAGTTCTTTGCATCAGGTGGCCAAAGTATTGGAGCTTCAATTTCAGTTTCAGTACTTCCAATGAATATTCAGGACTGATATCCTTTAGGATGGACTGGTTGGATCTCCTTGCAGTCCAAGGGACTCTCAAGAGTCTTCTCCAACACCACAGTTCAAAAGCATCAATTCTTCAGTGCTGTTCCCTTATAGTCCAACTCTCACATCCATACATGACGACTGGAAAAACCATAGCCTTGACTAGATGGACCTTTGTTGGCAAAGTAATGTCTCTTCTTTTTAATATGCTGTCTAGGTTGGTCATAACTTTTCTTCCAAGGAGTAAGCGTCTTTTAATTTCATGGCTGCAATCACCATCTGCAGTGACTTTGGAGCCCAGAAAAATAAAGTCAGCCACTGTTTCCACTGTTTCTCCATCTATTTCCCATGAAGTGATGGGACCAGATGCCATGATCTTCGTTTTCTGAGTGCTGAGCTTTAAGCCAACTTTTTCACTCTCCTCTTTCACTTTCATCAAGAGGTTTTTGAGTTCTTCNATGCTGTCTAGGTTGGTCATAACTTTTCTTCCAAGGAGTAAGCGTCTTTTAATTTCATGGCTGCAATCACCATCTGCAGTGACTTTGGAGCCCAGAAAAATAAAGTCAGCCACTGTTTCCACTGTTTCTCCATCTATTTCCCATGAAGTGATGGGACCAGATGCCATGATCTTCGTTTTCTGAGTGCTGAGCTTTAAGCCAACTTTTTCACTCTCCTCTTTCACTTTCATCAAGAGGTTTTTGAGTTCTTCTTCACTTTCTGCCATAAGAGTGATGTCATCTACATATCTGAGGTTATTGGTATTTCTCCGAGAAATTGTGATTCCAGCTTGTGCTTCTTCCAGTCCAGCATTTCTGTTGATGTATTTTGCCTATAAGTTAAATAAGCATGGTGACAATATACAGCTTTGACGTACTCCTTTTCCTATTTGGAACCAGTCTGTTGTTCCATGTCCAGTTCTAATTGTTGATTCCTGACCTCCATATAGGTTTCTCAGGAGGCAGGTCAGGTGGTCTGGTATTCCCATCTCTTGAAGAATTTTCCACAGTTTGTGGTGATCCACACAGTCAAAGGCTTTGGCATAGCCAGTAAAGCAAAAGTAGATGTTATTCTGGAACTCACTGTTCCAGTGGATGTTGACAATTTGATCTCTGATTTCTCTGCCTTTTCTAAATCCAACTTGAACATATATAAGTTCACGCTTCACATACTGTTGAAGCCTGGCTTGAAGAATTTTGAGCATTACTTTACTAGCATGTGAAATGAGTGCAATCGTGTAATAGTTTGAGCATTCTTTGACATTGCCTTTCTTTGGGATTGGAATGAAAACTGACCTTTCCTGGTCCTGTGCCTACTGCTGAGTTTTCCAAGTTTGCTGGCACATTGAGTGCAGCACTTTCACAGCATCATCTTTCAGGATTTGAAATAGCTCAACTGGAATTCCATCACCTCCACTAGCTTTGTTTATAGTGATGCTTCCTAAAGCCCACTTGACTTCACATTCCAGGATGTCTGGCTCTAGGTGAGTTATCACACCATCATGATTATCTGTGTCATGAAGTATTCTTGCCACCTCTTCTTAATATTTTCTGCTTCTGTTAGGTCCCTACAATTTCTGTCCTTTATTGTGCCCATCTTTGCATGACATGTTCGATTGGTATCTCTAGTTTCCTTGAAGAGATCTCTAGTCTTTCCCATTCTATTGTTTTCCTTTATTTCTTTACATTTAGAATATCTGAGTGCCACACAAAACCCACTGCAGGTGGGTCAACCTCAGGTATGATGCTGGTATGATCCAGCTGGTATGATCCCATCCACCTTGGTGCAGCTTCTCCTGAAGTCAAAAAAGATGCAGTCTCAACTTAATTCTACAAGTGCATCCTGTCACTGTGGGATCTGAGTAAGAAAGAGACCTTAAACAACCTCATTACAGCCCACACAATACCTAAGAACCCAACTAAGAACCCAATACCTAAGTCCCAACTGGGACTCCAGTTGGAAAGTCCATTTCTCCAGAGTCAGGCACTCACAGCCCAGAAGCCCTGTGCATCCTCACTTTTTCTTGGTACTCTTAGACATCGTCCCTGGGGTCAGGAAAGTGGCATTGGGTAGAGGGTAAGGAATAGCAAAGAAAAGAGAGTGAGTTAGGAAATTTGCAGGAATGTATACTTTCCTTTGTAGTTCATGTGGGTTTCAGTATTCTTTGTAATTACAGTCAGAAAAGATGTCAGTGAAACGTTTTCACCACAGAAATGTGTAGACGGAAATGAAAGGATGTGAGACAATTGTGCATTTCCTAGATCGGCTCTTTCAAACTATCTCTAGTGGTTGTTATTTCTAACCGACTCGTTGATATTTCTGCAAGCTACTAGAAAGATGAAATGCAAAATGCAGACTTTCAAACTACCAGTCCAAACTTCTTACTTCTTAGAGATGAGGTACGATTCTTCTGACACCTTCCTGTACAGTTGCTGGACACTCAGCTTGAGCCCTGGGCTTGCGGGTCACAGACAAGGAGACTTTGTGCATCAGCCCTTGTCTAGGGACCACACTTGGATAACCTTGTCCTTCATCGCCTTTTTTCCTTATATTTTGCACAGTGGTCTGATTTCTCTGAATTGTACCTTTTTGATATCAAGGATGGGGGTTTAGGCATCTGTTATTCTGGACAGGCACTTCTTGTGTTGAATAACAATTTTGGAAAAATAAATATGCCCTCACATTAAAAAGAAACAAGTTCATAATTATTTTTTAAAAGGCAATGATGCTGTATGGATTCATATTAGAACACTCTATGGATTCATATTGGGAACAGAACTGTGGTTTACATCTCTTGAAGGGAGACTTATTTTGGGGACATGTCTATTTCACCTGGTTCAAGTGTAAAGAGGATTGAAAATACTAGGCATACCAGTTGTCCTTAAATCTAAAATCTCTATGAATTCTTCTGTCCTCCAAAAGGCCTGTGAACTATGTCAGTGCATCCCATTAGGAGTAAGTTTGTCAGATTTAGGAAATTAAAATATAGAACACCTAGCTAATTTGAATCTCAGATAAGCAATGACAAATTTTTGTAAGTGTGACACAAATATTCCTTATGACATATCATATGTGATAGTTGAGATATAGTTCTATTAAAAACATACACACCATTTGTCTGAAATTTAAATTGAAATGGGGGTGTTATATGTTATCGTGAAGTGAAGTGAAGTGAAGTGAAAGTAACTCAGTTGTGTCTGACTCTTTGCGACTCCATGGAACTATACAGTCCACGAAATTCTCCAGTCCGGAATACTAGAGTGAGTTGCTTTTTCCTTCTCCAGGGGATCTTGCCAACCCAGGGATCAAACCCAGGTCTCCTGCATTGCAGGTGGATTCTTTACCACCTGAGCCACAAGGGAATCCCCTTATGTGATATGATAACTGTAATTAGCAGGAGCCTTTCAGCTTGGACTTCTGCAACTCTGGATTTTTCTAGGAAGAAGCATCAGTCCAGCCAATCAAATCTGGCCATATCGACCCAACTTGCTTAGCTATTGGCAGTTGGAAAGTGGATGGTCAATACAAAGTGATGATCTTTTTATAGAAAAGTATATTTCGCGTGAGACAAAGTGCTACTTATCTTTCTATACTTTGAGGTTTTTAGTTTGGGATTTTCCAAAGCTCTGGTACCACTAATGGCAAAAGTCATGGCTGAACAGTGTACTTTAAATTTTTATTTTATTTTATTCTATATTGGAGTATAAATGTTTTTTAATGGGCTTCCCTGCTGGCTCAGTGGTAAAGAACTCACCTGCCAATGCAGCAAGTCCCGGTTTGATCCCTGGGTCGGAAAGATCTCCTGGAAAAGGAAATGACAGTCCACTCCACTCTTCTTGCCCAGGAAATCTCATGGACAAAGGAACCTGGTGGGCTACAGTCCACGGGGTCGCAAAAGAGAGACGACTTATCAACGAAGCAACAACATCATTGATTAACAATGTTGTATTAGTTTCTGGTGTACTGCAAAGTGATTCAATTTTACATATACATGTATCTGTTCTTTCTCAAATTCTTTTCCCATTTATGCTATTACAGAATGTTGAGCAGTGTTCCCTGTGCTTACTTTTAAGACGGGCCACTAGAATCTGCCAGCTATATCATGACCAAATTGTCTCAATGGATTGGAAATAGTGACATTCTTTGTTTGGAAATATAAAGGGAAGCATAATGATAAACCAAAATAATAATAAAAAAGTCTTGATTTCTACCTTCTGTAAACAAGTTGGCAGAGATGAATCAATGTTTTTTATAAATAAATTCAATAAGAAACTTAGAAGTACAAAGGCAGAATTTGTTGAAGTTAAGAATAAAGTCTTAAATATGAGGAAGGTTAATTTTGATCCTTTTGAAGCTACGTCCTCTGCCATTGGTTGCTGTTATTTTTTTAATTATTCTCATTGGATAAGGTAATAGGTCATTAGATCTTAAGTGAGACTTTTGACCTTTTTTAATGTAGAATTGATGCTTCTGGACTTTAAAAGACTTAAACTTTTCTTAATGTCACATGTAAGGAGTAAATGGCTACTTAATATACACACATAATTTATTTTGATATTGTCACTTGTGTTTGAAAATTTCCGCTCAATAATAAAGAAAGTCTTTAGGAATACACGTTTTTTAAAACAATGTTTATGTCACTTAATGAAATATATGCTGATTTTAAGGCAAATTGGAAAATGCCAACCTTTATCAAAAAGAAAAGTAAAATCACCAATAGCTCCACCAGAAAGGGAAAGTTTCATGGCTGTTATTTTGGTACCTTTCTTCTATTGTCTCTGGGCTTATATTTCATAGTTGACAACCACACTATATGTAGTGTTCTGTTTTATTCTGAATTTTGACTTTTTCTATTAGCTATTCAAATTAAACATTTTCCATATTGTTAAAATGTTTTCTAAGAATCATTTCAATGGTTGAATCATACTTTATATTTTAATTTATTTAATCATCTAGTTGGACATTCAGTTTTCTCCCATTTCTTACTATTAAAATGCTAATAGTGATCTGTTGTAGATTCTTAGAATTGAAACAACACTGGGTGAAAAGGATGGAGATTCTTAAGGCTCTACATTTTGTTAAGCTGTATTAGAAAGCATTATACAACATTTATTAAGAATGTATAAGAGTATCTGTTTCACTGACCTTCACGGCTGCCATTTTTCCTTTCATTTTATTAATACAGTCTTCAGAGAAACACAATTAGCCAGATGAGTTATTTGCATGTATATATATAGGTGATCAGTCACCTAGAGCCAGACATCCTGGAATGTGAAGTCAAGTGGGCCTTAGGTTACATCACTACAAACAAAGCTACTAGAGGTGATGGAAATCCAGTTGAGCTATTTCAAATTCTAAAAGATGATGCTGTGAAAGTGCTGCACTCAGTATGCCAGCAAATTTGGAAGACAGCAGTGGCCACAGGACTGGAAAAGTTAGTTTTCATTCCAATCCCAAAGAAAGGCAATGCCAAAGAATGCTCAAACTATTGCATGATTACACTCATCTCACACACTAGCAAAGTAATGCTCAAAATTCTCCAAACCAAGCTTCAACAGTACATGAAGTTCCAAATTGGGAGAGGAGTACGTCAAGGCTGTATATTGTCACCCTGCTTATTTAACTTCTATGCAGAGTACATCATGAGAAATGCTGGACTGGATGAAGCACAGGCTAGAATCAAAGTTTCTGGGAGAAATATCAATAACCTCAGATATGCAGATGACACCACCCTTACGGCAAAAAATGAAGAAAAACTAAAGAGCCACTTGATGACAGTGAAAGAGGAGAGTGAAAAAGTTGGCTTAAGGCTCAATCTTCAGAAAATGAAGATCATGGCATCTGGTCCCATAACTTCATGGGAAATAGATGGGAAAACAGTAGAAACAGTGACAGACTTTATTTTTATGGGCTCCAAAATCACTGCAGATGGTGACTGCAGCCATGAAATTAAAAGACCGTTACTCCTTGGAAGAAAAGTTATGACCAACCTAGATAACATATTCAAAAGCAGAGACATTGCTTTGCCAACAAAGGTCCGTCTAGTCAAGGCTGTGGTTTTTCTAGTAGTCATATATGGATGTGAGAGTTGGACTAGAAAGAAAGCTAGGTGCCGAAGAATTGATGTTTTTGAACTGTGGTGTTGGAGAAGACTTTTGAGAGTCCTTTGGACAGCTAGGAGATCTAGCCAGTCCATTCTAAAGGAGATCAATCCTGAGTGTTCATTGGAAGAACTGATGTTGAAGCTGAAACTCCAATACTTTCACCACCTGACTCATTGAAAAAGACCCTGATGCTGGGAAAGACAGAAGGTGGGAGGAGAAGGGGATGACAGAGGATGAGATGGTTGGATGGCATCACCAACTCAATGGACATGAGTTTGATTAAGCTCCAGGAGTTCGTTATGGACAGGGTAGCCTGGCGTGCTGCAGTCCATGGGGTCGCAAAGAGTCAGACATGACTGAGCGACTGAACTGAACTGAACTGAACTGATATAGATATATATATATATGTATGAGATGTCTGGGTGGCATGTGTATACATATATATAAAGACCCTGATGCTGGGAAAGATTGAAGGCATGAGGAGAAGGGGACTACAGAAAATGAGATGGTTGGATGGCATCACCTATGCAAAGGACATGAGTTTGAGTAAACTCTGTGAGTTGGTGATGGACAGGGAAGCATGGCATGCTGCAGTCCATGGGGTCACAGAGTCAGACATGACTGAGCAACTAAACAAATCATTATAAATATATATATATATATAATGAGATGGCATATGCGTGTGAGTGTATATTATACATATATGTATGTATGTATGTATGTATGAATGAGTTGGCTGGATGGTATCACTGATGCAATGGACATGAATTTGGGCAAACTCTGGGAGATGATGAGGAACAGGGAAGCCTGGCCTGCTATAGTCCATGGGGTTGCCAAGAGTCGGATAAAACTGGGCAACTGAGCAATAATATATATATAAAGAGCCAACTAATTGGAAAAGACCCTAATGCTGGAAACATGAAAGGCAAAAGGAGAAGAGGGCGGCAGAGGATTAGGTGGTGAAATAGCATCGCCCACGCAGTGGACGTGAACCTGAGCAAACTCCGGGAGATAGTGAAGGACGTAGAAATGTTGTGCTGCTTCTGATGTGCTGATACGCATGCAGTGCATGGCGTCTCAAAGAGTCAGACATGACTTAGCAACTGAACAACATCTCACAGAGAGAGAAAGCAATATATTTTAAGGGATTGGCTCACATGCTTGTGGGATCTGGCCAAGCACGAAAGTCTAGAGTGGCCGGCAAGCTGGAGATGCAGAGAAGAGCTGATATTGAGTCTCCAAGTCAGCTCTAGTCTGGAGACAGACTTCCTTCTTGAGGAACCTCAGTGTTTACTCTTAAAGTCCTCAGCTGATTGGATGAGGCCCACCCACATTATGGAGGGCAATCTGCTTTACTTACAGCCTACTGATTTAAGTGTTAATCACATCTCAAAGATACCTGACAACAACATCTAGATTGGTGTTGACCAAACAACTGGGTCCCATAATCTTGCCAAGTTGACACATATAACTGTGTATTAACAATCACACCTGTCATCCAAGCAGATTTTATGCTATGTGGTAGGCACACATGCTCTTTCTTTCTGGTTTGCTAAGAAGACATAACTGACTTATTTAGGGTGTTACTGTATAACACGAGTTTTATGTTTTAAACACAAAGTTTTTCTCATCCAGTTTTGGAATAAAGCATATAAGATTTGCATCGAAGACACTGAGGAAAGAGCCTGAGTGTGAAGCTTATACAGAAATGAGACAAGAGTGTTCCTGTACTGTGTGATAACTGGGTGAGTGTGAGTCAGGTAGTTAAACCTGTTCTCTCTCAATTTTCTCAACTGTATATTGTGAAAAGTCATACCCAATTCCCAGGTACTTGTTTTTTTTGTAATTGAGGACACATTTATTGGCATCTCCTACAAAGTCTAGTATGTAGCTGGCCATCTGTACCTCAGTTCTTTTACCTCTTCACCATGTTTCTTAACTAGCTAATTCAGCACCCAAGTGCCCACTCCAAGTGGTCAGTGAAAAAACCCTTTCCTTCTTCTGGATGTTGAGTATGATAGAAATTCTCCTCCCATGGAGAGACACAGGTTTGATCCCTGGGTGGGGAAGATCCCCTGGAGGAGGAAATGACAATCTACTCCAGTACTCTTGCTTGGAGAACCCCATGGACAGAGGAGCCTGGTGAGTTGCAGTCAGTGGGGTCACAAAGAGTTGGACGTGACTGAGAAACTGCACACACATATGTATTAATATATATATGTGTGTGTGTGTGTGTGTGTGTATACTTTTTTTCATATTCTTTTCCTTTATGATTTATCATAGGACCTTGAATATAGTTCCCTGTGCTATACAGCAGGACCTTGCTGTTGATCCATTCTGTATATAAGGGTAATCCCAAACTCCCAAACTATCCCTCCTTCACCCCCTCCTCCTTGGCGACCACAAGTCTGTTCGGTGTCATAGAGTCTGTTTCGGTATCATAGAGAAGCTCATGTGTGTCATATTTTAGATTCTGCGTATAAGTGGTATGATATTTGCCTTTCTTTTTCTGATTTACGTCACTCAGTGTAATAATCTTTAGGTCCAACAATGTTGCTGCAAGTGGAATTATTTCATTCTTTTTTCATGGCTGAGTAATATTCCATTCATTATATATATATATATACACACACACACACACACACACACACACACACACATACACACAAATACATACACTACATCCTCTTTATACATTTATTTGTTGATGGGCATTTAGCTTGCCTCCATGTCTTGACTATTGTGAATAGTTCTGGTCTGAGCATAAGGGTGCATGTACTTTGAATTACAGCTTTGTCTGGAAGTATGCCCAGGAGAGGGATTGCTGGATCATAGTTTTTTGAGGAAACTTCATGTTTTCCATAGTGGTTATACCAATTTACATCCCTACCAGCAGTGTAGGAGGATTCCCTCTGAAACTTCAGTTTTTACTTTTTGTATATATGTCTCATTTCTCCTTCTATGACTTCCTATAGTATGATGTATTAACCACTGATAGATAAATGAGATGTTTTCAAATAAACATTTATTCATTTATTTAATACACATTTATCAAATGTGTATTAAATTCCAAAGACTGTTTTAGGTGCTGAGGATACAACAGTGAGAGGATTAGATATATCCCTTCCCTTGTGGAGCTTAGATATTAGTGGGGGAGATACTCAAACAAAGAAACCAATGAATATAGAATCAAGCCACAAGTAATGTGGGCTTAGGGTAGGCTGGGTGAGGTCTGGTAAGTTACTAGATCTCAATAAAATAATCTAGCCAAGGTTTGCTTCTCACACATGACAAGTCAGTGGCTGGTCCAGGTGACTGTTCAAGGCAGCTGTTCTCAGCCGTCTGCAATGCTTCCTCCATATCAGCGCTTGGTTGCCCCATTGAAGAGTGGGCTGCAGAATCAACCAGCAGCAGTCAGCTTTTATGAGCGTCACTTGTGCTTCGTATTTTATTGTCCATAGCAAGTCACGGGGCTACTCCTACTTTTGATGGGATGGAGAAATGTGAGACTTGCTAATCCGAGTGGTAAAGGAGATTGAGGTGTGCCCACACCATATTGAATGATATGAAAAATATATGTTGAAAGATGGTGCAGAGTGTGCATTTTCTTAAAAGAAAATAGAAGCAAAATAAACATAAACTTTATGTATATAATTGCTTAGAATTCTCATAAAGTTCATATGCATTTCAGAAAAAAGTAATTCAACTTAAAAATTGCAGTAAGTATTGTTTCAAACTGGTACCCAAATATAAACGGTAAGGTCGCTTATAAGTGGTTGAAGTTTGAGAGATACTGATTTGTTAAATCTACTTGAGGACAAGGACGATGAACTGTATTTACACTGATACAGTTTTCTTGGGCTTGGAGCAGAGGCTCAATAAAACTTAGTTGAAGTTAGTATTGTTCATTGTTTTGAAAATTGTTCTTGCTTTTCTAGTCAATTAACTATCTTGAACTATAGTTTTGTCCATTATAGTTTTGTCTTGAGTCTTGAAATTTTCTTCCACGGCCAGTTGTGGAAGAAATTGTCTGTCTTCCAAAGACAGTAAAAATTGTCTTTATCCACATCAATATATTTATATGTAATTATACTTTAAATTTGGACCACACATACTTGAATGGTAGTCTCTTTCTTCTAATTTGTCTCAGACTTTTCTTAAATGTAAGGTAAAGATTCAGTGGGAGAGAGGAAAGTTGTAATATTAATGTTGGAATTTGCAATTGAGGGTTTTGTCTTTTAAAAAAAAACAACTTGTATGTTACATACTTATTTGACAGCTGCTGGGATGGAGAGGTATTTCACAGACTTGAATAAAGACAACAGGAAATGCCACAATCTTTTTCTTTTAAGCTTTACTTAAGGTCATGGATGCTTTACTCACTTTATGTTTTTTCCTTATATTTCTACTATTCTCTTATTTTTAACTAAGTCTTTGTAATTTATAAAAATAAATCTCCAGAGAGAGGACCTAGTTCTTCACTGAGTGGCTAGGTCAAGGGCAAACCAGAAGAGTCTGTGTCTGTACCCGACTGACCCTCATTTTGGTACCATCACTCTCTGCCTCTGACATGTGTCCAAAGCATCCTCTCAATTTTCCTAGCCAAGAGGTTGTCTTAAATGAGTGTCTCTAGTCCGTGCTGTGAATCATGTACGTTTATAAGAGTCCATGCCCTTTGATGCAGTTTGCTGCTTTTGGATTTGTACAAAATTTGTTTGGTAGTTGGCAAATGGCACACAGCTGGCTTCTGATTTAGAGAGTGCTTTAAACTAGTTACCTCCTACCTTAACTTGATCATTTAAATGGAAAGTGCTGCAGCTCCAACAGAGCAGACATGATATAAAAAACTATTTCTGACATGACTATCTTGCCTCCCGAATTGCCATGGCTACTGGGATCTCTGAAGGAAAATAAAAGTAAAGAAATGAACAAAACACAGGTTTTAGCATTCTCCCAAGGGCGAAACTGTCTCTACATTATTTAAGAAAAGCTTTGAATGTTCAATGAATGTTCTTAAGCTAATGACAGTTGATGCCCAGAAAATACCAATAATCCAGCGGAATAGAATAGATTTTGGAAAGTGGCAATTTGTGTGGAAATTGCTCATAGTATTGACATGTGCTGGGAACTTTGCATATCAGTGAGCTCTCGCCTGCACTGAGAGGAGTTATCTATTTGGCCTTTTATTCATAAATAAGACAGCAGTCCTTTCCCATTAAGGGGCATCTATGCATTTTATAATGAATGAAAGAATATTGCTGTCCTTTGTCCTAAGTGGCCATGTTGGCAGAAGTCCTCTAGGATCTTGATCTTATGGGTCTTGTAATGGGAGGAACCCCAGCCTGTCATTTAGGAGGCCATTGCTCTGTAGTTGAAGATGGCGAGGTTTAGAATCTGCTAGAGCCCAGATGTTGTCTGCTAAGTCGCTTCAGTCGTGTCCGACTCTGTGCGACCCCATAGACAGCAGCCCACCGGGCTCCCCCATCACTGGGACTCTCCAGGCAAGAGAACTGGAGTGGGTTGCCATTTCCTTCTCCAATGCAGGAAAGTGAAAAGTGAAAGTTAAGTCACTCAGTCGTGTCTGACTCTTGGCGGCCCCGTGGACTGCAGCCCACCAGGCTCCTCTGTCCATAGGATTTTTCAGGCAAGAGTACTGGAGTGGGGTGCCATTGCCTTCTCCATAAACTGTCATAATTTAACTTTCCCCGCCAAATTCCACCAAGGCTTGTGGATCTGGCCGCAGCCTCATTCCCCAGGCTTCACTCCTCACTTGCTTCCTTTCAGCCCCTGCGCGATTTCTGGCACATTCCAAAGACACATGCTTGCTGCCAGCCTTCCTGTTCCTACTGGTTTCTCAGCCTAAGACGCTCTTCCCTAGATGCATCTCTGTTACGCAGGCCCTGTTTATTGAGCAGATCCAGGAGGCACTGCGGTGGTGCCAGTGCTTCACATGCTGGGCTTGGTTAATTCTCACGATAACAGCATGAGCTGGGCAGTGGCCCTGCGGGGATGAGGCACCGTGTCCTCGGCTCTGTAGCAGGGCAGCCCCCGAGCCCAGAAATGTACTTAAAGATGGATACGATCTGGCTTAGTGTTGTTCCTCGTGTTTAAGATGTCTTATCGGTAGTGCTAGTGGTAAAGACTCTGCCTGGCAATGGAGGAGGCCTTAGAGACCTGGGCTCAATCCCTGGGTTGGGAAGATCCCCTGGGGGAGGGCATGACGACCCACTCCAGAATTCTTGCGTGGGAAATCCCACAGATAGAGAAGCCTGGTGGGCTATAGTCCATAGGGTGGGAAAGAGTTGGACACAACTGAAGCAACTTAGAGTGTACACACTCATTCTTCAAACATGGAGCAGCCCTTTGGTGCCAGATGCCATGCCAGTTTTTAAAAGATGAAAGGAAACAAAAATGATGAGACCCCTCTCCTTACTTGCTTTCCCTGATGCTTTTAGAGCATCACAGGGAAAAAAAAAAAAAAAAAAAAACAGTTCGTAGGCAGCAACATTGGATAAACATTAAATCAGGGCAAATACCAGGTGCAACGGGGAAGCCAGTGTTCTCAGAAAGCTACTGGGCCGGTGTTATCTGTACTCCAACTAAAGGGTGGACAAGAGCGTCTGGTGGAGGTCCATCTCAGGAGAGGCCCAGGCAGAGGGAATGATCAAAGGCCTTGAGGGCCCAGCCCAGTCCTGAAAGCCAGACAGTGTCACTCAGGCATCGAACAGAGGCAGGGTCTCCTATTTGCATCTGGAGAAGATTTGAAAACTATACCAGAAGTCAGGACTCCATTGTCTGAGCAGTGAGATGCTGCAAAGGATTTTGAAATCAATGGAATTTCTCTTTAGTATTTGCTTCTGTTGATTGTCTGCAGCCAGGTGAGTTGGAAGAAGTTCCATTTTCTAGATAAGACAAGTGAGGCCCAGAAGAACATATAAACAGTGGCAGAGATTTAATTTTCTCAATGACAGGGCTTCAGGGCTTTTACCTGTACTCTCCACCCTCTCCCCTTCCTTCCTTCCTTCCTATGGTCGTTCTTGTCCGAAGTCAAACATAAACTCGTGTATACACCATCCTGACTTTGATTTTGTCTTCAAAGACCCTGTGTGCACTCACACGGCTCCCAGAAACCAGACCCCTGCGGGAAGCTCACTGCCCACAGGGAGATAGGGCTTGTGAGTGGACGGACCCCGGACTGTGTGTGGGATCACATCCTCTGATCTCCTTGTCTAGGAAGCTGGATTGGTACCAGGAATCTTTTATCTGAAAAGGCGACTCTGGGCTGGGGAGAAGAGAGCGGGCTTGACAAAGTCGAGAGGAGTTCAGTGCTGGTCTGTCTGCCCACGCTCTGGGCATGCGTGAGCCCTCAGCAAAACACAGCTGGCATGTCTAATTTTAGCCTTGCCTGCCTTGCAAAGGGACCCTTTAAGGAAATATATTTCCTCTGAAACAATTTGTATTATAATGTAGCAGCTGATAGACATGTCAGAATACTACTTGCTATTGGTAGAGAAACCCTCTGCCAAGCAGTGATGATTTTGGTTCTTTTTTCTCTGTGTGTGTGTATGTGTGTGTGTGATGTTATCAGGAAAGTGAGCAAAGGCCCCAAGAATCATAAAGAGATGCACAGTAAGACAAGCAGTGCTTTTAGTTACTAAGACAATCATAAACCAAAGGGGACACCTCTTTTGATTTTTACAAAATGGATGTAAGGATCAGAAGGACTATATCTGCTGTGATAAGTTGGCCATGGTGCTCCGACGACGCCTGACTTGTTAAGAGCAGTCCTGGAGTAGACTCCAACATTCCTCCAGTACTTACTGTCCTCCATAACCTAAGTAAAAGGGTAGTTTCTAAAGCAGGTCTTGGATTCATTTGTCTTTAGTGTATTCACAGGTTTTGAAAGCATCCGGGACACACTTTTCTCCATTCTCACCAGCGAGCTCAGTCCGTCTGCCTGGATTTTTTTCCCCTTTCTCTCTCTTCCTCCCTGCGTCCTCTGGTCCCTCCCAGGGTCTGCCGTGTTTTGTTTCGCAGTGTGGCTTACCTTGAAACTTGGCAGGCAGAGCGGAGAAGGCAGCTCTGGTGCGGGGTGGATGGAGGGAAGGATAAGGAATCATCCACCGCCCACATTTGAGTTCCCTGGGTTCAGCGGCGGCAGCAGCTTTGCTACAAAAACCGCTTTGCTATTCGAGATAGCCAGCAGAGGGAATCGCAACTTTGCTGGCAGCAGGGGTTGAAGCAGCCTTTTTTTTTTCTTGGAGGAAAGACTGCAGCCTTCTGGACTGCGTACGCTGCTCCCTGGAGGGGCTCTCCGGGTCCCACCCACTGGCTGGAAGGAGGGGACGTGAATGAAAGGACAGGACAAGCCCCGAACACCATGTCACTCTGGGAGGGACGCAGCAGCTACTGAGCTGTGCAAGGTTTTTTTTTTTTTTCCTTTTTCCTTTTCTTTTTCTTTCTTTCTTTTTCTCCCTCTCCCCCTTTTTTTCCCCTTTTTCTTCTTTCTCTTTCTTTCTATTTTTTTTTCTTTTTCTTTAAGGTGGGGAAAGAGACACCCAGGAGACAGGAAGCTGATCTGCAAGATTTCCGAGTTCTGCTAAAAGGACTTTGATTTTTTTTTTTTTTTCTTCCTTTACAAACGCTGGCAATTGACATCACTACGGACAGCCGGGTAGAGAACAAACTGCCTCCTCCCAAGTGGACCCCAGGCGTGATCTGGGGAGACTGTGTGGGGTTTTTTCCTACGGATCCCCGCCTCTTTCTCTTTTTGGTGTGTTTCTTTTTAAAATTCTTGCTGTGTTGGAACTAGCGAGTGCTGGAAGACTCTCGGAAGCCTCATCAGTCATCGGGACTGTCAGGAATAGTGGTTCCAGAGGAAGCTCGGCCTGGGGCACATAGCCTGTCATCCAGTTCCCTGCCTCGGAGATAGCGATTCCAGCTACATGGGCAAACGCTTGGATCAGCCACAAATGTACCCCCAGTACACTTACTACTACCCTCATTACCTCCAAACCAAGGTATGGCGTGCCCCACAGCCTGGCAGCAGTGGGGTGTCCTTCTGCACTTGGGGTGGGAAGCAGGCAGGCGTGTGAATTACGATTAAACCGCCCCCTCCCCATTTCCCCACCAGCTCTTCCTGCTTCTTTGAAATTAGTAACATAGAAATGGAGTTAATGAAACAAGAGAAGGAGATACGAAGAAAGCAAGCCCAGAACTGGGGCTTCCTCTTTAAGGAGAGATAATAGTTGCACTTGAGTTCCTTTGTTGTTGTTTGGCCACCTCGATGTTCCTGATGCCCGCCGAGCCCTCGGCAGACGGGCAGGGCTGTTAAAAGGAGATCATAACAGTGATGATCGGGCACGACAATNGAAGAAAGCAAGCCCAGAACTGGGGCTTCCTCTTTAAGGAGAGATAATAGTTGCACTTGAGTTCCTTTGTTGTTGTTTGGCCACCTCGATGTTCCTGATGCCCGCCGAGCCCTCGGCAGACGGGCAGGGCTGTTAAAAGGAGATCATAACAGTGATGATCGGGCACGACAATACAGTTTCAGGGGCTTTTCTGGTGAGCTGTTCTTTGTTTGTGGCTCTGAAAGGGTTCTTCCCACTGGATAGGACATGCCAAGGCTGGGGTGGGGGGGACTCAAACTTTTAATCACTAAGTGTAGAATGAAAGACAGACGTGGGAAGGTATACGGCAGTGAACTCAAGTCTCAGAGTTTGTTTGGGCGCATTTTTGATTTTTCTATGGCCTCAAATATTTTATTTTATATTGAAGATGGTCAGAATGCCAGAGAGTCAATTTAGGAGCTTCACCATAGATGTTCTTTACTTTTAGAAGCTTGGTGTTTCTGTGTCGGCTATCATCAGAAGGCCTGGGGCTTGAAAGGGGATGAAATAGAGTGATGATAATTAGACATGAATTGGTTAAATAGTTTAGGTTTTCCGTCTGTGCTCAAGCGATCCTGAGGGGGCCAGTGGTAAGACCACGTCACTGAGCAGTGGGTCATGCCAACCATGAACTTTATCCTACAGTTCAGATGTGGTAGACTCTCAGGTGTGAAATCACTGCTCCAATTTGTCAATTACATCGGACTTGATTTTGGGGGAGGGGTGGGGATGTTGCTTGTTCCCCCTTGAACGCATGGAGTGTATTTCTTTATGCATGATATTATTTTGCATTGCATACTCTACTGGGCTCTTTTTAATAAATAAACATGCAGGGAGTGAACAAGGCGTGCCTGAGTGATCTGAGCTGTCACCGGGTCTGGGTGCCCTGGTTAGGGTTTGGTAATCGTGCCGTGGTTGACTCTCATTTACTCTCTCTCACCAAACAATGCCGGTTTGTAAACCAAAGCAGGCAGCAGACTTTCAGTATTATATTAAAGATTGTTCTTTTTTTCCCTTCCTTTCTCAGTCGCTCTATAATTTGCCCTGCCCCTGCAAGGTCGATTCATGCTGCTTTTTGCCTTTGTGAGCGTTTAGTTTGGGCTGCTGCTGAAATAAATAGACCAGCCCTCCTGCTCCATCGGCTGGAGTTTTAACCCTTTGGGGGATTCCTTAAGGAAATGGCAAAGCAAGGACAAGTTACAAACGGGAAATTTATAGTCATTTCTCATCCCCCAAAGAAACAAAAACAACACACTCAAGGGTTGCATGAAAAATATCCAACATTCCATCCCTTTTAGTCATTTGGCTAAATTTTTCCAAATGTTTCAAAATTCATGCTTTCCTTTTTGGTTCTTATTTTCTACCATGAAGTCTATTCAGAAAAGAAACTTTGCATCAAAATGAATGGGATAAATGGAATGATGGCTTTTCGACTTAAGATTTCTTTTAACCTATTACTACCAAGAAATAATGTCAGGCACCTTATATTAAAGATACATAGCTACACTGGTGGGAAGTATGTGTGTATGTATGTGTGTGCATATGTGTTTGGGGTAAAAAGGAAACATGAGGTGTCGAGGAAAAGAGATCCAGAAAAATAGAGAGGGAGTTAAAAAAAAATCTGATTTGGGATCTTCTGCAGTTTAGTGCTGTGTAGACAGGGAGCATCTGGATCTTGTTACTTTCAAGCAAGTCAAAGCCACCAACTTCTGGAACATTTTTAGAGAAGTTAGGTCCATTAGGCGACCTCAGCTGATATCTGGGTAATCAGGTCAGAGTGGTAGAGTGTATAAGATAAGTTACTCAGGCTATCATGGTGGTTCATATTGATTATTACATTGTAAAATTCTGACGGAGCTGTGAAGTTGTCGGGTATTATTACAGTGGTTCTGAAATGACAGGCATTAATGACATTCCTAGAAGCTGAAGATATGAAAATATGCCCTCTATGGGAATGTGGGCACTCAGGGAGGGGAAGGAATGGTCAATGTACAATATTTTAAAATATAGGAACTTTCCAACAGTGTGAACACAGTATAATAAAGTCTCATCATGCTCCAGTATAGTGTGAAAATAATTGGGTTATCTTAGTAGCACTTTTTACTCATTTTTCACTTATGTCCCAAAATATAATCTATAGTAATTTTGAAGGAACTGCATGCGTCTTAGATTTATTTGGTAAACGTAGGTGGAATTCCATAAAATCCACTGTCCTTCCTGCCTTAGCTTGTAGGTAGAATCCAATTTTTAAATCATTGCTATTTAAAGTCACGCTGATACATAAAGAATGTTTATGCTTGATAAAATTAGAATTCTGTGTTTGACAACAAAAATCATATTGTGGTGACACCATGCCTTAAACTATTCTCTAAATGCAGGTGCTTTAAACTCAGGCACAAAAGCCATTTGCTGACATTAGTTTTGGGTGGAAAATGTTCATGGGATTTTATAGAACTAAAATGTTTATTATTGTATTCATTTAGAAAATGCCAAAATACTGAGCCTTCGTTTTCTACCTAAATATGTAATATTGTCAGATGCAGCTACTATTCTCTTATAATAAAAGAAAATGAAAATGGATTTTGAAATAAATGCATGTATCTGCCATTTCCTCAAATGCACTTAAAGTTGCAGAAAAAACTTGTGATACTCCCCTGCCTATTCTGGTCCACTTCTTACCCATCACGTTAGAGTCAATCTCTTCACTTTGTTGCTTAGAAAAAAAGAAAGAAGATATTTATGCTTTTCTGTCTTTGAATAAATTTCCAGATGCTTAAAATGTTATATTAGAAAAACATGAGTCAATCAAACAAAAGGAAAACCCGTGGCTGACTTGTAGCTATACCTTACTCTCCCAGACCTACACTTAAAGTTGTCACTTGTGAATTTTCTTTTTGACCAATTTTTTTTTTCCTACCCAAAAAAGCAATTTCTAAAAAGAACATTACTTTGGTTTAGAAGTAATGAAGAAATCTTGGTGACATGTCACTCTATTTAAATAAGAGACAGAACTGGATTTCTAAAAAAAAAAAGTTTCAGGAAATCAAATTTACTGTTGGAAGACCACCCAGGATAATTAAGTTTTAGAGAAAAGAGACCAGAAAATTGTTTTTTAGCTGAATGATATGTAACGATGTGTGATTAAGTTGTCTTGTAATATTTCTCAAGGATTTTGTTACACCCTATTTCCAATAGCCAACCTGTTGGTCTTATGTTATGATCCAGGGTGAATTTCAGTCTGAATTTGAGGTACTTTGTGGGAGGGGATTTCTTGGAAGGGCAAGTTGGATGGGGCAAACTAAAAGTGGTTAAAACATGGTCACAACCAGGTTAATTGATAATTTGTAGTTGAGAAATAGATATTTCTCTCATATGTGATATTTGGAAGACTTTAGTCATCGTGAAACTTTAAAATTCACCCAGGCACAAACAGAAAGTTTGTCTTTTCTTCCTTTTCCACACTTAGACCAAATCACTACATTTCTCCCAGCTTAGTGCAGTTTCTCATCAGTGTGCCCCCTGCCTTTGGCCATCTGCTTCCCAAGAAGACCTTGAAGAAAGGGGTTCAGACTGCAGTACCCTGACAAGGGTTCCCCAACTGGTGGGTCTCAGATTCTGCTCCGAGCCGGGTGTGAAGTTGGGGTCAGGTGGAGGAGCAGTTCTCCACCAGCACACTGACTTCAAGCTGAATTTCTAGCCATCTGCAGCTGGACAGCTGCCCAGCTCTGAAAGTCTAGCTGGAGCCCAGTTGTGCCATGAAAGAGCAGATGCTTGAGAGCACAAGGCTCAGGGGGTCGGCAGAGAGAAAGGGAGGCTCCTGTGGGGCCAAGGTCCTCTTACAGATGTGAATGTACAAATCCTGAAAAAGCAAAACAAAACAACCCTTCTTCACACATTCCTCGCACATGAAAACACAGAAAATCTTGCAGAGGGAGGGAAGGAGTTTAGAATTTCCTTCGTACTTCCTGCCCCAGATTTGCATTGATAGTTGGAGTTGGTAACTTGCCAGCTACCAACCAGTTTTGTACATTTCAGCCTTGAAAACTCCCAAGGACTGTTTTCCTTTGAGAAGCTGAAATGTACAAAACTGGTTTTCTAAAAATCTTCCAGCAAAAGAACTTTTAGAAATAACTCCAAAAATTTCTTTCACTGCCGGAGGGTGATACGATAGTGTGAAACGATGATCCATGGTGTCTCATGTTAGAATGTATACTATTGTAATTGGTTTAAAAAGAATGTATACTATTGTAATTGGTTTTAAATGAGAGAAACATAGTAAGAAGCTACCTTCCCTTTTCAGTTTGTTTTTTTTTTTTTAACAAATCTTTGTTACTGTTGAAGCTCTTGTCTCTAATGTAGTCATCATTTTCACAACACCATGTCTAGTGCCTACTAAAAGGAGTAGAAAGTTCATGGTTTTTTTTCTTTTCCGGAATAATCCCAAACTTAAGAGAAACACCATGTGTATTGCTTTGAACATGTATCTTTCCAACACATTTTCCTTTCACTTTCTCTCAATTTGGAAAAAAGAAAAAACAGAATTTCAACTCAAAAATATTTCCATGAAGTAATAAAATGTAGTTGAGTGCTGAAGGTAGAGACCGTGAGGAAGAGGCCAAAGAGAAGGGAGGGTACACGTCATTTCAGGTCTCTCTGGCTCCAGGAATTCTGAAAAGCTTTGTTTTTGTACTAATATGATTTACACAATCCTTTCTGACATTATCAGTCTCTTTGGCAGAGAGAGGGCTCAGTCACAATGATGCCCATGCCAGATTCTAAGAAAACCAGGCTTTTCCTTTAAAAGAAAATCTTTGGAGTGTTGGACTTCTTATTCAGAGTGAATGGTTGATGTTTATCCAAAATTGGCTTCGAGTACTACATTAAAATTGTGTTTTGTAACAGTCTCATAAGCCACAGCTGTATGTGATTAAATAGTGTAATATCAAAAGCATGTGAAAAGAGACATTTTTATGCTATAGCTGTTCACAGCAAGAGTACAGATGGGGCTGAGGGGAGACGAGAGCAGAAACGCACTCGTGTGTTGTGATAAGTGTGTTGTTGAGGATATGAGTGATGATACGTGTGTGGAGGATACGTGCTGCTATTTTTGGCAGCAGTGGGAAAAATGCTGAACTATTTTGGATGTGATTAAAAATATGCTCTTTGAAAATGGAAACTGACATAAAATACCAACTTTAAATATGGAATGTCATTTCATCGCAAAATGCATAGTTACTGAATGGATCTGAAATGCAAATGGAAAGATAACAGTTATTCCCGTGAAGCACATATTCAAAAAGCAAAAGTGAAGAATTTTTCCTTCTGTTTTGAAATAATAAATACTTTTCTTCTTCTTCTTCTTTTTTTTTTTTTTTGTTGCTACTTTTAATCTATGGAACTACTGTCCAAAAACCTGCAGGCCATTTATCCCTAAACAAAAGAATGATAGCAAGGATCCTCAACTAAGAACAATATAGGTGGCAGTATGATTCTTTTCTAAGATGTTTGAAAATATGAGGTTAGGGTATGAATATTAATCTTTTGTTGCTGGTGTCAAAAATTGCATAGTCACACAAGGAGACACAACTTTTGCTTCTATTTCTTTGGCAGATCTGTTACAGTCAAGAGGCTTTAATTACAAAGTTTTTCAAAGAATGTTTGTTCATGGAAACTTTAATCTCCAGTCTTCTAGAGATTATCAAGCTAAAGGATTACCAATACTAGAGATTACTAAGTTAAATGATCATTTTCAGGGCCTTGAAAAAGCCTATAGAATTGGCTGTTGATTTTCACATGTCAAACATTCCAAAGCGGTTTTAAAAAGTCAAAAAGTGGCGTGGACAGAGATAAGTTGAATTCTGTTTGTTTTGGTTTTTAACTTTTCTTTTTCAAGGTGGTGTTGGCAGAGCATTTGTTCACATAGCAGTTTTTTCTGGGTGGATTTATTGATCAGGAAATACATAGCACGTGGAATCGTAACTGAATGCACTTTTGCTGTTCAGAACACCAGCCTTTAGTGTACATCCAATTCTAGAGAACGGAGAATGAATTTTAAGACATTCATCCTGCTTTTCTTTGGGAGAGTTCTCCGAATTGTGTGTCAATGAGTTGGTTTCTGGGACAAGTTCCCTGCGATCCCTTCTAGGCTTAGTGTCTGTGACTCTTGCTTGGAGATAGATGAGACTGCTTCGATGTGTTAGGGGTATTTAGCCGATGACCTCGGATTCACTGATTTTTGTTCGGGTCCTCAGTGCTTTCTACAGAGCAGTTCAACTGCTGCTTCGTTGACTCTGGAGACTTGGCACACATAATTACCTGCATCCTTCGCCACATCTAAATCCAGAGAACCCAGAGAAACACCCCCGTCACCGTCACCCAGGAGTGGGTGGGGAACAGTTCCCAGGGGTGGGGCCAGGCTACGGGCACTATTTAATCACCACTGTTGGCTTTGTTGTGGTTCAAGTTTTCTTCCTTGAGTGCATAAAATTAGGCCATATCCAAAGACTTGCTCTCTCCAGGTGTCGTAAGAGCTGAATGGTTATACACGTGTGGCTAAATCAGTTGATCTCATGAAGATCCTGACAGCCCTAGTTTCAAGAATGAATCTAGGAGCTCCTGTACATGTGTAAATAACAATCAATAGATGGAACACTATTTTGACTAGAGTTGGCCAGTCCCTGAATTTCTGAGTAGAAGGCTTTAAAGTATGAGGGGGAAAATGATTTAGTAATCAGAGTGCATGGTATCATAGGAGAAAAATCATAACTTCTCCAGGACACATAGAAAAAAACATTCTCTTTTCCCCTTCTCGCTGGGTACCCTTTTGAGTCCTCCCCAAGTCCCTGTGAGCTGAATTAATGAAAGTAAATGGAACCTTGAATTTTGTTTTTATGAATGTGCTATGCTTAGTTGCTCAGTCGTATCCGACTCTTTTCGACCCTCTGGACTGTAGCCCGCCACGCTCCTCTGTCCATGGGGATTCTCCAGGCAAGAATACTGGAGTAAGTAGCCTATCCCTTCTCCAGGGGATCTTCCTGACCTAGAAATTGAAGCGGGGTCTTCTGCATTGCAGGCAGATTCTTTATCAGTTGAGCTACCAGGGAAGCCCTTATGAATAAGAAATACCAAAATTAAGCTAGACTACATGCACAGTCAAGGCAACTTTGATGATGTTCTTCCCTGTTGTGCGGAAAGTAAGGTAAAACAGAAGAAAGCTGGATCTTATGATATTCTAAATATTGGTGGTAATTGTTTTGGGAAACTGATTTTTAACTTGTTCTAGGGTGTGCTTTCCCATCATTATGCTGTAGGGTTAAGACATTGGTATGTATTACCAGATGCAGGAGACCTTTCCATTGTCTCATCCTTAACTGGTACTTTTCAAGCTGAGTTTGGATCACATACAGAATTTAATGAGGATTTGAAAGGATTCTTCCTATTTTTATCTGGGGACTGCTGTCTATTTATCTTAGTCATATTTCTGATGCATGACAATTTAGTGAAAAGGAAAATGGAAAACAGAATGCTAACTATCTGGTTTTCTGGAACTACTTAAGAGTTCTTAAAAGCCTTTTTTATGTAGGCAAGTCATATCTGAGACTATTACTGACGTCTGTATACTCTTCAGTTGCCCCTTTCAAAACTTATTCATAGAGATTGGATGGTGGCACCCTTATTGTCACTTAGAAATAAGATAATTTAAAATTCAAGAAAATATACTTCTTCTTTATTTTTTAATTTCCTTTTTTTTTCTTCCAAGCAAATAGTCCCAAATGGATTTGAGTGGATGAAGTATTTGAAGCAGTGTGCACAAAGATTAGAGGAAAACTGGAGACTGTTTTCAAAAATATCATACAAGGAAAACCTATGACATATCCATGATGCTGAATTTCTTCCTGAGAGATGAGAAAAATACTTTTCCTTTTTTTACCTCGGTGCTCGTCCCTTGGAGGGCTATGACAGTTCCTGGATTAGCCTTGGTCTTGGCTTTGAGCCCCTGGGTGTCTTGTCAGGCACACCAGTCAAAAAAGGGAAAATTTCTCTGTTTAACTTTGTTGATAAGTTAGAAAAAGATAAGGAAAAAGTGCAAGGGGAGAGGTCAATGAACAAGGAAGAATTTTGATGTTTCTAAACAATTTTTTTGAAGTATATTTGAATACATGTTTCTGTTATTCTCAATTGTATAGCAAAGTGGTTCAGTTATACGTAAATATTCTTTTTCACAGTATTTTCCATTGTGGTATATCACAGGATATTAAATATAGTTCCCTGTGCTATACAGTAGGACCTTGTGGTTTATCCATGAACAGGGAAGAAGTTTTGTCCAAGTTTAGCGATATCCTCTACGAATGAGAGAAGTGAAGGGTCATTCTAAATTCTTCGTATTCTCTGAACACATTAGGAAGCCCCCACTTCTCAACAGATATATTGAACATATGAAAGTGTACTCACATTCCACATCAAATCAGATTTTTTGTAATAAAATATTGAAGGAGTTTTTGTCGTGTTGCTGCTGCCACTGTCTGGGTATGAGTAAATCAGTTTATGTGTGCTTGTGAATTTCTGTGCAATTATCCTTTTGCATATTCAGGTGTTCTTGCAAAATGGAAAAATCTAATCTACAGATAGATTTTCTTGAGGTACAAAGAAACATTATTTTGGCCTCTACTAAATAGAACAATGAATAGAGTTGACAGTATATTATGCTTTGTAGAAACAATTGTTTGCTAATTCTGGTTTCACGGTTTTCATTTTTGTTTGGAGGCAAGATATTTTTCTCATCTTGCCAGTGCTTTTGTGCTTAAAGTGTTCAATCTGCAAAGCTGGCCATATCTCTGCCTACTGTGACCTTTTGACATCAAGATATCTCTGTATTTTAGTAATCCCAAATTTCCGGGGCGGGACATGTGTTTAAACAACACAGTCTAATGGAAAATGTCATTAACATTCTTCGGCTAAAATATGTCACAAGCAGACACATTGCATTGACCCTTGGCAGTGACAGCAATTGAGTGTTCCAGATCTGGGTGCTGGGTCACAGAGTTTTTTTTTATTATGTAGTCGGTGGAATTGTTTATCAACTGGAAAGAAAGAGAGCTTGACTGGTACAGGTGTTTCCATGGGCTTCCAGCTTAGGGTCCAAGCAGGAGGCAGGTCCCTGGCACAATGGTTATTTTATGGCATAATCTTTCTCAATAATCATAATCTTTCTTCCATCTCTAAATAGAATCATGGGGTTTTTCCATGTATTGAAATGGCCACCTCCTCCTGTTCCCAAGTCCATGGTCATTTACCTGGAACGACTTCTTTTTTAGTTTGCTTCCAGAGGCCCCTGTCAGCCCTATAGCATCTATGTGCCTCTGAAAGCGGACATGCCTGCACAGATGCGCTCCCCAGTCAGACCCCCCATGACCGCTACAAGTGAGGGGCATCCCAGAGACACTGCTTCTCTAGCCCTAAGTCGCATGTGATACTCCCTTCACTTTTATTCTGATTTTCATTGTTTTCAGTAATACAAAACAACAACAGCCGCAATAAAATCGGTCCAGAGCATGGCCTTCTCCCCTCATCTCAGTCAAGAAGGAGTTTTCTCTGGCTCTCCAGCCCCCTGCATCATCTGCTCAGACCTGAAAACTCTCTCCCCTTCACAATCTTGAAGGACAAATTCTCATAATCACCCAGTGTTTTGATTCTCCACCAAATTATTTATTTTTTTCCTGGCATTCTAGCCAGAATCTCACCAAACTTCATCAGCAGATTCAACAAATAAGCTTAGATTTCTCTTTCACAAACATAACACACACGCATATTTCTGGAAGCTCTAAGAATTGCTGCAGTGGTCCTGCTTTTCTCTGAGGCTAGATAATCACTGAGAAATATGGAGGGGCAAATAGGAGATGTATACCTGTTCTTTTCAGGTCTAGATGAACAGGGAGGCTTGGCGTGCTGCAGTTCATGGGGTTGCAAAGAGTCGGACACGACTGAGCAGCTGAACTGAAATTTTTTTGCTACCAGTGGATGGCAGAAAGGGATGAGTCTCATCAAAATATGGATGATTAATAATTTTCACTTTCTTTCAAAAATGTGGTATCTTCATCTGACCTAATAAGATATATTGAAAATATATTATGCAAGATAGATATAAATTCTCTGTTCTCCATTATTTGTGATCAAATTTTTTAGAAATAGCATTGATAGATTGACTCTAACTCCCCCCCCCCAGTTATTTCATAATTATTGGTTATATCATGGAAATTCTAATGATTCTCAGAGCTTGTACTGATGAGGCTGCCAATGGTATGGTAGAAAAAAAATGTCAGTTTCATGATTTTAATTTTACAAGTGATTTATGAGAGGCACCAAGAAAGATAAAATAGAAGAAGAAATAGGAAGTAAAAGGCTGAAATTACCAAGCTCTAATTTATCTTTGGAAACTTCTGGAACCTGACTATTTTCCTTTGCAAAGGCGAAGGGTAAGGGCTGTTTGACAAAGTGATAGTTTAGGAATTGAAGAACCATGCTTGGGGGAGAAAAACACTTTAATAAGACTCTGTTAACAGAATTAGACTTGGAGGAGTCATGTAGCTGAGTTTCTGGGGTCTCGTGAAAAAGTGAAGAATCAGTGCTTCTGAGGACAGCCCTGCACATATTAGTGCACTTGGTACATACAGCACCTGCTTTTCTTGTTCCGATTTACTCATCACTCATGCCCACAGATGCCCTGGATAAAAGCCTTGATGCTTTGGATGGGATACAAGGGTATTTTTTAGAAGGATTTTGGAATAAAATTTTTGCATGTATTTTGGAATTTCTGTATATAAACCACTCACATAAAAAAATGTCTATCTGCTCGAAAATATAACCATGAGTGAAGTTACGTTGTTCTGTGTAGAAGGGATATGGCTTTGAGTGGAGTAACCCCACAGCGTAAGTGATAAAACCAGCAAAACTGTACTGGCATGAGAATCATACAAGGCAAAGTGCTAACCACATGCATGATGTTTGAGGGCGATGATGTGCCCAGGGATCCATGGAGCCACTGAATTGAAGACACGAGTGCGATGATGTTTCAGTGTCCTGGCAGTCAGGACATTTGGAGGTTACAGGGTAGGTCCTTTTGAAAGAATGTCTAGACTTCAGCATGGTCATTGAGGTTTAGATCAGTAGAGGTCCAAGAGAGATTGGCTGGTACTGTTATTATTATTCATGGTCTGTCTCTTCTGCCAAGTTCCTGGTGCTGACTTCTCCATCCTTACTCCATTTAGGATGTCTGCCTGCAGTGACCTCATGTTTACACTGCATGCTCTCCATCTCCCTACCTCTCGCAGATCCTCCTCCCTGGGAAACTACCCCTCTTCTTTCTGCATCACAGCTTTCAGTGCCCTTGCGCCTTACTTTCCCTGTCCGCCCTTTCCCCTCCTCAGCTTCTCTGCTCTGGATGTGCCTTCCTGGCTCCCTGCCGTTAACTCCTAAACTTCTGTTTCTTTTGTTCTCTTTCCTCTTGGTTCCCTCTTACCACTTTCATTATCNTCTGCATCACAGCTTTCAGTGCCCTTGCGCCTTACTTTCCCTGTCCGCCCTTTCCCCTCCTCAGCTTCTCTGCTCTGGATGTGCCTTCCTGGCTCCCTGCCGTTAACTCCTAAACTTCTGTTTCTTTTGTTCTCTTTCCTCTTGGTTCCCTCTTACCACTTTCATTATCGTTTTCTGTTTTTTGTTGCTGTCGTTGTTTGTTTTTTTTTTTTCTATTTGTTTCCAAGGTAGAGTTGGATTGGATTTTGGCTTTGTTTTCTTGCTTGGTTGTAAATTTCCTTCTGGCTTTCAAATGTACCTTTGCTCATCAGGATCAGAATTGCATCAGGGTTATTCTGTGAAGCCCCTGAGGACTAGGACCGCAGGGTCTTCATCTACGAATGCCCACAGGATCCGGCAGAGTGCCTGGTGCAGACGGAGTGGATGACAGAAGGGTTTTAATATGCGTTAATCCACATCATTCAGCATGTCTCATGCAGTCCTCTGTTGCTGAAGGAAGTGACTGCAAAACCAGAGATGCTGAATGTTGCTTTCACCTCTGCAATGTTTTATGTCAAAAGGCATTCTGTGTACCAGAAGTAAGTCTTACTAAAGAACCTCTTTTTATTCAATACTTACATCAATTGTTGTACCCTACTCCACTTTTCCCCCCTGAAACTTGTGGACTCTGGACTGTTGGCTGGAGGTAGGTTGTATACCTAGCTCATGAACATCCTGTGATAGCTAGCAGGTGAGCTGAATCAGAAACTAGTGGAAAAGATGAGAAGAGATGAGAAGGGAAGGGAAAAGCTGCCGCAGTGTTGCTTCCCAAGACGCTGGCAGGGACATCAGAACACGTGCCAACTTGGAAGGGCAGACGTGCATTTCAAAGACAGTGTAAGTAGCCTAGCCAGTATTTGGAAATTGGGGCTGAGTAAGAGCAAGGAGGTCAGGGGTAAATGGCAGTGGTGGTGGTTTGAGGGAACTGGAGAGGACATTCCTGAACACCGGCCAAGGATATCCACTCATAGATGTGGCTTCCTTCCTTGGTTTGGTGGAGAGTTGGACGTATCAGGAGATGAACTCAGCAGATGCTGCTAGGAGATGGGTTGAGTGCTAGGCCCATCTTTTGGTCTATTTTTTTCCTTATTCAAGACAGATGAGGACTTCCCTGGTGGTCCAGTGGTTAATACTCCATACTCGCATCTCAAGGGGCCTGAGTTCGATTCCTGGTCAGAAAACTAAGATCCTGCATGCCACCCAGTGTGGCCAAAACAAAACAAAATGAGGCAGATGATCTTGACTGTAATAGTCATCTGTTATCTCCCCATACCATGTAAATATCCACAGCAACAGTCTTTTTTAAATTAACATTTTGAAAAGACAGCTTCAAAGATCAAGTAAGAATGACAAAATTCCTATTTTGGGGAAAAGAAAGCCCTAGTTTCCCTTTACAATTAACCAAGCAGGTATAAAGATATGTCTAAAGTAAGGATAGATGATATAAGATGGGATCCTGAGGTCAACTTCAAAGCCTTCCTCACTGAGGAATCTATGGAAACAATACCCCAGTTGTGGCTGTGAGAACAAATTGTGTTTTTGGTTTGGATGCTTCTTGATTTTTCCAAGTTGTGCTGATTCTCTTATGTTTGTTTGGCAGTTGTTTTTTTTTTTTTTCCTCTTTTATTCTTTTTTTACGTCAAGGTTCTTATTAGCATCTGTTGAAACAGTAGTTTCTATATATGTAATTTCCTCAACATTTGGTAAGTTTTTCTATGGCAAAATAATCCTGCCTCATCATATCTAGTGAAACAACTCAAGAAAAATAATGAAAATATTAACAGTTTTCTTCTGCACACCACATCATTCTGTGATGAAATCTCAGAAATAATGTATGGTTATTACAGGGTCATATGTCTTCTTCTATTGCTTTCTTTATGCTCGTACAAACATACTGTTAGATCTATGGTGTCTGAGATCAGACTGAGCAGGTTATTTTCCTCCCTTTTCAGTGATAAGCATACTTTGTGCGTTCTCCACAGGGCACTAAGCTTGTCTGTTTTTAATTGTCAGGGCAGTTGTCTCCAACATGTTTCCATCATGTTTTATGCAAGTGTTGCCCATCTATGAGCATGGATTTTTTTTTTTTGCCCCTGTTTTTCCATTCCAAATAAGCTACAATATATGTTTAAGACATTTGTTTCAAATCCTGAAAATTAAGTCATTGATCTTCTGAGCAGGGTTGCTTCCTTTTAAACTTTGAAAAAAAAAAAGCCTTATTATACAAAGATTGATATCAGTGCTTCGATTCTTAACCTAAAGAGTGCATCCCGTGGAATTAACCCACCCCTTTGTGTTGGCCTGGAAGGTTTATTAAAGTCTACTGCTTTTGGTGAGAAGATGAACCTTCTGCCTGATATTTCAGCTGAAAGGGACCCTCCTTCAGTTGGCAGAAGCAGAAGTGTATCATTTTCTGGTGGCACTCTCGCAGGGATCCCAGCAGAGCTTGGGGTCAGCAGGGCTACCGTCTCATTGCTTCTTGTCCATCCCGTGAGGTCACTCTTATGTTTCCAGATTGATCTCATTTGTCTGCCACTTATACTCCAAGTTGAAAGAGCAACAGCAGGTGAGGAGCCCAAGTCTTCCTAAGTGGTTAGGATCCCACTGAAGCATTTAGGTACTTGAGCACGTATTTTTGTCCCCAAGGGTTTGAACATCAGGATTTTCCTTTTTATGTCATGATCTTGGGAATACTGAAAATTTATGTTTTTTGATAGCCTTCTTCTACTTGGTATTACTTGACCATAAGGGGAAATATCATGGTTTATTAATTGAGCTGGAGAAGCTGACTTTGGAAAACACTAATGAACCTTGGTGAAATCTGATTGTTTTTCTTTTCTTCCCGTGTGCTTGTCCCGATTCTCATTGCCAATATCAATTTTAATTAAAGTTAAAATGTGGATATAAAGAAGCATAAAACAAAAGTTTACCTGCAGAACATCCCTGCTGGGTTGATTGATAGAGACATATTTACCAACTGAAATCTGTCTGGAAGACAGTAGATCACAAAGCCTCAACTGTTTGCTTTTCCTATAAAAAAAAGGTAGATCAAGGACATGCATTTCTAATTATAATTCTCTTTCATGGATTTTTATTTCTTAGAATTTAATTACATCTTACAAAGTTTGATGGCTGAATTCCACATGCTTCTTGGGAAACTCAGGGAGTTTCCTAAACACAGACCTGCAAAAGTGAATTTTTTTTCTCTTACTTTGTGTATGGGATGAGATGGAGAACTTGGTTCACTGCAGGAAGGCAAATTGAACATTTTCTGCAACTAGAATACTGACCCTGTTTTATCCATGTTTAAAAACCAACCGTATACCATACTTCATATATATTAAATGCAGGTAGAAACATTTTAACCAAGTCTGGAAAAAGAATTTAATAATCAGAAATGAAAACAGCCCTTTGGTTAGGTGAAAGGACTCTGAGTGGTCTGGGAGGTCTAAGTTTTTGATTCTAGGACTTACTTTAATACCATTTCCCTGGGATTCCCTTACCTTTTTATATTTCTGTTTCCTGCCATCTCTTCCCATCACAAGAATATTTTAGCTATTTGATAAGAAATGTCTTGACAGTCAGTATTAGACTAGTAGTAATATGTTTCAGGGTTCTGCAAAGAATGCCAATATATTAACATATTATGAAGATGATAAAATCTGAATAAGAACCATTAACTCCAAGAGATTGTTATTAGTGATAATGGTAAGAAGAGGGGGGCCGAGAGGCCTGAAATTGACTTGATCCACGATTATAATGGACCACAAATCCTTATGAGAGTGCGGATCAATGCCTCTCATTGAAACATTTCTCTGTGCATCCATTATGTTGCTCCGGCCTCCATCTCTGCCATCAGTTGGACTGAAATCATGGAAAGAGATTTGCTTTCAGTATTTCTCATACTTCTTCCATGAATTTTTTTTATTGTGGTTTTGTTTTGGAAAGCAGTGCAGATATTTTTCAGCGCTTCATAGAAAACTCACTGCACAGTCTGAGATGAATCTATTCAGAAACTGTCTGGTTTTTACATTGCTATATTTCGCAATACTTGCACTCTCCCCATTTACATTCCCTGGATGCTTTTTGTCTCCCAAAGTAACTATATTAGAGGAGGGAGGGGTGCTATTTTCTTCCAGCTAGCTTATAGAGAGCCAGCCCCTGGTTTCTGAGAGCTGCAGCTCGTGTTTAGAAACACTTTGAGCGAGGCCTGCACTGGCTCTGGGTGTGGTCTTGGGTTTTAACCAGATAATTTTCCAGACTCTTCATTGTGGAATGAAAGAATTGAAGTTTCTTAGTTTCTCCAGTTTACACTGAGTTTTCAGATATCCTCAACTTGCTCACACATAACATTTCTGAGCCTAGTTGTGCTTATTTGTTCATCTTCTTCCAACTGTAATATCTTCTCTCACCTATATCCTCAAGTTCAAAACACAGGACCATCTCAAAGGTCTTCCAGCTGAGTGGCCCTCAGTGTTTGCCCAGCATCTGGTACATGCTTGATAAGTGTGCATGGAAGTTGTTACATGTCCTGAACTCTAGTAACAGTTACCGATAGACAGTTTCTGGGCACCGAACCATTTTTCTTTCTTTCGGTGTTCACCAAAAAATCAGCCCCCAGAGGAAAGAATCCTTGTCCTCTTCTGCCTCATCCTGCTTTTAGAACTTGCAACAGTGACCTGCACATGGCTGTGCTGGTCGGTGTTCCATGAGGAAGGAACTGATGCTCTCATTCGCAAAACATCTTTTAATTGATGTACAATTTTCTGAAAAGTTGAATGAAATTACTCCATATTTATCTGTGCTTCTGCTGAAGTTTTCTTTGTTCCTTTTTAATTTCAAAATAATATTGTCCCTTCAATTCCAAAGGTACACGAAAACTAGGAAGGAAATGTAACGGTGAAACTCTCCTCTATGTGTTTGGCTGTTTTTTTTGGTTCTGTAAAGTATTTGCTTTCTTCTTGCTCATTCTCATGTTTACTCTCAAGTCAACATTGACTTAGTTAAAAAACAAGTGTTTGTTTACACCTGTGTCTCCCACACCTCCATGTTTGTTTGGTCTGAAGACTCTTTAGAGAAGAAGAAAATAAGGTTTTTCAGTGTTTGTGCATAGTTGAATTGTAATATCTTATAGCTCAGTGCTATACCAGTTTATTTCATATCTTATAGCTATTAAAGAGGGATTTGGAACATGGGAATTCTGACTGGGAAATCCAAGGTGTCAGTCAATGCGTGTTCATGGAGTGTTTCCTTAGGCGGGCTCTGTATAAGGAGGGGTGCGGTTTGAGACCAGCTGGAACCAGGGACATTTATTGCAGTGCTTGCACCTGGAGAAAGGTCTCCTTAAGCACCAGGATACATAGAAACTGTACGTGACTGAAAAATAATTGCATGCATATGCAATTAGGACAGATTTCAAACAATACAAAAAGGCCAGAAACCAACGCCATTTCTGAGGTTGGAAGCCAAAGCGGGGAGCTGCACGTGGTGCCTGCACACAGCGCCACTGAGGGGTGGGCAGACCACCCAAGCTGCCTCTGTTGCCCCACTGAACCTCCGCCCTGTTGTTACCCTGCCGGAGGACCTGAGCAGGGGAGGGGCGTGTGCTTCAGCGCCCTTAAGCCTGGACACTTGTGGTTAATCACTGAGTCATGTCCAACTCTTTACGACCCCATGAACTATAGCCTGCTAGGCTCTTCTGTCTGGAGAAGGCAATGGCAGCCCACTCCACTACCCTTGCCTGGAGAATCCCATGGATGGAGGAGCCTGGTGGGCTGCAGTCCATGGGATCACTAAGAGTCAGACACGACTGAGCAACTTCACTTTGATTTTCACTTTCATGCATTGGAGAAGGAAACGGCAACCCACTCTAGTGTTCTTTCCTGGAGAATCCCAGGGACAGGGAGCCTCATGGGCTGATGTCTATGGGGTGGCACAGAGTTGGACACGACTGAAGCGACTTAGCAGCAGCAGCAGCAGCAGGCTCTTCTGTCCATGGGATTCTCCAGGCAAGAAGACTGGAGTGGGTTGCCATGCCCTCCTCCAGGGGAGCTTCCCCACCCAGAGATTGAACCTGGGTCTCCCACATTGCAGGTGGATTCTTTACCATCTGAACCACCAAGGGTTGAGCCTGGGCCCAAGCCCCATTAAAGCCTTGCCTGAAATTTTCAATGGCCTCTCATCAACTTCTGTTGGTTAGAGAGTCTAAGGACCCAGGTCATAACAGTTAGTTCAAGACAGAAGGAGGTTTATACTGTGATTGTTGCTCTTCAGACACTGGTCATTTTTTTTTTAAGAAAACAGAGCTGACACATGGAATAAAACGAGGCAATTAGATGCTAAATTGTGTGGCATTTACTTAAAGAGAAAGGACAAGGGCTGTTTGGGCAAGAACAGCTATGAAGGGAGAAGAGACTTTGGGGTCTGTCAGAAGGAGAACAAAGGAATCGAGCATTTGAACAAAGGAATCGGGCATTTGGCTTATTGGGGAAGTTGGGGAAGGATGGGCAGGCATCCCTGCTGGAATTAGAGCAAGGACGTAACAGAGGTGTGAGGTATGCCTAGGGGGAGACCAGACAGCCAAGAGTCAGACTTTGCTAAAATAAAGAATGGGTGGGAGATAGAATTGGTTGGGTTCCCAGAGCTCAGTACTACGTCAGGCCTTTGAGGGCAGGAAAGAAAAAAGCAAACCATTGTTTAATCTTTGTACAGGGAGTAGATTTATAAGATTCATTCTCAAGACGTAAACCATAAATGAATGATAGACTTAAAATTCTTTATTTTAAATGTAATTCCCACTTTTGGACTACGGGTATATTTAATACATCTTCATTTAGCAAAATCTACTATAATTTAAAGTAAAAAGCAAGTAAACAGTCTTATAAAAGTTTGCAACATAATGTTACAAAGATTTAACATTCTGGAAATAAAATAGTCTCCTACTGTTCAATAGGACAAAAAGAAAACACTCCAATAGTAAAAGGGACAAAAACTCACAAATGAAAAAAGAAAAAGATATAGCTAACAGGCATGCAAAATTATGTCATTAATAATTGAAGAAATGGTGATCAGTGAGAGAAAATAACAGTGAGAGATTATTTTACAAAAACATTTCTTAACAGCCTGGGTACACTGAGTTATAGGGAGACAGTGACTCCTAACACACTGTTCATACTTGGGGGGAATATCAACTGATAATTAACTTTTGAATCTCGGTTTGAAAGGATGTATCAAAAGTTTTAAGAATGTGCATACCTTGTTATACAGTAAGTTCAATTCAAGAAATAGCTGCCAAGGGGTTAAAGTATGTTTGTACATAGGCGCAGCATTGTTTTTAATAGGCAAGGTTTTGAGCAATAAAATATTTGGAATAGATGAAATAAATGTTGGTTTATCTTTATAAAAAACCTCTCTGCGGCCATGAAATAGATGCATATAGATGGACCGAATAGAGAAAATGGCATATTGTTAGGTTTTAAAATTCAGCGCTGTAACATGATTCCAAACTTGCCTTTAAAATCCGTCTATGTCTACGTGAGCACGTTTATGCTTGTTCTATGTTTACCTGTTCCTAGAAAAACATAGGAATGATTTTTTTTCTGGGTTTTTGAAGTGACGCATATTCTGAAATACTTTTGAGAGTGACCTGATGAGCACTCAAGTAATTAACACTGGATGTTTAGTTGTTTCCAAGAAACAATAATAACAAGTGAAGAGGAAGCCACACAAACTAGGAAGTATCTTGATGCAGTTAGCAGAAGGAAGCAGTTACGAGCTGTTTCACTGGGAGTGAAGCAACCTACATAGAAAGAAACGTTTGGACTGATTACTAGTATTTTGTAAGGGGTAGTGGTGCGGAAAGGTAACATTTAGGATGTCAAGCTAAACCCGAGCGAGCACAGACAGGAAAGCACAAGATATCTGGCACTGGAAAAAGGCCAGGGCAGTCGGTAATGCAGAGGCCGCAGAGAGGGGCGGAGAATGATCTGGAAATAGACAGCCCTCCAGTTTGGGCCCTAACTTTGGGTGACGGTGGGACTCCTGGATGAAGATGTGCTGTGCCAGGAAGAGGAGCTGAGTGGGGCGTGAGTCCGACAGCAAACACAGGTCTAGGTGTGGTGACACTTGAAGTGATACACGTGAGAGTGATAAGTGGGAGTGAGGACCCGCAGTGACAGTAAAGGGATGCTAAAAAGAGTTAGTGTCTTTCCTACCCCCCAATCTGTGCCCTGCGTGGACTTCTGGTTTAAGATCGTCTTCAGTATGGTGAAGCTCTTGTGAGGCAAAGAATGCTTTACTATCAAGAGTATCTGAGGAGTAAACCTCAGGGATTTCAGAAAACTGGGCTTGCAGAAACTCAAACTATCATAAAAATAAATAAATAAATAAATATTACACTTATTTCCCCATTAAAAAAAAAAAAAGAAACTCAAACTATCTTAAAGTCTGAAATCATCTTTTCCAGATTTTGATTGTATCCTCACACGCAATTGTCCTTGGCTACTCACTTCCTTTCGTGTGGACTCATTCTTGAAAAGTTGTATCTAGAGATAATGAGACAGTTGGGGATGTTTCATTTGTTTGTGGGCTTGCTTAGATTATTGGTTTGTATTTATTGGTTTATTTTCATTGTTCGACCAACCGATTATTTTGTATGGGATTTCTTTCTCAAGTTGTACTTCCGGGCACTGTTTCTCAGACTTTTGCATACATAGAAAATCCTCTGGCAGGTCATTGCCCCTGCCCCCTCCCCTCCCCTCTTCTTCCTTTCTTTCAGTTCAGACTCAATAGGTTTAGGGTAGGGCCCAAGCAATATTTCTCACAGTCTTCTGAGTGAAGCTGATGCTGCTGGCCTGTAGACCGCACATTGAATAATACTGTTCCAGGAAACATGATTCTGAAGCTCACTTTCATTTTCACTTTGCCAACTTTCACAAAGAACCGTCTGACGACATCACCAAGTACTCTGGTGAAATTTACTGATGGTGGCACTTCCTGATTCTTATACTCTATAGCCATTTATTCAGATTTAAATTTGCCTGTAATTTAAGTAATTCAGATTGTTTTTGTACTCTCTTGACCCTTGTGCCTTTAGATATCCATGATATCATTGGAAAGAGACTTCAAGGGGAACACAGTGGGTTATCCCCAGGATCTTGGCAAAAAAAAATTTAATTTTCCTTCTGATACTTAAAATTAACTGATCTTCCCAGTACATATAGAAAAACAATATTCAAATACATATGAATCTCTTGTTTAACCACTGATTTACCAAAGCTATCTAAAGAAGAAAACTGTTACAGAAAGACAGTTGAGCACACGTGTGTTGCCTGTCCAAGTGGGGGGGACTTTGAATTCTGAAATCCAAGTATTCTTGCCAATACAGAAGGGATCTCTGCTGCTATGTGACTTAACCTGGTCTGAGAAAAAAAAAATCCCCTTTGTCTGTTTGTTTTTCCATTTTAAAGCTGCATTTTATTAGCCAACTTCCCATGCTTTTATTTCTGCAAAATGTGAATATGCTGATCACAATATGTGTGTTTTCTAAGATAAATTGGCCTTCTGGTTTGTACATTAGTTTCATGTGAGTTGAGTCAGGTTGAATCTGTCTCCACAATTCTGATCATCCCTGTGTGTGCTGAAAAAGTCCAGTTCCTAAATCTTCAAGGCTGGGGAAACAACCACGTTCTACCCTAAGCTCACCAAGAGAGCAAAATGGTGAGTCCTTTGAACAGCCAACACGCAGGCCTAAAGGGAAATTCGTCAGCTTCTGTTCATTTACTAGGAAACAGATCAGGATAATTTCATAATACTGAAAAGAACGCTGAAATCATTAGGGCCAGCCCTTTCATTTCATCCCTTCTGCTGGGGTCTGATTATCTCTTAAACCTGGCAGTTGACAGTAAAGGCTAGGTTCACTGTCAAAATATTCCACCGCCTGTGGGGTGTTTCTGCTTTGTGGTGCCTCAGTCTGGAGTGTAGTGTTTGGCATTGGGTTTCGGTGCTAAAGTCTGAGAGAGAATCCATCAAACCTTAACCTCAAGGCCCCTTCCTGAGTTTAATTTAAGAAGCACATATTTGCATTAGAAAACCTGTCTGTTTTGCTTACCTTTGAAAGTGAACTTCCTTTCACTGAATTACTCTTTTTAACCTTTGTAGCACAGGATGACACTTTTTGATAGAAACCTCAAAGAATAAATCCTGTTGACGTGAATATATTCTTCAGAATGTACCAGAGGGAAAATATACATCAGCGTCCCAAATAAGGTTGAATGGATTGTGAGCTTATTATACTGGGTCTAGACACTTGAAATTATACTTTCAAATATGCATTAGTTGATAGAGGAGAACAGAGTAAGTCTTTTTTTTCTTTTCATAGGGATTCCATATTTATTTGCTTTTATTGTTCTGTTATCATGTGAAAATATAGCTTCCCAGGTGGCACTGGTGGTAAAGAACCCGCCTGCCAGTGCAGAAGACGTAAGAGACATGGGTTCGATCTCTGGGTCAGGAAGGGCCCCTGGAGGAACACATGGCAATCCACTCTAGTATTCTTGCCTGGAAGATCCCATGGACAGAGAAGTCTGGCCAGCTACAGTCCATAGGGTTGCAACGAGTTGGACACGACTGAAGAGACTTAGCATGCATACTGGGAAAAAGTGATCATAAACACTTAATTCAAATCATTCCCCATCATTTTTGGGTTTCGGTCTGTTTCCTGTCTATAAGAGCTGGATACAAGGATTAGGAATAATGTTTGCCACTTGCCTAGTATATGGTACTTGGTATGTAGTTGAGTAATGGTAGTTATTCTTAAGGAGGATGTTTTAAAGCAAACTGGTGTTTAGAATGGGTGGTGAGACTCCAAGCGGAGGCTCCAGGACAGTCTGTGGACTCACCACCCGTTAGTGCGTTCCCCGCCTTCCTCAGCTTCTTACAGTCAGACCCACAGAGACCAGAGCCCCGCAGACAATCCTGCCCTGCTCTTGACTCGTCTAAGAGGGCTGTCACAGCTCTTGGCTCTCCACTTGGGGGATACTGGAAATCAACTGCTCACCCAGGTGTGGGCTGGAGTCAACTGACCGCAGCCCCAGCAGTGCCCTGGATTTCCACACAAGACCACCTCCGTTAGAGTCTGTAGATTTCTGTGCCTCCCTCACCAACCCCCCCACTAGAGGTCTAATTATTCTACCCAAACTTCCTGTCCTCCTGGGGTGCTGTGCGGTTCACGGGGAGGCTCTTGATCCCCAGCAAGTTTAGATGCATTCTCCTTAAGGAAATCTCGTCTTTTACTGCATCCCCGGTCCCGGCCCTCCCTTATCCCACCTCTCAGATTCACAGATATGACCTCTACTGACCTGACCTTATTGCCCCTCCCACCTAATGAACACTCACAGTGACTGTTTCAGGAAACATCATCTGAGTTTGCCCCGTAGAAACCACCCTTACGACCAGCCGCCCACCTGGGACCTCATCCCCTACCCCTCTCCCCCTCACCTTTTCCGTTTTGGCCACAGTGGCCTCATTTCTGCACACCGAGGCCTTGGCGAAAGCTGTTCCCTTCGCCTCGACTCTGCCCGTTCTGAACAGGAATGGTATATTCTCGCTGGTCAAGTCCTAGTTTAAACCCTTTTGCTGACCATCTAGTATAAAAGCATCCCCCAGTCAAGCTCCATTGCTTCACATTGTTTTGATTGCCCATGACACACAGAGCTCTTACTGTTACTGGGTATTTTTCATCTTTATTTTCTTCTTTCTTTACCCTCTGCCTTCTCTATTAATAATCTCTGCAAGAACACAGATCTGTTCCATCTTATTCTCTGCTGTCCCCAGAACCTAGAACCAAGGGATACCACATAGAAGGTGCTCAGTTAGCATTTATTGAGGGAGGAGCCAGTTGCCCACTAGGTTTCTTTTTATATCTGGCTCTATTTGCCCAGTGCCTGTGCTGGACTATATGCCAAGATCTCGTTTCCTTTGTCTGATGACAGCAGTGTAGCTGTGTACCTCAGATACGCTGGCCAGCTTCACCATCCCACCCTCTCAGCCAGCAAGACACTGGGCATTCATAGCAGTTTCTGCCACCTCTGTGGGTCCCTCCTCATGTTCCAGGAGGCACTGCCAGCTGACCGGAGCAGGAAATCCAAGCACCATGTCCGATTGATTCTTAAAGTTGTTTCTGGGTTTCTATTCTACCAGAATTGGATTGATGGTACCTACCATGGACTATCGGTGGCTTCCCAGGTGGCTCAGTGGATTGCCTGCCAATGCAGGAGACACAGGAGACCTGGGTTCCATGCCTGGGTCAGGAAGATACCCTGCAGGAGGAAATGGTAACCCGCTACTGTGGACAGACAAGCCTGGTGAGCCTCAGTCCATGGGGTCACAGAGTCTGGCATGACTTACTGACTTATTACAGCATAGCATATCCACATTCCTTTTAAGGAAACTTGTTTTTCAGAAGTTGTTTAGGGAAAGTTTGTTCTTTTTTTTGAAACTGGCTGAAGCTACGTAGGGAAAGATGAATGCAGAGATGCAGAATTTGGGTCCTGTGAGAAGACAGAGAGGGCCAAAGACGGCACAGACCTCAGCAGACCAGGTGGCGTCCGCCAGCTGGGCTAAAACCACGGTGGAGCAATGGCGCACACGTGTGTACCCACGTCTGTGTGTTGCTGGACACTTCTTTTCGCTCTCTAGTCTGAAATTTGCATGGTGTGAACCATCAGATTTTGCCAGCCCAGCACTCATTCTTCCTTGTTTTTTATGATTTTACCCCAACCTCTTGTTTGGAAACTCATCTATGGGATATGCTTTTGTTCAGATTACTTATCAAAGGGGCACAGCACCTGAGAAAGGTGGACTCTTGACCCAGTCTAAGAACAGCAGATGTTTCCTGAGAAAAGACGTCTTAATTTGTCTGTGTTGACTTTAGCTAACTGTCCATCAATGTCTTCAACTTAGATTCTTGCAGCCTCTCTGGCCCCTGTCTTCTCAGACGTTTGCTTTTTCATGTTTGACTTTAGTCAGTCAGATGTTTTTGCTTTGACTAATAATGATCAATCACTGTTCCTTGCAACGATGGAACCCTAACTCACATAGAGTAAGTATTTAACGATTGTTGACTGATATTAAGACAAAGACTTGATGTTTAATATTATGGGGAAATAGAGCAGAACCTCAGATTTCCCCCTCCTTTCCTTCTGCATCTCTGCCTAAACCAGAGCCACGTGATCGGGATTGAATGTTTCCATAAGGAAGAAACAGACATTACTTTCAAAGAGTGAGCCTCTTCCTTACCAGAAGGGTCCTTTCAGTTGATGAGACTAGAGTTCTGTCTCTTTGCTATACCGTCTCCCTTGTTTGGAGTCTTCCTTACCCCCAACTCCATCTTCCAAGTCCTGTTCACATCTACTTTCTAGAAACACAGCTTCAGAGATGAAAACAAATCCCCCTTTCCTTGCCCTTCTCTCCTCCCTCCACCCTCCATCAAGTCTTATTTGCTCCATAACAAGTACAGCACAGCCATGGGCCATGTGTCTTGCTGCTAGACAGAAAGCCACATTTTAACGTAATCTGTTAAATAAAGAAAAAAACTCACCATTAAGAGGAAACTCATCCTTTTAAAAATATATTTGCTGCTCTACATGTTGACCTTGTTGAAAATAACGGCAGGTTCTGCTGCCACACTTTCCATTTCATTCATCAAACTCTGGCAGTGTGAGACCATCCTCTCCTCTCTCTCTGACTCTGGGCTCCTCCCCAGGCGTCTCCAGCTGTATCTGCTTCCTTTGACTGGTCACGGAGCTCATCGATGCCCTTTATCTAATCGATGTGCTTTCTCTAAAGGAATCATAGGTGAGGGTTTGGAGGAAGGTCACACTCTCTCCCGGAGAAGGCAATGGCACCCCACTCCACTACTCTTGCCTGGAGAATCCCACGGATGGAGGAGCCTGGTGGGCTGCAGTCCATGGGGTCACTAGGAGTCGGACGCGACTGAACGACTTGACTTTCATTTTTCACTTTCCTGCATTGGAGAAGGAAACGGCAACCCACTCCAGTGTTCTTGCCTGGAGAATCTCAGGGACGGGGGAGCCTGGTAGGCTGCCGTCTATGGGGTCGCACAGAGTCGAACACGACTGAAGCGACTCGGCAGCTGCAGCAGCACACTCTCTCCAGTGTCAGTATTTTTGCGTTGCTCATAAGCAGTTGTGCATGTGTGTTCGTCCTATTTTGAGTAATTCGTTTACAGCTGGGGCTGCTATGAGTAGGCATCTGAGTATCCATAAAGTAGTTCCCCGTCTCTCCCACACTTCTTTGTAGTTTATACTGGGAGAGGAGTTTGCTGCGGTCAAGATTGTGCTGGGAAAGGGCAGGGAAACTGCGAAGGATCAGGGTTACTCATCACTGTACCGTTTGCATGTCCCCGGATGGTGATGTTGTTCAGGGCACAGGGGAAGCCTGAGCAGAACAGGGGACATTCCATTCTATACTTATTTACTCAGCACCAGGCACTATGCTTGGTTCAAAGAGTTGATTCCCTGGAGAAGTCAGATTTTCATATTGCATTTCCAGAGTCTCTCATGGAAAATATTCTATCAACACTACGTGAACAAAGGGGATGAATTACTAGATAAGACCTCACTCTATAATTTGGGAAAGACTTTAAGACGTGAGCCTATTGTCTTGTATGTGATGTAGAATGAATTTAGTCCTATAGAAACCTGCTAGGGCCAGCGTTTAAGGATTATGTCCATCTGGAACCACTGGTAAAAACATCACAGAGGACGGGTTCTTTGAGATGCAAACTCTTGTCTACAGAATGGGCAAACAGAAAGGTCCAAGTGGAGAGCACGGGGACCTTTGTTCAATATCCTGTGATAAACTTAATGGGAAAGGATGTGAAAAACGGATATACATGTATAACTGAATCATTTTGTTGTACACCTGAAACTACCGCAACATTGTAAGTCAACTGGACTTCAATGAAGTATGTTTTTTAGAAAGGAATTGGTTAGAGACTTCCCTGGCAGTCCAGTGGTTAAGAATCCACCTTACAGTACAAGGGATATGGGTTAGATCCCTGATCAGGGAACTAAGATTCCGCATACTGTGGAGCAACTAAGTCCATGTTCCTCTACTGAGCCTTCATGCCTCAACTAGAGAGTCCAGTGCTCTGCAACGAAAGATTCCACATGATGCAGTGAAGACCCTGTATGTCACAACTAAGATTTGACACAGCCAAAAAAAAAAAGAGAATAATGGAAAGAGATGGAAGAGACAGAATTGGTGGTGTGATCACTCACCTAGAGCCAGACATCCTGGAATGTGAAGTCAAGTGGGCCTTAGGAAGCATCACTATGAACAAAGCTAGTGGAGGTGATGGAGTTCCAGCTGAAAGTGAAGGTGAAAGTCACTCAGTCGTGTCTGACTCTTTGTGACCCCATGGACTATACAGTCCATGGAATTCTCCAGGCCAGAATACTGCAGTGGGTAGCCTTTCCCTTCTCCAGAGAATCTTCCCAAGCCAGGGATCGAACCCAGGTCTCCAGCACTGCAGGCTGATTCTTAACTAGCTGAGCCACAAGGGGAGCCCAGAATTCCAGCTGAGCTATCTTAAATCCTAAAACATGATGCTGTGAAAGTGTTGCACTCAGTATGCCAGCAAATTTGGAAAACTCAGCAGTGGCCACAGGACTGAAAAAGGTCAGTTTTCATTCCAATCCCAAAGAAAGGCAATGCCAAAGAATGCTCAAACTACCACACAATTGCACTCATCTCACATGGCAGCAAAGTAATGCTCAAATTTCTCCAAGCCAGGTTTCCACAGTACATGCACTGAGAACTTCCAGATGTTCAAGCTGGATTTAGAAAAGGCAGAGGAACCAGAGATCAAATTGCCAATATCCATTGGATCATCAAAAAAGCAAGAGATCCAGAAAAACATCTACTTCTGCTTTATTGACTATGCCAAAGCCTTTGACTGTGTGGATCACAACAAGCTGTAAAAAATTCTTAAAATGATGGGAATACCAGAGCATCATACCTGCCTCCTGAGGAATCTGTATGCAGGTCGAGAAACAACAATTAGAACCAGACATGGAACAACAGACTGGTTCGACATTGGGAAAGGAGTATGACAAGGCTGCGTATTGTCACCCTGCTAATTTACCTTATCTGCAGAGTACATCATGTGAAATGCTGGACTGGATGAAGCACAAGCTGGAATTAAGATTGCCGGGAGAAATATCAGTAAAGACATTAGACGCTGTCAATGAACAGAAGTATGTAGTTAATGTGTTGGAAAATGCGTAAGGTGTGATTACCCTTCTGCATACAAGGGGCATAGGCTCCGGAACGCCTCCCCGCCCGTCCACACCCCTCCCTCCCCCCTGCAAGCATGCACGCCTGGAGTACCCAAGGCTCTTACAGGGACTTAGTCCTCCATTTCTTCAGTTTCAGTTTCCACATCCACAGGTTCAACCAACTGCAGTCAATATTTTCTCTTAAATTTCTTCCATCCAAGCGTGATTGAATATGGAGGGCCAACAGTATTTGAAGACAGAAAACAGTGTATTGCACTGAGTAATTTGAGGTCATTTTTGAGCTTCAGGGAAATAGTTTCAGCCAGAGGGCAGGTGACGAAGGCTTTGGAAATTTAGTGGGAGGCAGGTTAGTATAGCCCAGCCTTTCTAGAAGTTTAAGATTGAACATTGGGAGATAGCCAAACCCTGCACTGGGATCATGTACTGAATAGAAGGAGTTTTTGAAATTGAGAGGCTGAGAGTATTTATGGTTTTAGTGAAAGGAGGGGGGAGGTGTTAGAGGTGTCAGGAAGTGTGTGAGAGATGCCGTTCAACACACATCTGAGACTTCTCTGGTGGTCCACTTGTTGAAGTTTCCTGACTTCCATTTCATGGGGCGCCGGTTCGATCCCTGGTCAGGGAACTAAGATCCTGCATGCTTCACAGCCAAGAAAAAGAAGATTTCTTGAATTGAATAAAGATGAAACTACTACATATCAACTTTTAAAAATTATGTGGGAAAAGTAACAGATTATACACATACACACACCCTGACTCCAGGGGGCAGATATGGCACAGATCCAGGGCACCAGTGGGACGGTTGGCCTTGGAAACCTAGTCTGTAATCACTTCTTCCTCCAAGAAAGGAGAACAGAGAGGGTAGATGAGGACAGAGATGAATCTTGCGTTTGGACGAAGTGGAAATAGATCGTCTGAAAACTTTAATCTCAGAAAAAGTAGGTCATCTTCTGTGAGCGAGCCAGGAGGGCCTGGGAGAGGTCATATCTGCAGAGGCAAAGGCAACGTTTTCTTCCTAGCAGAACTTCTCGCTTTACAGTTCCAATAATTGAGGAATTTCCAAACAGAGGGACTGTTACTAAGCGCACAGGCAGCGCGTGTGGCGGAATTGAATCCATTCCATGAAATTCTTAAAAAACAGTTGATTCCAAGAATTTAACCTTCTGTATTTTTTTTAAGAAGCCTTTATTTTCAGTGAGATTCTCAAAACCATGATTACAAACGAGAGACTTAGAAACTGTATTTGTGTGCAAATAGTTTAATATTAAGATTTATTTTATGTCTGTGTTATGGGAAGATTTTTCTCTTCCTGGGGAAATGAAACAAAGGAAAAGTCACAGGAACCGTCTCCCCCAGCCACACCTTCTCTCATTGTTTTTAGGCTAAACCTGGAGGGAAAATCCCTCAAGATAGACTGCTTGGGGTGAACTGATGCGACGAAAATTTACTGTCGTGTGGCATTTTCAGAAGCAGCATCTGGCATATTTGCTCATGCTGATGGCTCTGACAGTCATATGTTATTCTATTTGTTTTATATAAATTAACTAGTGTTTTATCCCACTGAGTTTCTCTGTTACTAGATAAGAGTGAAGCAAAGCAAAACAAAGTGTAAAGACTTTGACTTTGTACAGTGCAGCTCCCAGTGAATCCGAGTCTACGTCTGATGTTCTATCTTGACAATGCCCTGTGTTAAAACTCCTGAGTGCTGCCATTTCTGTGGCCCAAGACACAGACTTTTTTTTAAATCTCATGCCTGATTCTGTAGGCTAAGGAGGATGCCGAATGTGGTCCTGGTTGATTAACAGAGCTAATAAGCAAAGCCAGACATTATCTGTTTTGTGCAAACAGACTAGAGGTGCCTTTGTTTGTTGGGTTCTCTTATTATCTCTTGAGAGCCTGGCCCGTTCTCTAACACGGCTCTCCTCTTAATTGAAATCGAGATCTCGGATCATTCTGGGTTGGAAGAATGTAATGATATTTTCTGTAGACTGGTTTATGCTCCATAGCCAGACTAGGAAGGAAGGACCCAGGTAGGACAGAAAACTAGGCTGAGGTCTGAGTGTGATGGGGACCCGCTGACTGGCTGAGAAATGCGGACTTATTATTCTGAATGTGTATCTCCTATCACAATGTATCAGCCATCGGAGGAAATTGGTATTGAACCAGAAGATTTGTGAAGCCAGGGAATAGGTATGGTGTAGGGGGCTGGCTTCTCTGTTATTTTAGGCATTTGGAAAAGTTTGAGATTTATAGTTTTAGGCAACTGGAAACCCCAATAGAGTAAGAAGCCTGGGAACACGCAGTGAAATGCCCATTTAGGAGGATTAGCTTGATGATGGCTGGTATAGTAGACGGCAAAGAAGGAGGCATAAGAGGGTTTGCACTGGATCAGAGTTTCCCAAGGTATGTTCCCCAGTGTGCTTATACCCTGAGAAGCACTTCAAAGAAGAAAGGACTGTCTGATTAAGCTGTTTGGCCGCGGCTGCACCATTCATCAGCCGAATCTGCGGAGAAGTCAGTGTCCATCAGTGAATGACGGGTTCTGAGAAAGGCTGAAGGAAGGAAGCCTGTTGCAGCTGGGTGAACCCACTCTTTCCTAAACTTTTTGTCCCCGTCATCTTGTGCAGAATAAGAGCCCCGGGGTTATAGTCTAACAGTGGGGTCACATTCTAAATTATAAAGCAATGATCAGAAATTTAAAATCCTAAGTCACCAGCTACTTTTTTCCTCTAGAATTCTATATATTTTTTTTTTTGAGCATAAGATAAAGTAATTAACTTGCATTTAGGAAACCCATTTTTTGAGCAGTGTATGCTCTATTTTTAGAAAGCTGCTCTGCTCAAATTGGCAAGAGGTTCACTTGCATGGAGACGTAAGGGAGCCAAGGATGACCAGGGGAGGAGAAATTCCTCTCGCAGGGCCAGGGCTCATCCTCTGTTGTATGTTCATAATGGTCTGTCTGAATGTAGCAAGTAACCACAAACACAGATCACTAATCCATCCTCATCCCTTCTGCTTCCCCCCCTCTCTCTCTGCATTTGCATCTGTGTGCCTTTTCTGTCTCATGTACTGTATATTTCCATATCCTGTTTATTTCTGTCTCTTCATCTCCATCTCTCAAGCCCTTTCCCTCTCTGTCCGTGCTCTTCTTTTCCCCAGAATAGCACATTGACAAGCATGGAGCCGAGCGCCCGTGTGCTCCAGCTCCCTGTGGCTCCTTTTCGCTACACTGCTCTTCCCGAAAACTGTGGATCTTCTAGGTCATCCCGAGACCCTGCGCCTTTGAGCTGCTGCCTCTCCTGGTCTCTGCTCTCCTGGACCCTCACTCCCCCCATCCCCAGCCCGCCATCCTACAGCGTCATCCTCCCGATTCAGGTCAGAGGCACCAGAGGGACAAGAAACCGCCTTTGTTCTCACTCCTTTGCCTTTCTCCGCGTTTCTCAACACTGACCTGGAAGGCATTTTCTCACCATCTGTGGATCCTATAATTAATGACTTTCTTGAAGGAATGTCCACATTTCTTATCTCGCTTGTTACACATATCATTTTTAAAACTTCGAAGCGACGCGCTGGCATTTCATGTAGGGGTGTTCCCACAAATCAAGAGCGGAGTGACTGGTTTCATTTCTTTGCTGAAACATCTGGTCCTGTTTAGTGTATGACAAGCAAGAGGTAGGAAGCACGTAAAGGCCCTCAGCCCTGATGTCTTCTCTTTCCGCAATTGCATTATGAAATTTAACTGCCTCCTGAAGAGAAACAATGTTAATTCTACGGCCATGACATTAACCAAGACTCATTTCTGTGTCTGTGGGCTTGCAAGCTCTGTGTGGCCAGCTTTTCCAGGCTTCATTCTAGGTCCCCTGCCTGGAGCAGGGAAGGCTGGGGCACAGGTCACGGGCATCTGTGGGGGCATGATTTATTTGAAACAGTGTCACATTAAATGTCATGACGTTCTTAAGGGAGATGTGAACCACTGCCACCTCCCAGATTTGCTAGACACAAAGCAGTACTTTTCCCTGCAGGGATCCTATAACCCTCTTATGGGAATATCTGTAGTTGCTGGTACATAGACGTCAGGAAGCAACTTAGCAGCAGCAGCAGACATCAGGAAGACGGTATTTTGTCATTAATAGAAAGGCACGGTGCCCATTAGAAGGAGAGCTTCTGTCTTCAGAGTGAGCAGTGGGTAACAAGCAAGTGATGGGTTTATGGACAGACAGTGTGCTTCATACCCATCCAATCTCTTTAATAGAGACTCTCTTTTAAATGCCAGCCCCCAGTCTTGGTCTTCCTCCTCTCGCCCCCAGAGTTTGTTGGTTTATAATTTTTGGCAAAAGGAAAATTCAGGATGAGTGGAGAACAGTCAGTAAAACCTAGGGTGGAGACCCTTGAACAAAACCTCCTTTCTGTTACTTCTACTGTCCTCTTGCTGCTTGGCCATTGGCAGATTCTCTTCCTTTGTCTACTTGGGGGTGGTGTAGCAGCAGCTATGTGAGGGTCATGATCATCGTAGAAGCTTCCACAGTGATAATAACAAGCGTTGTCTGTACCACTGACTCCGTAGGCATTTGACATTGTAGTTTAGTTGCTAAGTCATGTCAGCTCTTTTGTGACTCCATAGACTGCAGCCCACCAGGCTCCTCTGCCCATAGAATTTCCCAGGCAAGAATACTGGAGTGGGTTGCCATTCCCTTCTCCAGAGGATCTTCCCAGCCCAGGGACTGATGCACATCTCCTGCTTTACCACTTAACCATTATTGTCCAGGGCATTTTTGCAGAGACTAATGCTAGTGGTTGACAGTTTTTATTTTGGCCAGGCAAAAATTGATTCTGTTATTTCACTGACACTTTGTGAGTTATTACATTCAATAGTTACACCTGAAATGCCTGTAAAGTCTTCTCCAGAGCCACGACTTTCATTCTCACTTTCCATGTGCGTCTAGACACTCAGTCGCGCCAACTCTTTGAGACCCCATGGACTGTAGCCCACCAGGCTCCTCTGTCCATGGGATTCTCCAGGCAAGAATACTGGAGTGGGTTGCATTTCCTTCTCCAGGGGATCTTCCCGACCCAGGGATCAAACCTGGGTCTTCCGCATCACAGGCAGATGCTTTACCCTCTGAGCCACCAGGGAAGCCCCTCACTTTCCATACTAGAATCAATCACTAGGTTTTTTTTGTCTTTTAGTTGGTCTAATATTCACATTGTCTGAATCAGAACTAATTCTGAAGAGCTGTCTGAGACACTAGTATGTATGTTGCTGAGTCAGTCAGAGAAAGAATCTGGATAAAATTCACCAAAAATTTCTTCTTTACTCAAAATTTTCCAATTCATCACTTTTGAAAATTTTACAGTAATAAATTTGTGTTTATACATAAGTTTGGAAGAAAAGCCTAGCAGACTAAAATGTGAATAATAGTACCAATCATAAGTCATATGATGAATCCTTGATCAATTTTAAGCTCTAACAATTTCACACAGTGATATTAATTGTTTCACTCTCTAAACATGTATTGATACATCTCCCGTCAGTAATGTAACTTGGTCCTTGCAGCAAACTGATTGCTGGGACATGGTACCCTACAAATTTGGACCTAGTATGATAGGGGGTTTGGCTTCAGGATCCTTGGAGCTGTCAGCCAGCCAGCTAACTGGTCCTCCCATGACTCTCATAAAGATGCCTGCTCATATGTTATTGGATTGCATATTTGGACCCCATTTCAAAGGATACAACAGAGGCTTACTATCTTATTGGTATCCTTAGCTTACAGTTGAGGAGACTAAGGTACAGAGGGTTTAAGTAGCTTTTCCAAGTCTACAGATCTACAAGGCAGGGGGCCTGCTAAGTCGGTGCGGCTTCTGAGCCCATTTTTCTACCACTAGGGTACAGCCTGAGATTTATAAAAGATATCTAGGGATATAGTTGTTGCCTAAGGGTCGGAAGACCACGGCCCTGACTTGGCCTCATTACAGATACCCTGTGTTTCAGCCCTGCGTTCTGCTTTTCCCCAGGTGCTTGAGGGTGGAGGGAACCAGATGCTCATAAGCCCTGAGCCGGCTCAGTGAGGGGCCTCCACTTTGAACTCAGGTTTCAAGTTATATCTCAGAATGAGTTTTATGAACTGAAGGGGTTATTTTAAACCTGACTCCAGGCATCAGCCCCAAATGTTATCTTATGTTCCCTGTTTCTGAAATAGAGTCTTTCTTCCCTAAAGTGCCACAAAAGACATAGATTTTACTTGGTAAAGTGATTTCTCTAGCTGTCACAGAAGAGCCACAAGAAATGTACCAGCATAGCCTTGGATCCTCTACCTGCACTTGACTTTGGGGAATCTGGAATGGGAAAAATTCTAAATGCCTTTAGTTAGAAATACAGAGCTTGAATGTTTATACTCTGAAACTTTTAGGCCTAGGAGCAAGGCCATCTCTGGTCTAGTAACAGCCCCTGCTAAAATCTAATTTGAAGTTTGATTTGAAAAAAAAAAAAAAATACAAATTAGACTTTATTGGCACCATAATAAACCAATGTGGCAACATTTAATATAAGCTTAAAATGTTCATAAGCCTTTGTCTAATTATCCTATAAGTAGGGAGGAGGCATTTATATTCTGTCATCTATCCATCCATCCATCCATCATCTACATATCTCTTTTCTATCTACCTTGCTAAGGAATAATATTTTAGTTAAACTTAGTTAAAAGTAGTCAAACAAGAATATATATAATAAAACATAAAAATGCTCCTTACTCCAATTCTACTACCCAGAATTCAATCCTGTTTTTCCTAGTTTTATTGAGGTATATATAAAGTTGTATGTATAGTGTGATATATAAAAATGTGATATATATATATAAAGGTATATATTAAACGTATGTAAAATGAACTGATTACCACAATCAAGCTAATTAATTTATCATTTCACACAGTTCTATTTCTGTGTATGTATGGGTAGAGCATTTAAGATCTTTCTTGGCAAATTCCAAGTATACAATACCGTATTATCTTTGATTCTGAACTGTGCGATTCTTGGAAATGTTTGTGTAAATGGCTGTGTGAATTGAACTTTAATCCCTATGCACTCAAGACATGTTGATTGAATGACTGAAAAATACTAATACCATAATTACTCATCTGTAGAAATGTTAGTGATCCTAACATGAACCATGAATATTGATGTATTTATTGACACACCAAACTAAAATTTGTCTAAGACTCTAATTTGGTGAATGATTTTTATGCTTTTATTGTTCCTTTGCTCATGAGCCAGATTTAGTTTATTCTTTGAGATTTGCTCTTTTTTCATAATAATTTTTTTTTATTAAAGGAACTTAGAAAAGATTTCAGAAAACATTTGCTATAAGCCCTAAATCAAAATGTAATAGGTCTAAAGATAGCCTATTCAGTTTTGAGCGTGGTAACACTGATTCTTATTTAGAAAGGTGTGGGTTGGTTACTAATAAGTTTTTGGCTTATCTAAACTAAGTTGTGATACATCTAATCAATGATATATTCAAAAAGCAAATGCAACATGATGAATTTTTACCATTGTATTTCAAAGGGTAAAATGGGGTGTCTGTTAGAAGAACTGCAGTAACATGTTGAGTTTTGTTCATTTTGTCTCCGGTTTTAGGCTTTGTCTGAGTCAAAAAGCTATAGATGATATTTAGTGGAAAATCTCACTGTTGTACCCTGGTGTAATAAGCTGTGTGTGTGTGCTAAGTCACTTCAGTCATGTCTGACTCTTTGCGACCCCGTGGACTATAGCCCGCCAGGCTCCTCTGTCCATGGGATTCTCCAGGCACGAATACTGGAGTGGGTTGCCATGCCCTCCTCCAGGGGATCTTTTGGACCCAGGGCTGGAACTCATGTCTCTTCCATCTCTTGCACTGGCAGGCGAATTCTTTACCACTAGCGCCACCTGGGAATCCCAATAAGCTGAGGAATGTGAAATGAATTTGCAACCGTTCAGAAGCCACAGAGACAACACATATAAACTAAAGTTAACTGGATGGAAAAGACAAGAGTCAACAAATATGTATAATATAGGCACACAGAGAAATAACTTGAAAATAAAAGAAGCTAGACATAAATAATTAAGGTATTTAAGAAATTAGGAAATGTGAAAGGACTTTGTGTTTATGTACTAAAGATTGGAGAAGGAATACTTCTCCCTAATGACTAAAAGGTCACGAACACGGAGATGTCATATCACTTAAACTACAGAGTTCATCTTCCAGAAACAGTGGAACTATGTTTTATTCACCTTGAATTTTCTTCCTACAAGACCACACTTGTTCCCTCCACTCATGGGAAGAACAGCTAGTCTTATTACCCTCCAGTGGAAATGAGTTATGAGCCTTTTATCTGGAGTTTACAGGGTGACTTTAACTTCTTTATAGTTGACTTTCAGTGGTGAATGAATGCAGTGTCTTATTTCATCTTAGTTAATTTTTTTCAAGAATTCCTTTTCCTGTTCTGATTTGTAGGTACATACAAGATAATAATGGGAAGGATCAAATTACCCTGTTTGGGATCTTGTTAAACACTTTTCCTTTGTCCTGAGAATCTTCGGCATTAATTTCCTGTTTGTTCTTCTGTTCATGTCAATCCAACTAGAAAAACCAGGCATTTGAGACATTCAGGAAAGTTTGGTGTCTTTATGAGATTGCAAGCAAAGCTTGTATTTTATACCATGCTCATCCCTCTTGGCTTAATTTGGCTAACTTTTTCTTTAGGTTTGTAAAATAGATAGTCAGGAATCTTGTGAATTAGGACTACAGGAACTGAGGTTACTTGGGCATCAATTGCAAGTTGAAATGAAGATGCAGAAAGATGCAGAAGGTCCTAGCATGGGTACCAGAAACGGCACCATTAGAGGAGGGAGGTGTGCTGTGCAAGAAAGATGGATGACCCTGTGTGTCAGCTGGCTGGCCGACATCATGCTTCTAAAAAGCCCTCAAAATACAAGATCCTCATTCTTTCAGCTCCTCAAATATAAGAACCCCTTCCCATGAAATATGTCATCCCTTGGCACGGATTCACAACTATTTCTGAGTAATTACCTACAGATGATCATATCGAGTTTGTGACTCGCCCAAAGTCACAACAAACAAACATAGGCAATCACAGACCAGGCTCTTCCTTTGGACATTTCACTACTTCATTCACGCATTCATTTGCCAAGTGCCGACTGTAGGCCGTGTATGGTGCTGCACGCCAGGGATGCAGAATTGAATGAGGCAGGGTCCTGAGCCTCCAGAGGCATACAGTGAGCGATAAATATGCAAGTTAATGACTGCATTAGAGTTTTCTCGGTGCTGTAATAGAAGCAGGAACAGAATACTAGAGGAGCGTAAAGGCATCAAAGTCAGGAATCAGGGAGAATATCCTGGAGAAACCTACATTTAGACTGAATTTTGAAGCACAGCTGGAATTTCTAGTTAAAGAAACCACGAGACGGCCCTGAAACCTGTGAAAAGGCAAGAGGCAGGAAAGTGTTCGAGGCGTTTGAGGAATGGCAAACACTTTCGCTGGGCTTGAGCTGTGGGAGCTGAAGATCAGGATAGGTGTGGAAGCTGAGGGCAGTGCCAGAGGCCAGATCCCCAAAGGTTGGGTTGCTCAGCTAGGGGATGCTCCCTTAACTGGGAACAGAGTGTGCAGGTTAAGGAAAGGGTCCACCCTGCCCCTTCCAGAGCATCATGGGGACCCCAGAGCCACAGAGCTCTTTCCTCGCCTCACTCAGGGTATTTCCTCAGGGTCTGGGGTCTGACTTTAAACGTAAAGCAGATCTCTCTGTAAAAAGAATCCACAGCCAACTGCTGAGAGAGAGCTCTTCCTTTCATTTCACTTTTATCTTCCTCTCAAGCTGAGCTCTGGGGGGCCACCCTGCCTGCCTCAATTTCCCTTGATTGGTACTCATTTGATTGTATATGAAAAGGGGCAGAGATGCCATCAGGGAGGTGTAGGAGGTAATGACCCAGTCCCCATCAAACCCTGTCCTCTGAAACAAATACTCTGGCAGGCACATGGTCAGAAAAGTCAGTTTTGAGATTCTGAAGACTCAAGTTTTAAATCTGACACTGCCTGTAATAGATCTCTGAAACTGGCTTCAAATCAGTGAAGCTCTCTGGACTTCAGGCCCTTCTGTGTGAAAGAAACTGACTTGCCTCATTAAGTCCATGGATTTTGTTTTCTCAGATGAGACATCTGATTGTCTGTCTACATTGTCTTTGTACAACATGCTAAGTAACAAGGAGATAATCTCATGCCAAGACTGGGCTTCAGTTGATTGTGAGGAGGAAGGGATGGGGGGTTCCACAGAGTAATGTTGCTGTTGTTTAGTTGCTAAGTCATGTCTGACTCTTTGGCAACCCCATGGACTGTAGCCCACTGGGCTCCTCTGTCTGTGGGATCTCCCAGCCAAGAATACTGGAGTGGGTTGCCATTTCCCTCTCCAGGGGATCTTCCCAACCCAGCGATCAAACCCACATCTCCTTCAAGGGCAGGTGGGTTCTTTATATCTGAGCCACCAGGGAAGTCCACAGAATAATAGGATTTAGTAAAGTCATAGTTCTCTGAAAGGTTCAGAATCCCTGGTTTTAACTCTTAAATATGGAACTCCTTAAAAAAGGTTCTCAAGTTATGTCATGAAAAATGTTCTCTCCAAAGGTGAAAGGAGCCATTCATTGCTTGATAAACTGGGTCATCTTCCTTCTTAGAAATATTCTATGGCATATAAATGGAGACATTTATACCATCACAGAGAAAAATTTACAGCCATGCCATTCATCATTTGCAGATGCCTAATCCCTGGGAATAATAACCAGAGAGATTTTGATTCACTTATGAGGAACTATTTTTAAAAGAAACTTTTGATAACCGGTGAATTTTTCTGTTTTATTAGCTACTTCTTATCAGCCATGATTTTGCTGCTTGGACAATTTGGAGTTATCTGAAATGAACTGGAGAAAGGATGTTATTTTCAGTTATGAATTAAGACTTTGAATAAATAACTGAACAGATTTTTTTTTTTTTTTTAGTGGGAGGCTTTAAAGATATTCTGAAATGCCAGATAAAAATAGCCTTTCATAGAAAGGTGAGGCAAATATAATGCAACACGGTGAAAAGAATAGACTTGGAAGCAGAGAGGGCAGAATATAAACACGAAGGCTCTGGTGTTCTTTATTTCTAAGACCCTGGGAAAACCTTTGAGCTTTTCCCTCTGTCCTGAACTACCAGTACGTGTTGAAGAACAGATTGAGTAAAGATATAAAATATTTAGCCAGTCCAGGTGCCAATGACCCCTAGATGTCCTATTCATGTCATAGGACAGGAATCGGAAGAGAGAATTCCCTTGAGCTTTTTTCTCATTTACAACCTGAATAGCCACCAAACAGTCACGTGCCTTAAAAATTTTGTTGCACAGGATAAAAGTTTCCCAAACTTTTTAATACAATAGCCCATTTCCTTGAATGAATGATCCTAAGAATTTCCTTATGAATTAAAAATGATTATTTTGATATTATTGTCTGTGGCAAAATATAATGAAATAACAAGACAGTTTTTTTTACTGTTTCCCATTTAACTAATGATGTACCCTGTTCAGTTATCTCAAAGCTGAAAAATTTTTTAATGTATAAAAAATATGAAAATATAGTAATAACTTGACCAAAATAGGTTTCATATTATAATAATTTTCATAAGACTAAATCCTACGATTTTTACAAGTTGTTACTAAATGACGAGTTAAGGGTCATGTTTTAGGTTGTGAGCTTTTTTAACCTGTAAATGCATATGTACCTTTTGATTCCTTACAAATGAAAATCTAAATTGGAAATATATCAGCCTGCATTGTTTCTTCTTGCAGTTGACTGTGAACCAGTAGATCCATCTTGGAACCAGTAGAGCCGTCTTGATATATTAATATTATGGAAGATGAAAGCAAATTGTATCTCAGCAGCAATACTGATTCCATATGCTTCCTGCCATGTAACTAAGCTCCTTCATGGATACAAATAATCAGTTACATGGCTAGAATTGAAAGCAATTTATATATCTATCAAGGTCAAAACCACGCACACACGGGCTTGGAGTGTTCAGTTTATGGCTACAGCTTGAATTCTGCACCTTTGTTCTATCTTTGTCGAACGTTCTATCCTACTCAGGAATGCTATATGATCTTGCATGGTTTAAGGTAAAAAGCGTCTTTAAAGCATTATTTTATTTATTGATTTTTAATAATTAGATATTACTATGGATCCCAATAGTGGTTTTAATTATCAGATTATGTAGGAACACACGATAAACCATGGAGTTTATAGTGAGAAACCAAGTTCACAGTGATTTTGCCAGGTACCATCACTAGTGTTTTATAGCATTTTCTACAGGACACTCCATTTGTGAAGAGTTCTTCTTCCTTTTCTTCTTTGCTCTCCTTCCTTCGCTTCTTTCTTGCCTCCTTTCTTCTTCAAGTCGAGCAATATTTACTGCATCCTCACCAAGAGCCAGACATCATACAAGGCACCAGGGAAATGAGAAGTTAGAATTTCTAATCTAGGGAAAATGTTTCCTGTTTCTCTGCTTTTAATTTACCCAGGAGTTGTCTTTATTTACGTATAAATATATGAATTCTAGTTAAACTATAATCACGTTGGGTACTTTACAATGCAATAATATTTTGAAAATTTAATTAATGTAAGTTAAGCCTCCACATGCCATAGATATAATCAGAAAGTGCCTTCTTTAAAACATAAAAATAAAAGACAACAACGATAATGAAAGTTCGTTCTTTAGCATTCAGATAGATCTAGTGAATTTAAGAGGTACATTTTATGAGTAGAAAATCTGAGTCTTTCAATTTCTTGGTTACAATTCTTTTAAACCACCGTGTCCAAATCAAGGCAGTCCCTTTGTTAATAAGCTTTCATATGTGGGCAAAAATGGCCATACTCTAGCCACTGGTCTTTGTATTTCAGGAAATATTCCACATAAGGAAATGCCACTCTACGCAAAGGATTTATAGATGGTTCCTTGGAGTTAATTTTCATGGACATTAGAAGGTACTTAAACCTCAAGCCAGGCAGAGGGTTTATAAATGATTGCCTTAAGCTCTTTAGTGACTTAAGTTAAATAGAGTAGTACCCCTCTGCCCCTGAATGAAGAGTGTGCAGAATCGTTGCAACTGCTTGGAACTCTGGAGCAACCCATTGTTCAAAGATTACATTTTTGATGTTTCTTGCTAAAAGTCAATCATTCTTCTGATAGGTGTTATTTAAGAGCATATAGCGTGCCAAGAAGTGGACTTGGCATTGCTGTGGAAACCATCAAATTCTCGTCTAATTTTTCAGAACCACACAGGAGTTGGTACTGGCAAGTCAAGAAAGACTGAGGCTCAGACAGGATGTCACTTATGAAATATCTGATTTTCAATGTGAAAATATTTTATATACACACACACACATAGGTGAATCCACCTGTGTGTGTGTGTGTGTGTGTGTGTGTGTATTCATATTCACCTACTTGTGTGTGTGTGTGCTCAGTCATGTCCAGCTCTTTGAACTAACTGGCCAGGTTCCTCTGTCCATAGAATTTTCCAGGCAAAGATAGTGGAGAAGGTTGCCATTTCCGACTCCAAGGGATCTTCCCAACCCCGGGCTCAAACCTGAGTATCCTGTGCCTCTTGCATTGGCAGGCAGGTTCTTTACCTCTAGGGCCACCTAGGAATCCCATATTCACCTATATATGGGTCACAATGATGATCAAATAGCAGACATACAATCGATATAGATACAGAAATTATTTTTATAAATAAATACATTTCAGTTTATTTTTTGACATAAAGTTGATTCTTTGTAATACACATGTGCGACACAACGGAATTTACAATAATTGCAGAATTATCTGTAATTACCATTGTGAAGAAGTCAAAACTGTACACTAGCTCGCGGTACTGCCTTGATCTTTTGAATTTTTAGACAGAGCAGTGTTGATCTTTCGACAAACTAGGGGCTGCGGTAACTGAAAGTTGGAAAACGCTGAGATTTGAATCTTCTGTTTTTTTATGTTGTACTGATCTTTACATGACCTGAAATGCGTGTTTAACTCCAGTGCTGAAGTCAAATCAAGGACAGAAGGAAATGAAAGTTGGAGGCCACTCGTAACATGTTTGTTATTTATTGGATCCCTTCTTCCTTTCTCTGCTGAAACGTGTGCCTCTTCCTAGCCGAGTGACTTTGAGATGAAATTTTTAAAGTCACTTTTTAGTGACTCTTAACATCATTCACACCCTTCCTTGTCATTTCCCCCATGGCTTTAAGCAAGAGCAGCAATTTCAGGCATGGAATAAACTTTTTAAGGCATTATGCTGTTGGAGCACTTTGGAAAAATGTGAATGAAGCCGACAAAATAGCACAGTCTGTCAGAGGTTACCCTTGTTCCAACAGGGTTCTAAAATGGGGCTTGTTCTTCTAGGGATTTGCCCGGTTTGTGTGGAAATAATTTTGCTGTTTAAAAAAAAAAAAGTCAGAATCTTTAACAATACCTAGAGTTTTTTTTGTTTTTTTTTTTTTTTAATTTTTGCTTTTATTTTTAACTCTGGTCTTCATTAAGAAGACAAAGAAGCTCAGTGGCCTGAGGATGATGTAGATTTTACTGTGCGCTGAACTTAAATGCACTCACTTTTATAAAGCACGTCATGAACGCTGCCTCCACCCTCTCGTTGCCTCTGGGGACCTAGTTGGAAGCATTACTCACTGATGCTGAGCAAACAGCGTTTTGTTCTGGTCTGGGTTCTTTCTTCTTCAGCCTCTCCTTTATCCTTTTCTCTGTGCACCGTTCTTATGGGTTTATTTCTTTTTTAGAAAATTGAAACAGTGAATAACTTTCCAAAGGCTGCATGGCTTGTGAGTGAGTTACTAGTAGGAGATGAACATATTAGTGGTTTTGGAACCAATGGAACAGTGGAACTAGTGAGATTAGAACTTAAACCTCTGGTTCCATATGCCAGACTTTATTATTATTATTGTTATTGTTATTTTATATTGGAGTATAATTCATTAAAAATATTGTGTTAGTTTCAGGTGTACAGCAAAATGATTCAGCTATACGTGTATCTAAAGAACAGATGCTTGTGAGCACCATTTTATTTAAAAATTATTTAATTAATTTATTTTACTTTTGACTGTGCTTGGTCTTCATTCATGCATGCAGGCTTTCTCCAGCTGCAGTGAACTGGGGCCCCTTTCTTGTTGGGTAGTGTGCGCTTCTCACTGCAGTGGCATCTCACGTTGCCGAGTACAGGCTCTGTGGCGGGCAGGCTCAGTAGCTGTGGGGCGTGGGGTTAATTGCTCTGTGGCATGTTGGATCTTCCTAGACTAGGGATCGAACTCCTGTCGCCTGCTTTGGCAGGTGGATTATTAACCATTGGACCATCAAGCAAATTCCTGTGAGCTTCTTATAAAGCCTCGCAACTACTTATAGCTTGTGCAGAGTTTTGACTCGCATGTTTCACTTTGACCTTTAGAGCCGGGTTTTCACATGCAATTGGCTCTTTTCTGAAATGTTCGATTTGGTCTGGGAGGCTCGCTCTTATTGCTGGATAACCTGGAATGGCCGTGTCCCGGGCTCTGTGGGCTGTATTTTTAGCACTGGAGTGTAGTTCCCCTGTGTTGCATAGTGGGTGGGTTGCTTGGACAGGAAGAGTGGCTTCCTTGCTCTGTTCTCCCAGCATCGTAGGACTCCCTGAAGTTTCCCACAAAGCCCCTCACCCGGCACTGCAGCTGAATCCCTCTCCTTCTGAGATCTTGCTGAGGTTAAACAGCTTTCCCCTCTTCCTCCTGTATTTTCACTTTTTTCTTCTTTCTCGTTCCTTTCTTCTTTCTGTCTTTCCTCGTCTGCCTGCCTGGCTTCTTTCCTTCCTCTCATGACGTCTTTCGTTTCCTTTTTTCTGTTACGCTCTTTCTTCTACTTTCATTTCTTATTAATTATGAAAATGAGATCCCAGCTTATGGGAATTTACCCCACTGATCTACTTGCACACAGGTGAAAGGTTGCGTACTAGTGATTAGGAACGACAGCATGATTTGTAATCAGAAAAGATGGCAAACAACTCGAAGGCCCATCACCAGAGGACACGTGGAGTGAACAATCAATGTCTGGCTAATGAAACTTTATGCACCTCTAAGAAAGAATCAGAAAGCGCTCTGGGAATATCTGCAAGACATTTTGTTACGTGAAAAAAAAAAGTGCAGAACAATTCAGATTTTATATTTCCTTTTCTGAAAAAAACGTGGTGGTGGGGAATCAGATTCTACTTTTGCTTTTTTATTGTAACTAGTAAACACAGAAAAAATATCTCTGTAAACAGGAAGTTATTCATAAGTGGCAGGGGATGGGTCAGCTGGGGAGTAGTGAGGGGGGACTTCATTATTATGCCTTTTTGTATTTATCAAAATTTTTTTGAACATGTTAGTTAATAACTAATTCCAAAAATAAAATCTAATAATGTAAACTTCAAAATAAAGGTAAGATTCAGTTGAATGAATCTTACTAACAACCCACTAGTGCTAAAAGAATAATAATAATAACAACAAATTACCATGTCTAGGACATATATCCAGACTCGTGGGTGTGCTGCTGGCCTCCTGGTTGCTTATGGCTTACATCATGTAAAATTGCAATTTCCATAGACCTTCTCCAAAGAAAAAAACTTTAAATATTGGCAACTTCATATATTTGAATAGAATGTTAATCTTAGTTAAAGCATCCAAAAGCTGCTACCAGATTGCCTGTGCTGTGATGCCCCTAAAGTACAATTTCATTTCTCTCCTGTGCTCTTGACACCCTTGGAGTCGTATTTTGTCACTTTTGCTGGGCCACCTGATTTGTAGGACTGTGAGGAGGGACACTTCCTCTCCAGAATTACGTTCGATCCAAACTTTATGAACTTTGCACGTAGCTGTAGGTTAAGCCCTCATGATCTACCACTGGGATTGTAGCCTTCTTCTGAAAAGTCACTCTGAATTCCAGGTTTTCCTTGTGGGGCCTAATGTCTCACTGCCCCCACATTTGTCTTCCAACAAGTCAGTTTGGATCATGTTTTTCCTGAGTGAATTCATCCTGTATTAGTCAGGGCTCTCTAAAGAAATAGAACCAATAGTATTTGGAGAAAAATTCATAAGAGGGATTTATCTCTTGTAGGAATTAGCTCAAGCAGTTTTGGAGGCCAAGAAGTCCTGGAGATGCAAGCAGGCCTGTAGGATGTTTCAATCAGAATGTGAATACAGAGAATCAAGGGAGCCCATGATGTAATTCCCAGCCAGGGGCGAGACATGGAGGTCAAGTAGAGAGAGAGACAGAGAGGGACCTTCCCCCTTTTCCACCTTTGGTTCAGTTCTGGACCTAAAGGATGGGATGATATATACCCACAGAGGTGAGGATGGATCTTCTTTGTCTGCTGAATCAGATGGTAATCTCTTCCAGAAACACCTGCACAGACACATCCAGACATGACATTTTACTGTATCCCTGGGCGTTCCTTCTTCCATGCAACCTGACCTATGAAATTAACCATCACACATCCCATCTCTCCTCACTGTTCACAGAATAAATACAGACACAACTCCTTAGCAAGACGTGCAACTCAGCCCCATTCTCACCTCTACCAACTGATTTGTTTTCACAAACACTCTATACCTGTTCTTTGCCCAGATTGCACTCCCCTGAAGGTCACGACTTTGAGAATGATATTCTGTTTACCAAAAAGAACCTTCTCCAATGTCTGTGCCTTTCAAACATCCATGTGAAGTTTCTACACAAATAAATCTTCTCTCTGTAGCCCTGACCCCAGCCATCCAAAATTAAGTTTATCCTATTTATATTTCCATGGTCCTGCATACCTGCCCCTACTGTAAAGGGACTTATTAGAGTATATTCTAGATATTTGTTTATGATATCCTGCTACTGACCAGTGAGGTTTTGACATCAGAGACCTAGGTCCTAGTTTACCTGCACCTGCTCTGCTCAGCCCAGCATCTGGTCTGTAGTTTTATGCTTAGTAAATATTGGCATGTTTAGCAATGCTTTAGCCTTTCTCCAGGACCCCCTTTCTGTGAGGAAGAAGTTTTTTTAAAAAATCTTTTTTAAAAAGATGGAGACTGACGTTCTGAATGATCTTTGGTGTGAGGAAAGTGCCTTTCCACTCTGTCCTTAAGGTTCAAAGTCCAAACTCTCCCTTTCTTTGCTATTTGCAAGAAGGTCAAGATTTAGTCTTGAATGTCATGTACAAGCTCTGTTTGGTCATCTCTTTTGCTTCATATTTGTGATGATTTTGGTGAGGATGAAAGCGGTAAAGTCATATGAATTGTGTTGAGTCTTCTTGGTAATTATGCCTCTTTGTCAGCTGATTATTCCTGTAGTTTTGAAGGCCTGTGCTAATATTGTAAAAATGCAGCTATTTCGAGATCATAAACAGAACTGAGTGTTCTCCAAGAAATAAATCTAAAAATTCTGCGTGATGAATAAATGAGAGGTTTTCTTCCTCCTACTTCTCCCCCTCTTCCTTTTCCTTCCTTTTCTGTTACTTAATATTATTATTATTATTGTTATTTTCTCTAATCTGGAAAAATAATAGCTTGTTAGCCTAGCCTGTCTGAGTGGGACTTTTACCTTTGTTAAAAAAAAAAAAAGAAAAAAATGTTAAGTAGCCCCTTTCCTAGGATGTGAATTCTTTGTTAGTATGTGAGTCCTGTTGATTGCACAGGTATATTATTACGTGATATTCAGGGCTGGAGAGTTTTACTGCCAGAGACTGTTCTGGTCATTGTATCTTTTTCTCACCCAAGGATTGGTTGGGTTCCCTGTTTTGCATTATATTATTAATAAATATTATTTATTAATAATATAATATTAATAAATATTATGTTATTAATAATATAATATTAATAAAAGCAAGTATTTGTGTGTAACTCACTATTGCCTTTGCAGTTAACCAGAATTAGCACAAAAGAACTATCGAATGATAGTTCACTTGAGAGTGGTTTTTAGAGGTTGAGAGAAAGTAATATCAGTGCCTCGTATTGGCTGATCCTGCTCCTGACACCAGTTGTGTCGTTATTCACATTGCGCACACTGTTCCCTGAACCCAGGGTAGACAAGGTGCAAGGTAAGAGGCTGGAAGAAAACGCGAGAAGCCGTAGGCACTGCAGACACGTTTATCCTCTCCTGGTTGGCACAGCAGCCGTAGCAGCAGACATAACAACACAGCATGACCGCACACAACCTTTCTGGGCTTTTCCATGTGAAGCTTATGTAGGCCTATGGCACGAAGTAGCCCACAACCATGCGGCACCTCGTGGCTCGCATGCACAGTGCTCTAAGTGATCGCAGCCGTTACATACTCACGCACGGTCGCTGCTTACAGAACATGGGGCGGGAGGGGTAGCAGCTGGGGTGAGAGAGCCTGACTAGGGCCGTCTTGTACACTTCCCCACACCCCTGCATCTTGGTTTTGGGGTGGTTTCCTTCTTTTGTAATCAGTAAATGATTACTGATGAGCAAAGAAAGAAGGGAGAAAGGCATCACTATGCAGTGTGCTCCCTTGGAGGGATCTACTAGGATGTGGGCTGTTATAACTTCAGTATGTCTCACCCATGTCCCTCACCCTGTATCTGCACTTCAGTGGTTTTCACAGTGCCTCTTCAGGTAAACCATGATCACATTCAAATAGTTTCATCGTACTATGAAGTCTTTGGCTTATTGTCACAAGATTTTTAAATGAGCAATTTTTTTTAATCGAAACCAAGTGTATATGAAAATGGGCATGCCTTTGTTGAAAAGTCTGCAAGAATAGCAAGATCGTGATGGTTTGTTAGAAGTAGTTACAGGGATTACTGTGGATGTGAATAAGTGGAAATGAAAATATAAATTTATAAGTTTGACAAAAATGGATATTTGGTATTATTCTTATTGCAAGTCTGTCCCCCTGCCTCAACTCAATTCTTTACCCCAGAATTAGGACTGATCTGTTGCTTTCCACAGATTCCACGCAGTAGTTAGATGATTTAAGAACTCTGGAATGTCTTCCTTCCACTCAGCCTTTAGGGAAGCGTACTTGCAGCTAGTGCTAGCAATGTGCCCACTGCCTGGAAAGTACTCCTCCCCCCCTTCCTTCACTTGTTAGCATCTCTATCTTTCCCACTTCAACCGAGTCTCCCGTGTGTCTGCAAGCCTTCCCTGCCCTCTTTGGCTGGGGCAGCTTCTCCAGCATGGAGCTCAGAGCGCCGCTTCCTTCCCAGCACTTGTCACAACTGCAGGTTCACAGCCTCAAGTTCACACTCATTTACGTGATTGTTTGATTCCTCACTGGTCTAAAGCCTAGTGAAGCTGAGGACAGTCTTCAACTGCTTGTCATATCATCAGTTCCTAGTCTAAGGCTTTGCACATAATAGGCACTGAATCAACATTTTTGAAAAATGAAACACAGTTCAGATCTAAAGCTACTCATTTTGGGTTTATCATTTGAGGTTTCTTTATCATGTGTATGCTGAGTGATGATTTTATCAATTTTCTAAATTTCACATCATTTCTTTACTCTGAAAAGTAACTTGATGTTTTCAATGCCAGTATATAGGTAATATAAGTATATTTTAAATTTTATTTTATCGAAGTATAGTTGATTTACAATATTGTGTTAATTTCTGTTGGACAACAAAGCGATTCAAGTATTTATGTTTGTGCACGCATGCATAGCTGCTCAGTCACGTCCAACTCTGCAACACCGTGGACAATAGCCCACAAGACTCCTCTATCCATGAGATTTTTCCAGCAAGAATACTGGAGTGGGTGGCCATTTCCTATTCTAGGGTATCTTCCCAACCCAGGGATCGAACCCAGGTTTTATTTATCTGCATGTATACATATTATATATATAAGCATATGATGTGGGCTTCCCAGGTAGTGCTGGTGGTAATGAAGCCGCCTGCAGTGCAGATGTGAGTCATGGGTTTGATCCCTGGGGAGACAGGCATGGCAACCCACTCCAGTATTCTTGCCCTGAGAATCTCATGGACAGAGGAGCCTGGCAGGGTACCGTCCATAGGGTTGCAAATAACTGGACACAACTGGGGCAACTTAGCACAACACACACATGTGCACGCACACACACAACATATATATATTTCTTTGCCATTATGATTTACCACATGATACTGAATATAGTTCCTTATGCTACACAGCAGGACCTTGCTGTTTAGCCATTCTAAGTATTCTGGGGTTTTAATTCCAGAATATATTATATCTTTTCTCCCTACTACAAAATTAAAATTCTCCAGGTTTTTGAATATCACCCTTTTGGTTTCAGGGCATCATCACATCAACGTCTTCATGAACCAATTACCGGTATAAGCATATGGGCTTTAAAATATATATACAATTCTCCAGAGCTCATAGTGTAATTAAAATTTGGAAGGGTAGGTGGCTGAGAGGTTTCAGTAATGTATTTTGTGGTTCTGAGATCAGAATCAAAAATTTGAAAATCACTGTGGATTCTATACTTAGCAGGCATCCAATGCATATATACAATGAAAGCCACAGATTTAGTTCCCAGCAAGAGGATTTAGAGAAAGATTTAGAATGAAACTGAAAGAAGGAATTTATTGAGTTGAATCACAGCAGAGCATAGAAAAAGTGGATAAAATGTAGAGGATCTTTTAGTTTCTGCTCTTCTTTTGGCTTGAGGCCCCCACAGTAAGTTAAACAGGTAGATTTATCTTTGTCTCAATTCACTCACTCAAAGAAAGTTGAGTGCTTCCATGTGCTGAGCTCAGAGCCAGTGTCTTAGTGGGGAGCTCGTCCTTCCTTCTCTAACGGAATTTTAAAGTTTGTTCCTAAAGAGACCATGATCAGATCTAGAAATTTGAACCCCTTCTCACATTCCCAGAATGCTTTAAAAGCGTCTTCATTCCTCCGCCTTCCAGAACAGTCTGTCCTCTGTAACCCTTCTGGTCTTTGTGAAATTCAGCTTGCCCTCTAGGACATGACTAGGCTCTGTCAGGACAGACTAGGTCTTCAGAGCTCTACGTCTGCCTGAGAAACATCACACCGTGTTTGAACAAAGCATGGACTCAAAACTCAAAATTGCTACTTCAGGCTCCAAATGCCTGAAGCTCAAATTCGCCACGATGTGGTATTTTGGTCTGTATTTCTCCAATATAAAAACCTGCCTCCCTGGATTCTCCTGGTCCTGTTTCCAGAGTGCGCGTTTGCTTCTAGGTGCTGGCCCCTGTTTATCATCCCAGTGATGTGTGTCACTCAGTTGCTTCTGCCTTCCACCACCACTGTGCTGGACAAGCTTTGGGATAAGTCATACTTAATAAGTGCTATTTTAAACTCAATGACTTTATCTAATTTATGAAATCATTTGGGCTGTAAGAGATCTCCAGTGAAACACACAGCTCATCTCCTTCCGTTGAAGAGTGGGATAGATTTTTATTGTCTATAAAATCCATTCTGGGTGAGTATCTAGTTTCAGCCTTCATTATCTCCAGTGATAACAGTTCCACTGCCTCTTTGGCCAACTTCCCTGTTGCTGAACTAGCCTTGCTTATTAATCCTGTAATGATGCCTTCCGGTCTGTAAATATTGAAGCCATGCTGAAGTTTCCCCCGCTAACCCTTTCCTCTCGGCCCATCCCATGGATGCTTCTAGAAGGGATGTAGTTATGGGGCAGACAGCAGCGGATGCTGTGTTGTTCAGCCTTCTTCTGAGCCTGCTAGGATAGATGTTGTCAGTCTATAGAAGATGAAGCTATGAAATCTGGCGCCCGGGGTGGTGACTGCGTTGTTAATGCCACTGGCATGAAATTGCTTCACAGATGTGAATTTCACTGCCAGCAGTGTCCCACCCTTCCCGTGTGTTCTAACTGTAACATTAGATGGACACAAACATTTCAGGGCTCTCCTGGCATGTTTGTAGTCATGCTTGGACAAGGACATTGGCTGGGCGTGCCCTAGGAGAGTGTGGCCCAGGGATCATCCCAGGAAAGAATTGGACGTGGAAACTGGATAAGGTGCTTCCTCGCTTATCTTTTTATCTGTCTGTGCTGCCCAGGGCTGGCACTGAACCCAACATCTCTTCGAATTCCTTTTTGCCATTTCTGAGCTCCCATCACCCGGACTCTGGAAGCTTCATTTGTGGGGGCCAGAATTTAAGACTTTGTTTAGCAGGCTGCCTTTGGGCTGCTGGAGGGCTGAGGTGCCTGGGAATTCATTTTCCAGCTAGAGTGTGTGAAAGCCCCGCTTCCTTGCTTTTAGTTGGGACAAGCCCTAAGAGGCAACCTGAAGTCCTTGGGTCTCCAGTGGGATCAAACTGACTACTTCTTGTAGCATTTCACTAGCAAAGTAGCCTTGCTTGGTTTCTCTCCCTTCCCCTGGCGGGTTTCCCCCGCTCCTTTGCCAGTTTATCCCAGGAGCATTTCTTCAATAAATCATGCTGTCCCCATTGTGGACTTTGCTCCTGGGGAACCAGACTCAAGACAGCCGTCGTGTACTGCGATGCACTGAGAATGTGAAGCTGGGCTCCTCCACCTAGTGTGGTAACTGGTCTGATGTCCATGCTTGCTTTTCTTGTGATAAACCCACCTGATCCTGTCCCTGGAAATCACAGGTTTTGTTCTGAGATTGATAGAGGCTTGTCCATAATACATAGCTTTACACTTTTTTTTTAATTGCTTGCATGGTATTCAAACCCAAAGTAGGTCCCCTTTCCTGGAGTTCTCCTCAGGTGACACATTCCTTGTGCTCCTCCTGAAATTGGGTTGTCCATCTATTAGAGCTCAGGCTGCCCTCGCCTCCAGCCATGGCAGAGTGTCCTCTCACTTGACTGTGAATTCCCTACGGGGTCACTGGTTGTCGGAACTCCCAACAGGCAACTCACGGGGTGTCTTCTACTCCAAAGCTGCCCAGCAGGTGTTTGCTGTCTTGTCCTGATCAAAGAACTTAAGTGTGTCCATGTTGTTGGTAAAGTCCCCATGGATGGGTCACTGAATGGCCACTTTTGTTTCCGTCACCTTAGCTCCTAAAACACTGTCTGACTTACCTCTTTTAAGTCTAATAAATTTTACAACCTCAATACATTTTTAAAGTTTCTTGACATTAATTTCTCATTTGAATGTTTTCTTCTCTGCAGTCACCCTCTGTGTTTTTTCAGGCTTCTAACTTTATTGAGGCTTTCAGTGGCTAAGTGAAACATCTCTCTCGGTAAATCTCTCATTACATTTGAAAATATGTGGGTTATTTTCAAATATCTTTTGAAATTGATTTCTAGTATAATTGCACAATGATAAGAGAACAGACTCTGTATGATTTCAATATCTCTAGACCGTGAGATTTTTGCACCTTGCTTTCTGTCCCTGGTTGTGTTCCAGTGTTTCCTGGTTTATAGTCTGTGGGAACTTGAATAGAATTTGTATCCTGCTCTTGTGTGAAAATTTCATAAATCTTAATTATGTTGAATTGGTTCATAGTGCTTTTCAGGTCTACTGTATCCTTCTATTTTTCTGACCATTCTATTAATTTTTGAGAGTTTGATATTGAAACTCTACTAAAAGTGTTAATTTATCTACTTAAAAAATAATTGTTATATATAGCAGAACTATGGGTAATGTTGTTCTGTATTTTCCAAGTTTCTTGTAAATGTGTATTATCATACTTTCATAATTAAAAAAAATAAAAAATAAAAGAAACACAGATAGTTGAAACTCAAAAAAAAATTATAACCCCAATAAATAAATGTCGGAATATCACCATAATCAGGGGTCAGTGGCAAGGTAGGAGGAGTAATCTATCTGGGGACAAAGCAGTAAGAACCAGTCATGACCCTTCTCTCACCTCGTTTGTTCTTTCCTGAGGTCTTTATCCACAAATAGAACTTTTTCCCCCAGTCTGTTTCTCTCCCTCCTTCCATCTCTTTCTAATTCTCAAATATTTTAGAAATATTAACTGAGAAACATGCTTTATCTTGGAAATGAATATCTTTCCAAGAATGAAACTGACTTGACTGCAGTGTTGAATTAGCCTGGGGCCACCAAGGTCAGCTTGTCTGTCCGCGAATGTCCCAGAAGCTGTTGCTGAAGCTGAGAACAGTTCACTTACTGTGGGTCAGTGCCCCCCTCTGTTCTCAGCTCCCTAGCCCTAATCCTTTTGGAACCAGTCAGTTAACTGCCCTCCTGTGTGTGTCTTGCACACAGTCGGAGCTCCATAAATGTTTTTCAAATGGATGTTGAATAAATAAAGCAAGGAGCACATGAACTTGGGACCTTACTTCTTGTAAGCTCAAAAAGCTATTTTTTCTGAATACATAATTGATAATGCTGAAAAATAAATAAGGAAGTTGTATTTATGGTGCATGATCCTGCAATCATTAGCAGGCTGAGACTGAAATGAGAATTCAAAGTATAATTAAATCATGACATTGTTCTAAGATGACTTCATACCTTTGCTGTAGACTACCATATGATTATGCTTATTATTATCTTCTCGGCTACTATTTTAAATGTGAAAACATTCAGTAATGAAAAATAAATATTGAAGAAACTTAGTAACAGGAAAACTTAACCTTTTATTCCGTGACTATGTATTTTTTTATTTGGGTGATATCCAATTTATGTCTATGAATATGATAGTGAAAGTCACTCAGTCACGTCCAACTCTTTGTAACCCCATGGACTGTAGCCCGCAGGGTTCTTCTGACCATGGAATTCTCTAGGCAAGAATACTAGAGTGGGCCATTCCCTTCTCCAGGAGATCTTCCCCACCCAGGGGTCAAACCCAAGTCTCCTGCATTTCAGTTAGGTTCTTTACCACCTGAGCCACCAGGGAAGCTATGAATATGAAGTCTATGTGTATAGTAATATTTGCATATGTTGCTCTTACATCAGAGAGAAATTAAGGGAAATGGTCTTGGTAAAGATGGTCTAAAAAAGTGGTCAAAACTGCAATTCGGACTGTCTTCAAATCACTTATCTGCCCCTTTCATAGCATGATACTACCTGGTAGATGATGTCCACTATTCTTACGTGTGATAGTGAGTGGCTGCTAGCATCCAAGATGTTCTCAAGATTTTCTGCCCAAGTGGTAGTCAGGACACGCAACATTCAGTGCTGGGGAGGTGGCCCAAAGACATAGGGCTACATTAAAAACATACACATACAAAATTCCACTACATGAACCCATCATTCGTGAACTCTAGACCATATTGGATCGAGGGGATGCAGAACAAAACGCCGTCCAATCTGTTAGAGAACTGAACTCTTAAATTTATAGTGAAGCTACACTTAAAGCAAGTTAGCAATGGCCCCTGTTCTTAGTTGGCAATTTCCCCTGCAATTCGTGTGGATGAGACTTAAAACGTTCAACAAAGAGTGATACATGTGACTAGCTGTGTCTCCATCAAATTGTAGTTGAATAAGAACAGAGAAGCAAAGCTGTCTTTGTTATTTTAGTATGACTAGGCTACAATTTGTGATAGTCTGACAACCCTATCAACCCTGACAACTCTATTAGTTTTCATTTGTATGAGGAAATACAGCAAAAGAGTAGTTACCAGGTCAGTGCTTCAAGAATCAGAGATGCGGGTTTGCAAGTAGCTCAATGGCCTTAGGCAACTTGTATAAGTCTATGTCTTTCTTCTCATTTGTACGATGGCGCTGAATTAGAGAGTTGATATGAGAGTGAAAGCAAAAAGCGTCGACATTTCTTAGCTTAGTACCTGACACCTAGCAAATGCTAATTAATGGAACTAGTTAGTGATATTTATAGTAAAGTCATAGTTGGTTGAGGTATCTTTTTGTTTTTCTTATACATAATCATCTAAGCTTTTCACAATTCTTGTTTGCCATACAAATATAACTTAGCATTTTTAGTTCATATCAAGATTGAGCATAAAAGTGTCTTCAAGAGTGTGAGGAAATTAGGAGACTAGTCTGCTTGAATTATTTTCTATTTCCAATTTTGATAACGTGCATTCTTAAATTAATCTTTGGCATCATTTAATAGTTTGCTTTTTTACCATCATTCGAGAATGTTTATAAAGACTTTCATGTCTCTATATTTTTTAAGAAACCAAAAAAGCAGTCTGTCTTTATATCCAGCTTAATAGTTTTTTTTTTTTTTTTTTTTGCAGCTGTGAGACAGCAAATGATAAATCAAAGGCTAATATTTCCAACTACCTCAAAAAATTAAAGTCTGTGGCAGACTAAATATGGGCTCAATGATGCTTATGGATGATTTGTTCTAATTAGATAAAAAGTAAATGTTCTTGCAATTGTGACTTTTATTAAAGTCAGAACATGTGGCTGTTCTGGCTTTCCTGCACTGCCCTTTAAAAAAAATAATTTGAAAATATTTTAGGTCTACTGTCGCTGAGACAATATGGCTTGGCAGTATGTTGGTAACTTAATAAGCTCACCACATTTGTCATGCAGAAACTGTTCTTTATATGCAAAGCTGTCAGACAGATTGAGTATATAAGTCTTCTTCGCATGAAATAATATGATAAAGCTCCAGTATCAAATTGAATGCTGTACTATCGTTTGGAGTCTTTCACGCATAGGGTGAAATTGTTTTACAATGGAAGCATTGTTTAATGACAAATACTCTTTTTGTAACCTTCATCAGTTATGTTTTAATAGCAGGCATGATCTTCCTGACTATAGGTCCGCATTTCACGCTGTTAACATATGGGGGAGTGAGTTGGCTTCTAAGTTATGCTTGGCATTTTTTAAATGGTTGACGGCTGCAGCGAGGCTACACTTATGGGTGTTGTAGGTGTTTTCATTCTTCCTTTTTTGTCAGGTTCGTGACAGAGCCAACAATACTTGCCTCTTTCCTGGTTTTGATTTAATCCCCTACGAGAATGCTTGCTAATACAATATTTCAAGGCTCGGCTCCCCACAGAATAAAATGTGGAATGTGCGCTTATAAGGCATGCGGCCGTGGACAGCAGGAGAATCAGTTAGCAGGAAGCGTGGACACGGCCCATGGGGCAGATTCTAGGTCAGGCGTTTGTCTTTTGTTTAGTGGTAGACGTTCTCAGAGAACCGGCCCACCCATGTCAGTTTCAAGGGGCTGGCCGGGAAAGAAAGGACTCCAGATACGCACATAGCAAATGTGTTTCAAGCAGTTCTGTGCCAAGCAAGTTCCTGTTACAGGGTGGCCCAGAGCCAGAGCTCTTCCAAGCACTCCAGGGCTACTTCATGTAGTTGGTATGTGGGAGAAACTTGCAACTCTGGGACTGCCCAACGTACAGAGCCTGTCACGTCTGATGTGTGAGCATTCCAAAGTGCAGCGATCCAGCCAGCAGCTCGGAGATCAACAGGGAGACGTTTTCATGGGGGAGGGTTTAAACGGAGGTGATCAGACTAAAGAACCCTGGAGTTCCCTCCCCCACTCTCTCTCCCTCCCAGCTTTTCTCTCCCTCTCTCGACCCCTCCCTCTCTCTCTCTCCCTCCTGCCTTCCCTTTCTCTCCAACTCCTCCCTCCTCTCTGATTTTGTGTTTTCTTCTGTTTTTTATTTTGAAGGGAGCTCTGTCCTAAATGTATGAAAAATGATCATAAATATTCATGGGCATTCTCAGGCCTGGGCTTGGCTAACCTGAATTTTTCAGTTGATCAGGCTGTCTGGTTTTTCTTAACAAAGGAAAACCAGCTCTTTTGCAACCCATCATTGCACCATGAAGCCCTCCATCTGGAAGGAATTCCGCATCTTTAATAAATGTGTGTTCCCTATTCGAAAACCATCTAAAACCAGTGCTCCAACAAGTAGGAAAAAAATATTTTGACATTTTCTTCATGTCTTGTAGGGTAAGCACAGGCTTTCTGTTAATTTTCACAGGCTTAAGAGTTGATGTACTTTTGTGTACAACCTAGTCGGCTCAAGGTTGATTTCTGATCCAAGATGTAACATAGTGTGTGTTTGTTATCAAGGCCCTACTTGGGGGTATCATAAGTCAACCTTCACACAAGTTTCTAATTCAGAGATCCAGAAATGATCAATTGAGGTCTGCTGACCGATGCCAATGCTGATTTTTCTTATGTAGTTGTTAAGTTCTACATGAGGAACAACACAGCCAGCCTGTGAGGTTTTGTTCACACCCTGGTTGTTGATCAAGCTGTGAACAGCAGTGGCTTTGGTACCAAACCAACAAACAGGTGGCTTCTGGGGAAACTGAGCCCTTGTAAGAACCATACCCATTTCTAATTTAATTATTGACCATCACGTGTTAGGTATCATGAAAGGGACTTATAGACATCTTCTCTTTAATCCTATAAAGATGAAATGATAGTATACTCAAGTAAATTAGTCACCAGAACATCACAAAAAGGAAACGCAGAAAATTTAGCAAATTGCCAAAGGTAAACGGGCTGATAAACACTTGCAAAGATATTCAAACCCAGGCCGGACACCTTCCGCTTTGCCTTTGAGTTTACCCTTGGAAGAGGGAAAAAAATGACAAAATCTTTCGGGATAAAACCATTTTTAAAAGAAATCATTTTACGTAGTTTGGCTGTTTTGGGGCTGTGCTGGGTCTCTGTTGCTGCATACGGGCTTTCTCTAGTGGAGGTGAGCAGGGGCTGCTCTTGAGTCGTGCTGCGTGGCCTTTTCATTGTGGTGGCTTCTCTCATTGCAGAACATGGGCTCTAGGGCACGAGGGCTTCTGTAGCTGCGGCTCACAGCCTTAGTTGCTCCATGGCGTGTGGGATCTTCCTGGACCAAGGTTCAAAGCAGTATCCCCTGCATTGCAAGGTAGACTCCCAACCACTGGACCACCAGGGAAGCCCTGGTCAAATCCATTTTTAAGTAATTAGAAAAAAAATGAAGCTCATAATTTGTGTACCTTCTTCCTTTTTCCTAGTCTTCTAGCACTATTTGATGTTTCAAAGTACAGTGTTTCAGGAAATCTGAAACTGTGCTTTAAAAAAATACTATCATGATAATTTCATGGTCACATGCTTGAAATTCTAAAATTAACCCTGAGACAATAATATAAATAATATCTTTGATTATTCTTAACTCCCCTACCCCTATCCTTTTTGTTGTTTTGTGGAGATGAGGAAGGAAAATATTTCAGTTTAGAGTTGATAGACATTTATAGGGATAGAGATGTTTACATGCTAATGAAAACATTGTATCACAGGATTAATTGCCAGCATTCCAAAATATGATTCTAGGCATATCTGATTAAAAAATATTGAAAAATTACCCGCAGTAATCAACTGTTTCTTCTATCATAGAGAATGGTCTCTGCGAGGCCCAAGCAGTCCATCGTCTTTACGGACATACTAGGAAGTGTTCTATATCAGATTTCCACATGTGCTCTGATGTCATTCGTAGCTACACAGAACCTAGGACAGATGTGATGTCAAAACTGCCTTATAAACCTGAGACACAAGTGCGAAAAAGCCTCACAACGCTGACTGTCTCCACTGGCATGCTGTGTTCCTAGGAGCATAGTTAAAGGACGTGTCTGCTAAGGGTTATCTTTCCAAATTGCATTTATGGTGCAAACTGGTATCTGGTGAGTGTGTTTTAGTAAAGTGATCTGAAAACGAACGGCTCCACTGGCACCCAGTGACCCAGGTTAGAATGGTGCCCATCTTGGGAATTTAGTTATTCTGCTCTGACCTTCCCATGTTTCAGATAAGAAAAGGCCAGTCAGCGATGCACAGAGTGGAGCAAAATCCATATGCATGGACTGTACTCTTTCTTATGTGTCCTGATTGGCTGTTTGCAGGCTGTTTTGAACAACCGTCACATCTCTTTTGTCTTTGATTTGCATTCTTTCATGTGCCAGCTATAAACTATCAATTCCAGCATCTTAAATATCATAAATAAGGCTTAACATGCTTTATACTTCATCTGTGGATTATATAACGGCAACTACTCTGCAGATTGACGTCAACCGAGGCACACGCAAAAAAAGAGTGATTGGCTTGCCTTCCACCCAACAATATGTCCTTTGTAAAAACTGTAGAATAGAATATCTCCTATAAAAGATTAGAGTGGTGATTCTCAGAGTGTGGTCCCTGGACCACGAAGTTCCTCTCTTTTATTTCCCTCTGTCCCTCCTCCCCCCTTATCACATTTAAGTACTTTAGTTTTGGGGTTTGCATACATTTTGTGTGTGCTTAGTCGCTCAGTCATGTCAAACTCTTTGCGACCCCATGGACTGTAGCCCGCCAGGCTCCTCTGTCCATGGGAATTCTCCAGGCTAGAATACTGGAGTGGGTTGCCATGCCCTCCTCCAGGGGATCTTCCCGACCCAGGGATTGAACCTGGATCTCCCGCATTGCAGGCAGTGTTTTTACCGTCTGAGCCACCAGGGAAGCCCATATATTAAGACCTTCTAAGGCTAGAGTTATTTATTAAGCAGCCACCATATCAGCCATTGTTCTGGCCCTCCCCAATGTAGTTTAGACTCAGTTTTGTCACCCCTTTGTGAGTGAGTGGACCAGTGTCATCAATTTCAATACAGTTCTTGGCCACTGTCTCCTCAGTTAATTTCAAATGGTCACATCTCCCATTTTTTTCAGCCACGCTTGTCAATAACTGGCATCTCTTTGGTAAGCCCCTTGCAAGGCCAGTCATTGCAAGCCTAGAGACTCCAGGATCCTCTCTCTGTTGCCCTTTCACCCTGCCAGAGACCCTCCTGGACAGGAGTGTGGAGTGGGACTAATTGTTTGGGAATACCTTCTGTTCAGGACTTCTCTGGTGGCTCAGATGGTAAAGCATCCTGCCTGCAATATAGGAGACCCAGGTTCGATCCCTGGGTTGGAAAGATCTCCTGGAGAAGGAAATGGCAACCCACTCCAGTATTCCTGCCTGGAGAATCCCAGGGACGGAGGAGCCCGGTAGGCTCCAGTCCATGGGGTTGCAAAGAGTCGGACACAACTGAGCCACTTCACTTCAGCTTCTGTTCAAGAGCCCAGGTCATAATTCTTCTGGAGATGAGAAGGGAATCTAGACCTGGACTCCCTTTCACCAGCCCTAGATACACTTCATTATCCCTGTCTGGTGGAAAACAAAGACAAATAGCAATTGCAAATGACACTGTCTTGGGAGGAAGGGCTCTTGGGCATGTCTGATAAGAGGCCAGTTATCCTTTATGTCCAGTTGTGGGTGTGGATGGGGGCGCCTGAAAGTGTCTGCAGTTCCTCACAGATACAGAACTGCTGACCTTTCAGTATCCAAAAATGGCCAGAGAGCGCTATACAACAGTCGTGAATCATGATTATAAGCATTTGCAGGAGAGAGCCGCATGGCTGTTCCTTAACTCCTGGCAGCTCCAGGAAATACCTGGGCCTCCCATAAATCTATCACTTTAAAAAAAAGAACAGAAGGATGTTGTCAGTAAAGTCACAGCTCTCTAGTGAGGGCGCCAGTGGTGTTTAGTATGCAGTTGCTTCACAAGTACAATTCCAAGAGTTCTTGCAAGAAGCTGTATCCAGAGTAGTACATACCTGACAATCACAGGTGGCAGAAATTTCTGTTACAGAGAAAAGAAATTTAAAAAAAATTATTGATGTAGTGTTGATTTACAATGTTGTGTTAATTTCTGCTGTACCGCAAAGTGATATATATATATATATGGATTATATAAAGTGAATATATAAGGTTATATATATGATATAGATATATAATATAGATATATATATATAATATAGTGGTTTAGTCGCTAAGTCGTGTCTGACTCTTGTGATCCCATGGACTGTAGCCTGCCATGGTCCTCTGTCCATGAAATTCTCTAGGCAAGAATACTTGAGCTATATATGGATATACAGACATATATATATATATGTATATATATATATATATATGGATTCTCTGGTGGCTCAGACAGTGAAGAATCTGCCTGCTGTGCAGGAGACCTGTGTTTGATCCCTGATTCGGGAAGATCCCCTTAGACACATTAGTTTTCATATTCTTTTGCATTCTGGTTTATCACAGGATGTTGAAGATAGTTCCCTGTGCTATGCAGAGGAACCTTGTTTATCTCTCCTGTGTATAAGTCCTTATCTGCCAACCCTCATCTCCCAGTCCTTCTCTCCCACCTGCCTCCCCCTGGCAACCAGCTGTCTGTTCCCTGTGTCTGTGAGTCTGCTGCTTTTCTGTGGAAAGGCACATTTGTGTTGCATTTAGAGTCCACGTACAGATGGCATCATATGGTATTTGTCTTCCTTTCTCTGACTTTCTTCACTTAGTTTGGTCATCTCTGGGTCCATCTATGTTGCTACAAATGGCATTATGTCTTTTTTTTTATATGGGTGAGTTGTACTCCCTTGGATATATATTCCACATTTTCTTGGTGAAATGACATAAAATTATATATTTTATTAATAGGATGACATAATTCTACATGACCAAACTGCTGGTTGACCTGGTTTTACATGTTTCAGATGGCCTTTTTTTTTTAAATGTTTTTATCTTATATTAGAGTGTATTTGATTAATAACATTATGCTAATTTTAGTTATACGTATAGATGTATATGTTCTTTTTCAAATTCTTTTCCCGTTTAGACTGGGAGAACATAATATTGAGCAGCAGCACCGAGCACTCTGTTGGTTATCCATTTTAAATGTAGCAGTGTGCACGTGTCCGTCCCAACCTCCCTGACTGTCCCTCACACCTGCCTTCCCCCAGGAACTGTAAGCCCGTCCTCTCAGGCTGTGAGTTCTCAAGTCACCTGTTAATGGACATTTAGATTGCTTCCATATCTTGACTATTGTAAACAGTGCTGCAATGAACATTTGGGTGTATCTATTTTTTCGAATTGTAGTTTGGTCTGGATGTTTGCCCCAGATTGGGATCGACAAATCACATGGTGGCTCTATTTTTAGAATTTTGAGGGAACTCTTATGTTGTTTCTAGAGTGCTGCACCAATTTACAGCCCCAGCAAGAGTGCAGGAGGGTTTCCTTTCAGATCAAAGAACTTATAATAACTAGAGGAATACCTGAAGTAGAAATCCCAGAGAAGTGACAAGCTGTTGACTACAAAGCACAAAATAGTGCAGAGTTCTGATTTCAGAGTATGCTCTCCGGGAGGGCAAGGGGTACATTGTGTTGGTTACAGGAGGGAGGGAACCAAGAGCCCCTAGGAAGACGCCCACCAAGGGAGAAGGGGTGCAAAAAGATGAGACAGAGCTGGATAGAAACAGCTTGCGTTTTTGTTGAGGATTGGTCTTTACTGACAGATTCTTTTTCTGTCAAGGCAGAGTTCTCCAATCATAGATGCCAATCATGCGTGTGTGCTAAGTCGCTTGAGTCACGTCCGTCTCTGCAGGCCTCTGGACTGTAGCCTACCAGACTTCTCTGTCCATGGGGTTCTCCAGGCAAAAATACTGGAGTGAGTTGCCATGCCCTGCTCCAGGGGGTCTTCCCTACGCAGCGATCAAGCCTGTGTCTCCTGCATTGGCAGGCGGGTTCTTTACCACTAGTGCCAACTGGGAAGCCCAGGTGTCAGTCATAGATCAGGAAACTTTAAGCCCAACTAAGGAGAGATTTTAGCATTTTCTCTGTCTTCCCTCAGGATTGGTTAAATGATTTGAAAGATGAGGAGGCTTCTTCAAAAATTATCAGGAATTTCTGGATAGTGGGAGCAGAAATATAAACCAAAGGTGCTGAGTGTGCTTCTGAGTCAGAACCTTGTGCACAAGTCTCGTGCCTGTGGAGTTTGTCTTCTTTTATTATTTTTTTCAAGATGTTTGTCATCTTTTTTGACCAATGTGCCTCACCACTGGAGTGTCATCTTAGGACAAAATGCAATTTTGTAAAGTGTTTTTTCAACACTGTGTATTGAAAGTTCCCTCTCGACTGAATGGAGGATTTTGAGAATGGAGAAATATATTCTTTCAGTTCAGTTCAGTTGCTCAGTTGTGTCCTACTTTTTGTGACCTCATGGACTCCAGCACATCAGGCCCCCCTGTCCATCACCAACCTCCAGAGTTTACTCAAACTCATGTTCACTGAGTTGGTGATGCCATCCAACCATCTCATCCCGTCGTCTCCTTCTCCTCTTGCCTTCAATCTTTTCCAGCATCAGGGACTTTTCAAATGAGTCAGTTCTTAGCATGGGGTGGCCAAACTATTGGAGTTTCAGGTTTAGCATCAGCCCTTCCAATGAATATTCAGGACTGATTTCCTTTAGGACAGACTGGTTGGATCTCCTTGCGGTCCAAGGGACTCCCAAGAGTCTTTTCCAACACCCTGGTTCAAAAGCATCAATTCTTTGGCGCTCAGCTTTCTTTATAGTCCAACTCTCTCATTCATACATGACTACTGGAAAAACCATAGCCTTGACTAGACGGACCTTTGTTGGCAAAGTAATGTCTCTGCTTTTTAATATGCTGTCTATATATTATTTAATGGCCAAGTAAGTTGAAAGTTGAACATGTCTCAAAATCTATCCCCTCTTTCCAGTCTTTCTAACATTAATTTCAAGTTTGTGGCAATGAGATTTGGAAAAATGCCAATTCCTTTCTTCTGTTCAAAAATCATGTCCTTAGAAGAGAGGAGTGCTTTTTGTCTGAATCCATCATATCATCAGCAAAGCTGGTTTTATCACAAAATCATCTTTAAGCAGTTCTTCTTTTTGGTAGTTATCAAGTGTTTCCGTTTGTTTTATGTGCTTTCATTTTGTTGTTGTTTTGGTTTGACAAGGTAATTATATCACAGAGTTTCAGTGGTGTAACAGAAATGGCAGCAGATAAAGGGTATTTTGTGTTTTTGATCATCCTATTCCATTTTTTATATTTTTTTAAAAATTAGGGGGTTCAAGATTGGGAACTCATGTACACCTGAGATGAAAAAAAATTAAAAAAAATAATAAATAAACAAATAAAAATTCGAACAAGCTAAATCCTTTTTGAATGGGTAAAGGGATATCTTTATTTGATGTTTTAAATTCATATTTGTCTGTTAATCAGTTTGCAACCTGTGAAATACTGTTGCCGCAAGCTCCACACCACCTTGCAGTGAATAGGAGGAGCTGACCACTGGCAATATTTCTATTGGTTTGCTAGAGAAAAATAAATAAATTACCCTTTCATCCACCCAGCCTCCATTTGCAACACTCTTATACATATTCATGTATAAATAAAGCAGTAAAATCTTTCATTAATATATGTAATGAAATTGGTAACTAATAGTGGCATAAGAGTGATATTAAGAAACACAAATCAAAATCTTTCAAATGTTTTCTCCCTTAATTGCTAACAGTTCTGTGAAGTCGATTTTCACCTTTGTGCAAGTAAGGAAAGATTCAGGGAAATTGAATTATGTTGCCCATTTTCATACACTGGAGATTTCAAAATACAGGTCTATATTAATTTTAAAAGCCATCTTTTTTCCATACTACCCTACAGTCTCAAACAAAACATTTTGAATTTTTGAGTATTTTTATTCTATGAACTCTCCTTACCTCTAGTCTCTCATATGAAATAAACCATGTAATAACTATTCAATTTGATCAACGAGATTAGTAAAGCTCAAGAAGCTAGTATGACTTGCTCAGTTCAGGAGCCCATCAGAGACCAGGACCCTGTACAATGACCCAGCTCTGGGTTCTTGTCCCTGGACCAACATGGCTTCTCCTGTGGTCACTACCCTAGTAACAGCATATATTTATCCTCAGTAGTTTATAATCCTTTATAAATCTCCACCTAGTTAACAAGTATAGAAGTATGATTTTCCATCTCCAACCTTCTAAGATAACAATTACCCTCAAACAAGGAAGTGAACTAGTCATTTTCATTCTGAAGATGTAGAATCCAGCTCTTTATTTTAAGGACTATGCCAAACACTGCTAATTGGATTCCCATTAACTAGATTAAAATCAGGGGCAATTTTTTTCCCCTTGTCTGTGGAGCCTTACCTCTTTGTTTGGTAGGACTGTATCCCTGGGGATATGACTGGTGTAACTGGGGGTTCTATAGAAGGCTGAAGGATTTCAGTGCGGTAGGGTGATGCATTTTCACAATAATAATATGTAATAAATCGAGAAGAGATTCTGCTGAATTTTGAGTTACTTCCTAGGATGGAGGCTTCAAATGTGAGCAGAAAATAGATACTTGTGCTCTTTACAAAGGACTTAGTGGCTCATCCATGGGGATTTGAGCCCTAGTTCTTTCTACCACTCCACAGGTATACAGCAAAGCTGCCCGATGTAAAATCAACTTTGAAGACAACTTCCAATGGATAGAAACTTGTGGCTCTTCTATTGGTTGTGTTATATTTTTAGCTGGTTGCTTTTCTGGATTTGGAATATTCAAAAATTAATTTTCCTTTGCTTTACCCAATGTTGTTTGCTAATTGCGATTCTGTCTAGTTTCTATTCGCCTGAGGTATTGAAAGTTAAGAATCATTGGGGAAAAAAGTATTTTATAAAGTTTATCTTTAAGGATCAGAGTACAATAAATAGCTAATCTAAGATTTAGATTACAGAAATGTAGTGGATCAGTTAACCGTGCCTGGACATTACCAAATGTGTGAGGAATTTAGTGCCATAACTGTCGAAAATACAATAGTATCAGACTTTATGTTCTATTCATATTTTGACCAATTTCTTAGTTAGATAAATGTACATTAAAACCGACAAATTTGTATTTAATCAGGAAGCTTTCCCCACATTATAGAAGTAGCTCATGCATTTGAGGAAGAGTTGGCGATCAACCCCCCTGAGTCCCTTCTTGCTGTAAAATTCTACTAAGTTTGTAAGATGAAGAAAGTGTTGAGAATCCAGTAACAAATTTTTGTTTGGCTGATTTACTGGTGGAAAAAATTGATTTATTGGCTTGTGTTAAGTGGGGACTGAAATTCTAATCAGATGAATGTCATATATGCTTAAGCTATTTTAAAAGTTGTGCTGTTAGGAAAGAATTTTAGTGCAGCTGGTTTCTTATATCATGGCTATTCAGTAGGAGAACAATTTCTGAAAAGCTGAAAAGTGTGTATCTGCATAGGTAACTAGATTCAATAATGTGCCTACATCTATATTTTTATCTAACAGAGTTATATATCTATATATACAAAATTTAAGAAAGAGCCTGCACGAGTCCATCAGTGAGTCCAATAATCAAGAGGATATTGTTTCTGTTATGAGTGAACTATCTTTGGGAAATGGACCTGAATGATGCTGTATTGAGACTTCTTTTTCTCTTAAAAGGTAGCCAAGTGCCTGAGGAAACCATGTGTTTTCTGCTTAAGCCTAAATCCCAACGTTGATAAATGTAGTTAAGTCTAAATAAACCACTTTAACAGGCAAAGGAAAACAATGGTATGTAGAATCTGTGCTTAGTTTGAGTGAATAATTTGAGAAACTTTCAAAATAAAACACGATTTGAAAATGATTTTACCCATCTCTATAATTAATATTTTTAGTTTCTCTTAAGTAAATGGCTCATCTGTTCCCCTTACTTATGAGCAAGTTTTCCTTTTGTATAAAATATCAAACCTCAGAAAACTTTTCCTAACTTCCAAGGTACAATGTGATGCTTCCTGTACTGGAATAGCACTTAGGTCTTGGTAGGAGTGTTGATGAATTGAAAGCACCGGGAAAGTTCATTCTAACTCACTGCCTCTCAAAAACACCTCTATTTTTAATGGTTCCTTGACAAAACAAAAGCATCTGTTACAGAGGCATAAATTTAACTTCTCTGCTGCCTTTGATCTGACAGTCACGGGTGGTAAGTGGCAGAGCCCAGATCTGAACTGGGACCTCCACTCCAACCTCAGTTGGCTGTGATAGTAGTGTGTCCCTATGTCTCCACTTTCCTATTCTGTACTACAGGGACGCACTGCTTCAGAGCAGCCCCACAGTGTAAGCCGCAGTATTCCCATTTCACAGCGGTGTGATTCCCAACTCCTAATTTATCCCTTTCTCCCTCTTCGCCACCCCCGCCCCCCCCGCTCCTCTCCCCTTTGGTAACCATAAATTTGTTTTCTGTGAGTCTATTTCTGTTTTGTAAACAAGTTCATTTGTATCATTTTTCCAGATACCATATAGAAATGATACCGTATGATATTTATCGTTGTTCGAAGTACTTCACTTCTCATGATTATCTGTAGGTCCATCCATGTTACTGCAAATGGCATGATTTCATTCTTTTTTTATGGTAGTCATCCTTTATTTTTGATGGCGTGCCGGAAACCAAGAGCTGTCCTAGGCCCCAGGGAGGCTAAGCAGTTTTGACCATACAATGTGGTCCCTAGAGTTTTATCACACAGCAGTAGTTGGTTGATTCCTGGAAAGCATAGCAAACACTCCTAAAACCTTACGTTTCCCTTCATTAAACAACTAGAAATTGTCCTTGGTTTTAGTTCAGTTCACCAATACTGAGTCTTCTTTTGGAAACTGCTGACAGAGAGCAAGTTTCCAATCAGAGCTACTATTTTTAATTTCATAAAGTCTATAAATGGCATTCCCCTTGTTGAGGCTAATGTCTTATATGCAGCCCCGAAGCAATTAGCTATTACGTGCAACCATTCTGCTGATTAGAAAGGTAACATTTTTCTTTTGTGTATGTTAGCAGTATTTGGCACATTTTCTGGAACTAACTTAAGCCAAAATTTTCACGTATGTGGTTCCCTTTCTCTCTTTCCAAAAAGGATAATTTAAATTTTTCAACATGTTATCACAGAGAAAATGAGTAAAACAAATTATTTTGCCTTCTTTCCATAAGGGGCTTTTCAGAAAAGAGAATATAGACACCCCAGTGACTACTGTCTCTGACTCCCAGCCCAGGACCTGAAAACTTCTGTTGAAGAACTTCAACTCCAACCAGAAGTCTTTTTTTTTTTTTTTTTTTTAATTTTAGGTTGCAGTGGGTCTTCGTTGCAGTCTGTGGGCTTTTCTCTAGTTGTGGCGAGTGAGCTGTGGAGTGTGAGCTCTAGAGAACGCGGGCATCATAGGCTTAGCTGCCCACAGCACGTGGGATCTTCCAGGACCAGTGATCAAACTTGTGTCCCCTGTATTTGCAGGCACCTTCTTAACCACTGGACCCTCAGGGAAGCCTCCAACCAGAGTATTTTCCAAACAGGCTGTAGAATTGTTAATTCCCTGATGTGGAATTTCAGCCCTCCTGAAAATACAATTTAGGCAGCCGTGATGGCAGTGGTGTCTGTCTTGCTTTGTTATTTTCCCTCCAGGATAGCGTCTTAGTCATGGTGGAAGCAAAGTATTGGTTGGACCTGCCCATCCATCAAGGCTTCTTTTGCTTAGTCACTCAGTTGTGTTAAGTTCTTTGCTACCCTTTGAACTGTAGCCCACCAGGCTCCTCTGTCCATAAGATTGTTTTCAGGCAAGAGTACTGGAGTGGCTTGCCATTTCCTACTCCAGGGGATCTTCCTGGCCCACAGATCAAACCTGTGTCTCGTATGTCTCTTACGTTGCAGGCAGATTCCTTACCCACTGAAACATCTGGGAAGACTTTTATGACGGTAAATGATCTCATGAACTGAAAGACAGCAATTTGCACTCTTTGTTCAGTGATCTTACCTGTGAGAAGCAAAGAAGTATTGAGAATGATAAATTGTCCCCTGAAGTTGTGGGTTTATCTAATTCTATCACAGAAAGCTACAGGTTTAAATTTTCTTGACTGAGGAATGTTTAGTAATAGGAAGTCCTACATTCTAACATTTTTGATGAAAGAGGGATATTTTTTCTTTCTTTCCTTCTCTTTCAGTTTTTTTTTTCTCTCTCTCTCTGTTATGATTGATCTACTAAAACCTTAGATTCTTCTCTTTCTTTGATGGGGATTCCACTAAAAGAATAAGGTGTCTCTCCCCATAGGAGGCTCTTTCATTGGACCCAGCCCTTTCTGTCTGTTTTATTTGACTTGCCTGATTTTCTCATCCAAATATAAAGCTCATCATCCTGTAAGGAAACTTATTAGAATATCCTTGGAAATGCATATTATCAGGCATATGTGTGGGTTTGATGTTTTAAGGGACCGGCTGGCAGTCCGTGTCCAGAGGGGACCATTAAGGAAATGAGTTTGATGGAAGTCTTGACATAGAGGTTGACAGCAAAATTCAGATGATTAATTTGGAGTAAGAGAAGTGTTTCAGACTAATGAGAAACATGATTTGGGCTTACCCACAGACTGTACATATGGCTAGGGGAAACCAACTTTTTAATACAGGGGGAGGAAAATGATGACAAGTGTTCAGCTTGGGTCATTCTTTTATGGCAAGGATGCTACAGAATGAAAAAGTGTTAAATTATTTTTATCTTGGCAGTTTTTCTGTGAGTCTTTGGGTCTCTCATCCAAGCCCATTTTGCACATTTGCTGACTGGGATGATGGGTGCAAAAACAGAGAGAATCTTTGCACATAAAGAGTTGGCCCATATTAATATAAATTAATTCTCAGTCAAGTGGACCGCATAGTTACTCGCTGCTACTTTAGAGGAATACAAATGCACAAAATTGCTAGCAGGAGACTGGGCACATAGTAGGGGCTGGATATTTGTGTGTGTGTTGAGGCAGCCAGAACAGTGCTTCTGAATAAAGCAAAAAGACTATGACAGTTTTCCTGGCCTTTTCTGTTCTCTGAGTTCTCGCAAAGGCAGTTCCATCTTACAGGTTCAGAACCCCTGAGCTTTCAAGAACCCATCATGTGTGGACTGCTAATGAGCACTAGGGGAACCATATTTTCAGGTTTCTTTACACACACAGCTTAGCTATAAATTGTCTGAGCTTCCATAGTGGCTGATGTTTGACACTATGGGGTTGGAGCTTTGAGTGCTGGGGAAAAAAAAGATTACCAGAAAGAACTTTTTGGGCAGCAAATATCTCAGTTGCTGTTGACTGGAACTTTGTAACAAAAAGTATATGAGAAGTGAGTTCTTGCCAGACTTCAGGCTTTCCTGCTCTTTGTATTCTGTAAAACCTCATGGTGGATTTTCAGTGAATGCCTTCGGCTACATGAAAAAGGAGTTTCTCCAAGAATGTGGGGAATTCCTTTGGTGCCCAAAAGGAAATATGAGGACTCTGGAGACTGATGAGAGAGACTGAAAATAGGGGTGCTGTAATCATCATGTTAGTTCCTGCCATTTATTTCATTTTCTTTTTAAAATAAGATCTGAAAGTGTTTGAGAATTTTTTATGAAGCGTAAGTCAACTTTCTAGCACTTTCAAGTTGAATGCAAGTTGTATTATTCAAGTGACAAATAAATGTAGGTAAGTCCAGTCACTCCAGGTCTGTAATTTTCAAAAATAATTGATAAATAGGTTTGATTTGTTACAGGATGCAGACAAAAAATCATCACAAAGAGTGGTCTAGGGATGTGTTTAATTTAATATAACTAAACACACTTGTTATCTTGTTAATTATAGTCTATTTGTATATTCTTGATAATTAAACTTATCTATGGTATGTGTGTGTGTGAGTGTCTGTGTGTGCTCATGATGGGGGAAAAATGGCCTCTTGGGAAGAATGGCATTTTGATGAATCACAGGAAATAGTAAATTATGTGGATTCCACATAGTTCCCAAGGCTGTGACCAGGATTTTACCTCTGAAATTCATGAACCAACGTCTGAAGGGAGATTGGCTGGATTACAATTCAGATGTTTTACTTTGGGAGGAGTGCAGGGTGGGGACAGAATTAAATTTTCAGTTATTTCTCCAAACAAAACCTGATGTGAAGGCCACCCTTAAGAGGGATAGAATGTATACTTTTGTGATAAAAATTTCTAGCAGTGTGAAGCATAGAGCATTTATTTTAGATAATTGTGGGAAGCCAACCCAGGCTTTAAAAAAGTTTTGGTGGGTGATCATAATAATAGCATTTCAAGACAGAACTTAACTGCACAGTATAAGGCTGACCAAGTACATGAAATGGTAATGAATTCTGTAATAAGAGAACATTCCAGATCTGTGCATACTTGCTACACCTCAAGTTTCAAGGGCTCTTTATAAATAAAATGGAAACCTTATTTTTTTTTTCCTCAATATTCTTCTTTTCCTCTCATTTTAGTTCTCTTGGTTGCCTTGTCAATTAAGTTAATTAAGGCAGAAAATAATTCCCCCAAAGGGACATTGAACTAAAACATTTGAGGCAAAATCATTTCTAAGACTTTTAATCTAGTCAGAAAATATTAATAATATGCAAGTGGGGTTATACATAAAAAGGAACGCTATAAAATGCTGCATTGTTCTTGGTGCACGTATTCAGACAAAACACTGCATTTACTGTCTCCAGAAAATGCAAGTTAACTGATGGACTTCATCAACGGACTTTATTACAGTGCCACATATTTGTGGTGGCCCTTAGGCTGTGGGAACTTTTCACTCGACTCCACTCTTTCATAAAAGGTCAAACTCTGGAAAAGAATGGATATATCTATGTGTATAGTGGAATCACTTCATTGTATGCCTGAAACGAACACAACATTGTAAATGAACTATACTTCAACATATTGAAATGTATTTATACATACAGAGTGGCCTTTAAAAGCTAAAAAAAGTCAAATCACTCTTATTTTTTAAAAGAGGTATCATACAATAATGAAAATGTAGTTGAGAGTCTCAGTTTTTTATTAGTCAGTTGAGTAGCAGTTGAAAAAAAAAATCTTAAATTCTCTGCGCTCCAGTTTCCTCCTCATTCAGTGAGGTCACAGGGAGGCAGGATGGGTTTTGGCATATTGAGGCTTTAGAATATGCTGATCCCATTCAGTAATTAATCTTTAATAAAAGTGTAGATGCACTTTGATTGCATCCCTTCCTCCAGCTCAAGTCTATAGCAGATGGACTCTTCAGTGTAAAGAAGGAGGCCCAGTGCTTCTGTCCGTCTTTCCTTCCAGAAGTCCTTTCTGCCCTGACCCGCTGGTGTCAGCATGAGAGGGAAGGGAGTGAGAAGGACAGAGAAGCCTCACTTAACCCCTGTCTTGAGACACCTCTGAATTCTCTTCCGAGGCTTGGGAACATTCCCAGTATCTTCAGGGGCCTCTGCCATGAATGTTGGAAAGCCTGACGGTGACACTGATGATCAGTTCTGCTCCAGCCCCTTGCTCCCCGCTCAGCCCCTGGGGGTCCAGCTTGGACAGGAGCAGAGATGCTTCCCCTGGCTCTGCCCCCCTCTCCTCTGGAACACACATTTTCTCCAGGTGTGACTGGCATCCTGGGCTCTGATCTCCGGTGGCCTTGGCCTAGAGCAGCTTGAAGCAGGGTTTTGGTTTCCAGCCCGAGACTGAAGTCAGACCACGCAGTGAGAGCACTGACTTCTAGCCGCTAGACCACCGGGGTCCAGAGGTCAGTGACAAAACCCTGGCCCATCAGCTGTGTCGAAACGAATTTCCACATGGAGATGGAAAGCAGTGAAGCAAGTCAAATACTCATTATTCAGAGGAAAGGGGTACGTGTGAACAAACACGTGGGCCGACTCAGAGAGACAGAGTGGCCTCTCGTGGCAGTTTGACTCAACTTTATGGGACATTTCTTCCAGGTTTCCTTTGACCAGTCGTGCTCTGCCTGGTTCTGAGTCTGATTTGGTTTATCTCAGGGTCCTCCCAGATGTGTGCTCCTCTCACAGCCAAGATGGGTTCTCATGAGGGACTTATAGGGAGATTGACAGCACCTACTGTGAGGTGGTACCCTGTCCGTTTTTTACTTCTAAGGAGCCTTTTTGCTGTGCAGTCAGGGAGGTCTCCATGACTTTGAAATAAGGACTATGTGGTCTTCTAACTCATATCAGGACAGGGGCTCAGCTATTCTCCCGACTGCTGTTTTGGAGTGTCTGTCCACAGGTGAGAAATCCTAACTTCTTAGCTGGGGTTCATTTATCTCTGCTTTAGCTCCAACAAAGTCTGAAGGTGCAAGGCTGTCCCCAGGCCTCCCTCCGCCACCTTGACCCTGTGCCCAAAGCAGCTTACCACCTGTCCATTCTCTGCACTGTCTAAGTGGGGACCACACACAGTCCCTATGGCCCTGTCAACACAGAGCCAAGACAGGCAGCCCTCAAGGGCTGCTTCTGAGGCTCCTCTCCCTGCTTGAGTTGAGAAACGGTTAGCAGAGAACTATTTTCTTCAAACACATCTCATAAAATTTTCTTCCATTTTGGTTTCCTTGATCTGCATCACTTTTAACCCTCAGTATACATTCAAGGCCATCTAACTTGATGGTTGGCTGATGAGATAAGATGGTTCGACAATATCACCAACTTGATGGACATGGGTTTGAGCAAGCTCTGGGAGTTAGTGATGGACAGGGAAGCCCAGTGTGTTGCAGTCCATGGGGTCTCAAAGAGTCGGACACGACTGAGCAACTGAACCAAACTGAACCGAACAAGCTTCCTGTCTTCCTGCTCTGACATTTTACAAATGTTATTGTAGTGTTTGCCTTACAACTTACCCAGCAGTCTGCTATCTATTTCACCTTGGTGCCTCAGTTTTAAAAGAATATATTCTTTTTCTTTAAATTTATTTTTATCGAAGTATGATTGATTAATAACATTATATGTAACAGGTACAATATAGAAATTCACAATTTTTAAAGGTTTTACACCATTTATAGCTATAAAATATTTGCTATATTCTCCAAGTTGTACAATACATCCTTGTAGTTTGTTTTCTTTTTGTGTGTTTTTTTTAATTTAATTTTTATTTTATTTTGGAGTATAGTTGATTCACAGTGTTGTGTTAGTTTTGGATGTACAACATGATTCAGTTATGCTTATACATATATCCATTCTTTTTCAAATTCTAAAAGAATATAAGTTAACACAATATTACAAATAATCTAAATTCTGATAGCTTTCAAAATTTCTTATTCCATTCTGTTTTTGTGGTCCATGTTTATTCATATAATTCTAATACTTCATTTCTAAACATTTTGAAGATAAAGGAATTTTTTAAAATTATCTGTATAAAAATATGGTTAAGAATTAAGGGATGAGTGTTCTTATTCTTTAACACTGTTGATTATTTGCTGTGTTTTTATAAATTGAGTAATCTGTTGTTTTAGGACTGAATCACTTTTTTTTTAAATTTATTTATTTTAGTTGGAGGTTAATTACTTTACAATATTGTATTGGTTTTGCCATACATCAACATGAATCCACTACGGGTGTACACGTGTTCCCCATCCTGAACCCCCCTCCCTCCTCCCTCCATGTACCATCCCTCTGGGTCATCCCAGTGCACCAGCCCCAAGCATCCAGTATCATGCATCAAACCTGGACTGGTGATTCATTTCATATATGATATTATAGATGTTTCAGTGCCATTCTCCCCAATCATCCCACCCTCTCCCTCTCCCACAGAGTCCAAAAGACTGTTCTATACATCTGTGTCTCTTTTGCTGTCTCGCATACAGGGTTATCGTTACCATCTTTCTAAATTCCATATATATGCATTAGTATACTGTATTGGTGTTTTGCTTTCTGGCTTACTTCACTCTGTATAATAGGCTCCAGTTTCATCCAACTCATTAGAACTGATTCAAATGTATTCTTTTTAATGGCTGAGTAATACTCCATTGTGTATATGTACCACAGCTTTCTTATCCATTCAACTGCTGATAGACATCTAGGTTGCTTCTGTGTCCTGGCTATTATAAACAGTGCTGTGATGAACACTGGGGTACACGTGTCTCTTTCATTTCTGCTTTCCTCGGTGTATATGCCCAGCAGTGGGATTGCTGGTTCATAAGGCAGTTCTATTTCCAGTTTTTTAAGGAATCTCCACACTCTTCTCCAANCTCATTAGAACTGATTCAAATGTATTCTTTTTAATGGCTGAGTAATACTCCATTGTGTATATGTACCACAGCTTTCTTATCCATTCAACTGCTGATAGACATCTAGGTTGCTTCTGTGTCCTGGCTATTATAAACAGTGCTGTGATGAACACTGGGGTACACGTGTCTCTTTCATTTCTGCTTTCCTCGGTGTATATGCCCAGCAGTGGGATTGCTGGTTCATAAGGCAGTTCTATTTCCAGTTTTTTAAGGAATCTCCACACTCTTCTCCAAAGCGGCTGTACTAGTCTGCATTCCCACCAACAGTGTAAGAGGGTTCCCTTTTCTCCACATCCTCTCTGGCATTTATTGCTTGTAAACATTTGGATAGCAAACATTCTGACTGGTGTGAAATGGTACCTCATTGTGGTTTTGATTTCATTTCTCTGATAAGCTGATTCTTTGAAAGGATAAATAAAATTGACAAACCATTAGCCAGACTCATCAAGAAACAGAGGGAAAGAAAAATCAAATCAATAAAATTAGAAATGAAAATGGAGAGATCACAACAGACAACACAGAAATACAAAGGATCATAAAAACTGCTATCAGCAATTATATGCAAATAAAATGGAAAACTTGGAAGAAATGGAAACATTCTTAGAAAAGTACAACTTTCCAAAACTGAACCAGGAAGAAATAGAAAATCTTAACAGACCCATCACAAGCATGAAAATTGAAACTGTAATCAGAAATCTTCCAGCAAACAAAAGCCCAGGTCCAGACGGCTTCACAGCTGAAATCTACCAAAAATTTAGAGAAGAGCTAACACCTATCCTACTCAAACTCTTCCAGAAAATTGCAGAGAAAGGTAACTTCCAAGCTCATTCTATGAGGCCACCATCACCCTAATACCAAAACCTGACAAAAATGCCACAAAAAGAAAACTACAGGCTAATATCATTGATGAACATAGATGCAAAAGTTCTTAACAAAATTCTAGCAATCAGAAGCCAACAACACATTAAAAGGATTATACATCATGACCAAGTGGGCTTTATCCCTGGGATGCACGGATTCTTCAATATCCATAAATCAATCAATGTAATTCACCACATTAACAAATTGAAAAATAAAAGCCATATGATTATCTCAATAGATGCAGAGAAAGCCTTTGACAAAATTCAACATCAATTTATGATAAAAAAAAAAAAACTCTCCAGAAAGCAGGAATAGAAGGAACATTCCTCAATATAATAAAAGCTATATATGACAAACCCACAGCAAACATTGTCCTCATTGGTGAAAAATTGAAAGCATTTCCCCTAAAGGCAGGAACAAGACAAGGGTGCCCACTCTCACCACTACTATTCAACATAGTTTTGGAAGTTTGGGCCACAGCAATCAGAGCAGAAAAAGAAATGAAATCCAAATTGGAAAAGAAGAAGTAAAACTCTCACTGTTTGGAGATGACATGATCCTCTACATAGAAAACCCTAAAGTCTCCACCAGAAAATTATTAGAGCTAATCAATGAATATAGTAAAGGTGCAGGATGTAAAATCAACCCACAGAAATCCCTTGCATTCCTATACACTAATAATGAGAAAATAGAAAGAGAAATTAAAGAAACAATTCCATTCACCATTGCAACTAAAAGAATAAAATACTTAGGAATATACCTACCTAAAGAAACTAAAGACCTATATATAGAAAACTATAAAACACTGGTGAAAGAAATCAAAGAGGACACTAATAGATGGAGAAATATACCATGTTCATGGGTCGGAAGAATCAATATAGTGAAAATGAGTATACTACCCAAAGCAATCTATAGATTCAATGCAATCCCTATTAAGCTAGAACAAATAATTTCATAATTTGTATGGAAATACAAAAAATCTCGAATAGCCAAAGCAATCTTGAGAAAGAAGAATGGAACTGGAGGAATCAACCAGCCTGACTTCAGGCTCTACTGCAAAGCCACAGTCATCAAAACAGTATAGTACTGGCAGAAAGACAGAAATATAGATCAGTGGAACAAAATAGAAAGCCCAGAGATAAATCCACACACCTGTGGACACCTTATCTTTGACAAAGGAGGCAAGACTATACAATGGAGAAACAAAATCTCTTTAACAAGTGGTGCTGGGAAAACTGGTCAACCACTTGTAAAAGAATGAAACTAGACCACTTTCTAACACCATACACAAAAATAAACTCAAAATGGGTTAAAGATCTAAATGTAAGACCACAAACTATAAAACTCCTAGAGGAGAACATAGGCAAAACACTCTCCGACATAAATCACAGCAGGATCCTCTATGACACACCTCCCAGAATATTGGAAATAAAGGCAAAAATAAATAAATGGGACCTAATTAAAATTAAAACCTTCTGCACAACAAAGGAAATTATAAGCAAGGTGAAAAGACAACCTTCAGAATGGGAGAGAATAAAAGTAAATGAAGCAACTGACAAAAGACTAATCTCAAAAATATACAAGCAACTCCTGCAGCTCAATTCCAGAAAAATTAATGACCCAATTTAAAAAATGATCTAAAGAACTAAACAGACATTTCTCCAAAGAAGACATACAGATGGCTAACAAACACATGAAAAGAGGACTGAATCATTTTGAAGTTTACTAATTTATTTACAAATGTTTCCAGGTCTAGATTCATGGAAAAGAAAATTTTATAGGTAGGTTTCAATTAATTGACCCCATATAATTAAATGAAAACTTAGTACTATCTTAAAATGTCTTCATTTGATGAAATTGCATTCAGCGAGCATCTTGGATAAGCAGGGCCATGAAGATGCACAGAACTAACAAAACTCACGGTCTGTTCTAGGACAAGGGGATTGCCTGGGATGAGCCCTAAGCAGCATCACGCCTATGGGGCAGCTTAGTCCCATTTGGATAGAAATCGATTATTTGGAGAATTAACTTCAAACATAATATTAAGTTTAGTATTAAGGAATATAAAAAGAGAACAGAAAAATGGTCCATAATCCACTGCACAAATAATGCCTTTTGACCAAAAATAAATAAATATACAAATAAAAGTTAAAACAAAACTAAAATATGTGTGCATGTTAAGAAAATTTTAATAGGATGAGAAGCTATGAAAGGAAATGTGAGCATCTTCTATCCTGTGTCCTGTTCAGTTCAGTTCAGTTGCTCAGTCGTGTCCGACTCCTTGCAACCCCATGAATCACAGCACACCAGGACTCCCTGTCCATCACTAACTCCCGGATTTCACTCAAACTCATGTCCATCGAGTCAGTGTTGCCATCCAGCCATCTCATCCTCTGTCGTCCCCTTCTCCTCCTGCCCCCAATCCCTCCCAGCATCAGGGTCTTTTCCAATGACTCAGCTTTTCACATGAGGTGGCCAAAGTACTGGAGTTTCAGCTTTAGTATCAGTCCTTCTAAAGAATACCCAGGACTGATCTCCTTTAGAATGGACTGGTTGGATCTCCTTGCAGTCCAAGGAACTCTCAAGAGTCTTCTCCAACACCACAGTTCAAAAGCATCAATTCTTCGGCGCTCAGCTTTCGTCACAGTCCAACTTTTACATCCATACATGACCATGGGAAAAACCATAGCCTTGACTAGACGGACCTTTATTGGCAAAGTAATGTCTCTGCTTTTGAATATGCTATCTAGGTTGGTCATAACTTTTCTTACAAGGAGTAAGCATCTTTTAATTTCATGGCTGCAGTCACCATCTTCAGTGATTTTGGAACCCCCCAAAATAAAGTCTGATACTGTTTCCACTGTTTCCCCATCTATTCCCCTTGAAGTGATGGAACCAGATGCAGTGATCTTCATTTTCTGAATGTTGAGCTTTCAGCCAACTTTTCACTCTCCTCTTTCACTTTCACCAAGAGGCTTTTTAGTTCCTCTTCACTTTCTGCCATTAGGGTGGTGTCATCTGCATATCTGAGGTTATTGATATTTCTCCCAGCAATGTTGATTCCAGCTTGTATTTCTTCCAGCCCAGAGTGCCCTGTTACCTCTTTTCAAATCTAACTATGCACTTCTAACAGTTCTTGCCTATTCTCCTAGAGAATTTAATGTATATATATTTATATTTGTGTATGTGTATATAAAGTTACCATTAGAGATATGTAGAAAACAGCTACTTCCTCTTTTCCTCATTTCTTCACCTTTTCTATTTCTCCTACATCTCCACCTCATCCTTCTTAATAGCAATAGTGCAATCCTTTTTTAGCTTTTTTAAGGAACCTCCATACTGTTCTCCATAGTGGCTGCACAAATTTATGTTTCCATCAACAGTACAAGAGAGTTTCCTTTTGTCTACATCATCTTTAGCATTTATTGCTTGCAGATTTTTTTTTTTTTTTTTGATGATGGTCATTCTGATCCGGGTGAGGTAATAGCTCATTGTAAGTATACCTCATTTGATCTGCATATATTTAACACACATATTAACACATGTATGTGAAATCTAGAAAAATACACATATATATAGCACAGGGAACTCTGCTCAATATTATGTGGCAGCCAGGATGGGAGGGGAGTTTCGGAGAGAATGGATACATGTGTATCTATGGCTGAGTCCCTCTGCTGTACACCTGAAACTATCACAACATTGTTAACTGGCTATACTCCAATGGAAAATAAAAAGTTAAAAAATAAATTTAAATAGGTTAGCATGTACAAACTCATTATTTTATATATGTGCTGTGCTTAGTCATTCAGTTGTGTTCAACACTTTGCAACCCTGTAGACTGTAGCCTACCAGGCTCCTCTGTCCAGGTGGATTCTCCAGACAAGAATACTGGAGCGGGTTGCAGTGCCCTCCTCCAGCAGACCTCAATTAGAAAAAAAAAAAAAAATGGTGTATTCCTTATTATCTGAGGACCAGAATATAGTCAATCATTGCATTCTTCATGACTGCTTGTATTGCTAATACAAACAAGGATGTGATGGACATTGTGCATGTATCTTTATCAACCTTGTGATAAATTCCTAAGTCTCAACACTGGGTCAAAGGAATGCTGAGTTTTCTGTTATTTCACAGATTGCTAACTTGACTAGCTTGACTATAAGAAATGATCCACACATTTGTACTTTAACCAGGAGCATCTGCTTTTTCTCATAACCTCCTTAACATTTTGACTGCTGAACTTCCAAATATTTTGCCAATTTGAATGGTGAAATATGCAACCTGAATTTTTTATACATTTCTTTCATTATGAAGGCTGTTAGATCACCATTATCCATCATTTGTATTTTTCTAGCAACTTACTCTTTTTCCAGATTTTTATTTCAGATTATATATCTTTTTATTGGTGTTTTTGAGTTTTGTGTAAATTAAGAAGTAACATATCTGACACAGCACATTCTCCTCAATTTCTTTTCTACATTTTGATTTCATGGTGTTGTTGCCATATAGAAGTTTAAAATATGTATCTACAAAATCTAATATTTTTTTCTCTTTTAAAACTTCTTGGTTTTTAGAACTCCTTAAAATATCTTTCTTACTAAAAGATTATGAATAAATTCAATCATATTTTCTTCTAGATGTCTTGAATTTTTTTTCATATACTAGTATAAGGGGTAGAATACAAAAACACACACATATATACATGCATACATTTATGTTTATGATATATATGCATACTTACACAAATTATAGTTCATCTATATAATTTAAAAAGTCTGATCTACTGGGTCTATAGTCTACACATTAATTATTGGATACTTCTTCTTTCCACAGTGATTTGAAATTTAGTTGTACCATGAATTTTATTTCCATATGTTTTGGTATATTTTTCAGTTCTTCTAATTTTGTTCTGTATAATGCAAATTAATTTTTCCCCAAAAACAAATGTAGTACTTATAATTTGGCAACATTATTAGGTTGATTCTCCTTTCTTAATCTTCATTTCAAAAATTTTCAAGTTTTTATGTCTTTTCTTTGAGATAAACATTTTGTCCATTTTCACCATCATACACACAATGTTTTATGGATATTTGAGGGGACCAGTTTGTATCCGTGTATTAATTTTGAATGATTCATCCTTTTTATACCACCATGTCTTCTTTTCATGGCACCTCTATTTACTCACCAAAATATGCCATGGTATCTAGTGGAATTTTAAGTTTTCTTCACATAAGTGATGCAGATATATTTTAGATTTATACCAAGTAATTGATCTTTGTGTTTAGTATTAAAAATTGGTTTATCTCTTAATTGTTGTTTTCTACATTTAAAGTATAGCTTTATATATCACACTCTTACAGAATTCTAGTGTTCTTAATATTCCTAATATATTTTTAAATGAATATTTCCTTGAGGCAAAATCACATTACCTAAGATTAATGATAAATGTGTCTCTTGATATCCTGTTTTTATACTTTTCATTTATTTTATCTGATTATATTGTCAAATACCTACAAACTACAAACAAGTATAAAATTATAGCACATTCTTGATGTATTTCTAATTAAATGTGACTAATTCTTTTCACCCTATGAACAGTGATGTCAGTGTTTGACTGTGCATATAGTACGCATGGGCACATGTGCCCTTTTGTATTGGTATAAAGAGAACAGGTATTTCTATTGTTGAGGCTGTTTCAGCATCAATACTAGACTTGAACTGTGTGCCATTTTTGTGTTGATTAAGGAGTACAGATTCATAGGAGCATCTATTTCTTAAGTGGGCACCATATAGAAGTGTTCTTGTTTTGGTTGACTGCATCTGGGCACTTTTCCTCTTCCTTCACTTACTATAATTAGGCTTGTGGGAAGGAAGAGTTTGAAATCATGTTTCATTCTGCCATCTGAAACCAGCAGTCCTGGTGAGGATGCTTTAATTATTCATCGTGGAATCTCTGTATAGAAAATCAAATAGAGTTATGTATTTTGCACTTGATGATTTTGCTAATGGGATTCTAATCTTCACAACTTAAGAAGCCCGAAATAGCCAGTAATGTTTTAAACAACATAATTATTTGTTGCCTGAAAGGTTCTACCAAAGGGCATGTGGACTTCAATGAGATACAATTATAAGCCAGGAAAAAAGATTAACACTTGTGTGTTAATACATATGCAGTTTTTTATTAGGAAAATCTCACTGATGAACATATACAGACATATTTCCCAAGGTGTGGACCATCTTCCCTGGTGAATCAGACAGTAAAGAACCTGCCTGCAACGCAGGGAACCCAGGTTTGATCCCTGGGTCGACCAGATCCCCTGGAGAAGGATATGGCAACCCACTCCAATAGTCTTACCTGGAGAGTTCCATGGGCAGAGGAGCCTGGTGGGCTACAGTCCATGGGGTTGCAAAGAATCGGACAGGACTGAGCAACTAGCACTTTCACATACATTAATCCGGCTTTTTTTCAAAGTCTTTTAGAGATAGATAAGTTCTTCCTCTGGACTCTATGGCATTTGAAATCTGTCAGCCGACACAGATTAGTAAGAGACCAGAGGCTGAGCCATCAGCTCTAGTCTCCAGGAAAACTGAGTGGGGTTTTCAGTCGTTTTTTCTGTGTTTTGTTTTCGGTTTTAAATTTTACTTAATGGCAAATTTTCTTAGGAAATATCTTAAAGCTGTCCTTACTATTTATTGTTCAATCCTTGACATTTTGACTTTTCTTAGAGTCCTTATCCACACTCTAGAATTGGGAGATAACCCCACATTTGAACACTCCCTTGCTCTCTTTCATCCCACATAGGTGTGTGTGAATGGTGCATGAACACGTTTACATATGCGTGCATGTTAACGTCTACAGGGATTTTGCCTACATATAGTCACACCGTAGCACAACTTTATTCATCTGCGGTGTGAAGCCGACCTCGCAAGCAGGCCACAGCCTCGGTTCTCGCCGTCAACGCCGTCTTGTCTGCCTCTCCCTCTGTGTCTGTGTCTCACTCTCTGTGTGTCTTGCTGACCCTGCTTCTCTCACTCTCTCTCTCACACAGAAGCAGTCGGCCAGATGAAGCATGTGCTAGAAAAACATGGAGTTGTCTTTCTGAGCTGGCTTTTCTTAACCAAATTTCATCTTTTCAAAGTTTACTGTGTGCTGTGTTGTGCCCAGTAGCTCAGTCAGGTCTGACTCTTTGCGACCCCATGGACTGTAGCCTGCCAGACTCCTCTGTCCATGGGGATCCAGGCAAGAATACTAGAATGGGGATTGCCAGGCACTCCTCCAGAGGATCTTCCCAACCGAGGGACTGAACCCAGCTCTCCCACATTGCAGGCAAATACTTTAGCATTCTGAGCCACCAGAGGCATAAGAATAGAGGTGTATTCTCTCTGTCTCTTTCATTCATTCTCTCTCTGTCTGCATATATCAACTACACACGTTTTCAGGGATGTCCATGGAGTTAACACAAGAGGGGATAGACCATGCTTCTGTTAAGGGATGACTGACTTCTTCATCGCCATCATCACTGACCAAGAGGAAGTGCCCTTGGCGGCCACGTGTCTTCCTGTTGTTCACATAGTGCTCACTCTCTGCCAGCTTGTGTTCTAAGAACTTTACATCTATAAACTTACTTAATCCTCCCAAAACTTCATGAGATAGATACTATTTAACCATGTCATTTTCAGATATAACATTGATGCACAAGGCGTTTAAGCAACTTGTCTAAGATGATACAGCTAGTACGTGCAAGTAGAATATGCCCTCAACTGTTTAGTTCCAGAGCCCATACTTTTGTCCATGACAGCTCTGACTTGGTTTTCATATGTGCTATATTTATTCATTTCAAGGCCTGGGCTTCTGCTAGACTGCTTGTTCTCTGACTAAGGAAACAGTCTTTTCTACCATTCTTTTTCTGGTGTTAGCACAATTCCCACCACGTATAGGGAATACATAATTGGTTTTGTTTTCAATTGAATTCAAGTTAAAAATTTACCTCTGTGATCCTCTTTTTCTTATGCCTTTTAATAAAGATCCTTTATAGTAAAGTTTGAAAAGAAGAGACTTGATTCAGAAAAGCCAGTAGAGAAAGACAACCCCATGTTTTTCTAACACGTACTTCATCTGGCCAACTGCTTAATTCTCATTTATCATCAGTGTATCAGTGTGCTTAGAATGTCCATGACAAATGGCCATTCTCATAACTTGGAGCTTCCTAACACCTTACTCCTTCCTTTAGCCAAACAACCTTACTCTTATGGTAAAATCTGCACATTTAAAAAATAAGATAGATGTTCTGGTCATCTTCTGATGTCACATCCCAGAAAAAACCTACTCCTTATTACCGCAATCTTTAGTCTTCATCAGTGACTACGCCGTGTGCTCCTTTGTTTCTGACTTCAAAGGAAAAGTTTTGGATAAACGGCAATTACTTCTTTTTTTTTCCAAAGAAGAAATCCTGATGGAAATTACACTAAAAGAAAATTGATGTAAAAAAAAAAGCACAAATCTTATATCTACAGTTCAGTGACTTTTGGTAAAAGTAGTTAACCTTGGGTTTTCCTGGTGGCTCAGTTGGTAAAGAGTCTGCCTGCAGTGCAGGAAACCCAGGTTCCATCTCTGATTTGGGAAGATCTCCTAGAGAAGGGAATGGCTACCCACTCCAGTATCCTTGCCTGCAGACTTCCATGGACAGAGGAGCCTGGCAGGCTACAGTCCATAGGATAACATAGAGTTGGACATGACTGAGTGAGTAACACACACAGATATATAACCTTAACTACCAACCCCAGTCTGGCTTCCCAGGTGGCTCACTGGGTGAAGAATTCACCTGCAATGCGGAAGACACAGGAGACCCAGGTTCCATCCTTGAGTCAGGAAGATCCCCTGGGGAACGGCATAACAACCCACTGTAGTATTCCTGTCTGGAGAATCCCACGGACAGAGGAGCCTGAAGGGCTACAATCCATAGCATTTCAAAGAGTTGGACATGACTGAAGCAACTCAGCATGCAGGCATGCGTGATGTCAATTGATATAAGGACAGTCCTTGGCTTCCAAAAACTTCCCATGTTCCTCCTTCCAGGCAGTGCTCTGTACCCCACCCTTCAGCAGGCCCCGATACAGTTTCTCTCAGGATATCACAATTCTGTCTGTTCTTTCTTGAACTTTATGTGAACGTTGTAAAAACAAAAGTTACTAAAAAGACCTGTTTATCCTGATCACTTGTAGTTTTGAAATGTCCACTTATTGGTTTCATGGAAGGTAAGTCATCTGGAGAGAATCACTGGTGAAGAGGGACCACTACGAGCTGAATTCACAAGTCAAGTGATGTTGAACACACTTAAGGGTGTTTCAAGATCATTCTTTTTACTTTTATTAAACTTTTTATTTTGTATTAGAGTACAGCTGGTTAACAATGTTGTGATAGTTTCACGTGGACAGCAAAAGAACTCAGCCATACGTATATCCATTCTCCCCCAAACGCCCCTCCCATCCAGGTGCCACATAACATTGAGCAGAGTTCCCTGTGCTATAGAGTAGGTCCTTGTTGGTTACCCATTTTAAATATAGCAGTGTGTACACGGTGGTACTAAGCTCCCTATCCCTTAACCCCGTCCTTCCCCTTGGCAACCGCAAGTTTGTTCTCTAAGTCTGTGAGTCTCTTTCTGCTTTGTAAATAAGCTCATTTGTATCATGTCTTCTTAGTGTAGGTCATTCTTAAGAAGCAGGCCTTATACCAACAGTTTCTCACCTTCTTTTGATTTCACAACTCTCTCAATAAAATAGGAATGAAAAATTCTATTTAATCTGTGTTCCTGTCCTAATGGCACATTTTGTGGGGCTCAGCTGGCAAGCAATTAGATCATAATTATCACTTAGGAGGATATTTCCTTAAGACAACGTATTGGGCCGAAAAGTCCTCTGGAAAAATAATAGTATCTCTTAGTTTCAGAGAGTTTGGTTATCCTTCATCCACTTGGCAAAACTAACCAAAATGTGATCTTAATAACTCTCATTCTGTTAAATAAGTATTCAGGAATGTTCTAGCCATTATTGCACTTATTAAATATGCATGGGAATATATTTACAAATCACTATGATTGTTAAGTGCATCAATTTTTCTCTATGACTTTCTCTTTAAACAGTAATTTGTACACACTCCTGTGATCAGTCTGAATTTTACATGGTGGATAATATTTACTGGGAAATATATATGTGTGTTTCGGTGAATGTGTATTTGCATTCATACATCTAATACCTCCTGTGTGATAAAAAAACCATTTCCCCCCCCCCCCCAAAATAGAGCATTAATGATAGCACTGATGGTAGCAAGTTCCTTGGAGGACCAAATGAGATAACATATTCAAGAAAAGTTGAGTATTACTTTGTTGGAAATATATGAAGAGGGCTGATCTATGGGGTACAAACTTTGTAAGGTCTTATACATGAGTGACTGCATACAGATATCCAGTTTCAAAAGGGGAAAAATAGTGTGTGTGGTCACTGGTCACAATTTTAATCATATGGGTACTTCCCAAATCTAAAGCTTATTTTCCATATGGCACCATGTACAGTGTACTGTGCAAATCACATCAAGTATTTTTTGTGTAGTTTTAAACTATCAGTTCAGTTCAGTGCNGACTGCATACAGATATCCAGTTTCAAAAGGGGAAAAATAGTGTGTGTGGTCACTGGTCACAATTTTAATCATATGGGTACTTCCCAAATCTAAAGCTTATTTTCCATATGGCACCATGTACAGTGTACTGTGCAAATCACATCAAGTATTTTTTGTGTAGTTTTAAACTATCAGTTCAGTTCAGTGCAGTTCAGTCGCTCAGTCATGTCCAACTCTTTGCAACCCCATGAACCGCAGCACACCAGGCCTCCCTGTCCATCACCAACTCCCAGAGTCCACCCAAACTCATGTCCATTGAGTTGGTGATGCCATCCAACCATCTCATCCTCTGTTGTCCCCTTCTCTTCCTGCCCTCAATCTTTCCCAGCATCAAGGTCTTTTCAAATGAGTCAGGTCTTCGCATGACATGGCCAAAGTATTGGAGTTTCAGCTTCAGCATCAGTCCTTCCAGTGAACACCTAGGACTGATCTCCTTTAGGATGGACTGGTTGGATCTCCTTGCAGTCCAAGGTACTCTCAAGAGTCTTCTCCAACACCAGAGTTCAAAAGTATCAATTCTTCAGCGCTCAGCTTTCTTTATAGTCCAACTCTCACATCCGTACATGACTACTGGAAAAACCACAGCCTTGACTAGATGGACCTTTGTTGACAAATGGACCTTACTACTGACTTTCATATTTTGAAGACTTCATTCTTTCCTTATTGGCTGCATAGGGTCTTAGTTATGGCACACAGGATCTCTCACTGCAGGTTTGCTGCAGTGCATAGCCGTCCCTCTAGTTTGCACACGTGGGTTTCAGAGTGCGTGAGAGCAGTCGTTGCAGTGCGTGGGCTGAGTTGCCCTGCAGCATGAGGAGTCTTAGTTCCTGTACCAGTGATGGAACCCACATCCCGTGAACTAGAAGGTAAATGGATTCCTAACCACCAGGAAAATCCCTAACCCTGACTTTTGAACTTACTCCAAGGTAAGGAACAATTCCATCCTATTTGCCGTCCATTGGTCCTTTGGCTGGAGTCCTGTTGGGCTTATCATTCTAACATCAATACATTTTGAAATCCTACTATGTGAAAAGTAATAAGTTAAAGGGTTCCCTTGCTTTTATATCCTGAGCCACATAGAAACTCCGCCTCTCTCGTCTGTCCCAGAAGATAACTCTGTTTTAAACATCTGATAATGGCTTATAGAGAGTAGGATCTTATGTTCAGTGACCCAGTCCTGTCCGACTTTTTGTGACCCCATGGATTGTAGGCCACCAGGCTCCTCTGTCCATGGGGTTTTCCGAGTAAGAATACTGGAGTGGTTGATACTTCCTATTCCAGGGAATCTTCCCAACCTAGGGATCAAATTTGCCATCTCTTGCGTCTCTTGTATTGGCAAGTGTATTCTTTACCACTAGTGCCACCTAGGAAGCCATCAGCATCTAATTCTGATCTTGTTATGTCCTCACGCCCTGGCCTAAACCTGGGAAAGCCTCCTTATAATCCCTAAGGAGCTTACTACTTAATTCAGAAGGAGTGGGACATGATACACTGAATTTGGAATACAGTTGGGCAGATGTGAGCCTGGAAAGAATTAGGAACATACTGTTTCTTATTTGGATTTGCCTGCTTTGTGGACCAGGATCTTCATTGCAAATAATCGCAAACACATTAGCACGACCCGATTACTATATAAAGTCATTTGTACTGAGGTTCTCTAACCTAGGATTTTATGAGACATCAAGATGTAAAAAGAATGACAGGTTAATTTAAGTTCCAATTTAAAATAGCAGTGAGAAAACTTTTTTTGTTATCAAATGGATAAAAGTTTATAAGACCTGTATCACTTAGTGTGGATGATGAGCTCCAGGAATGTTTACTTTCATGGACAAGTAAGTTTAAATCAGGAAAGTTCCTTTGGGTGATCACTTGGAAATGTTCAGAATTTCTTGGGTCTAGAATTTCTACTTCAAGAAACTATGTGCAAGTGGACAGAATGATACACGCATGGGGATGGCCTGTCTAGACATGTTGGGACCTTCGAAAGGTCCAAAGTGGAGGCTGGGCTTGTTTAAATGTGATACAGCTACTCGATACATATAGAACACTGAAAATCTCAGCTGTGTCTTTTAATGAAGAACAACAACAACAACAAAAACTAACCCAGCGAAACAGTGCACATAGAATAATAACATTATTATACAAAAATATATTTATAGGTATATGTCCATGAACACTTATTATAATTGCATAGAAGGCCTGGTAAAGCGGAAAAGGATGAACTTGGAGGGACCTAGATATTTCAGAGCTAGTTATAAATGCCATGGAGGCACGACATTCCCGCAAATCTGACCTTGGATTTGTCACGCTTCAGGAGCAAAATATGAATAGGCATTTAAAATAACTGGAATAGTTTAACTGGAGCTTGCTGGCCCCAAATGGCTTCATTTCTGGGGGATATATATATGAAGGTAGCTAGCAGTGGAGCAGTGTGGAAACTTCTTGTTATTTCCCCATCCATAATGGCTGCTTTGGAAGCAGCCCTGGGAGTCCTTCAGGAATCGCTAGACCTCTGCAGCCTTATTAGGCGCACAGACACGTGTCTCCTGGTGAGAGTCTCATGCTGGGAAAGTCATTAGAATAATAAATTTCACGTCGCTGCGCGCTGGCTTTCTAAGCTTCAGGTGCATATGCATTTTATGCTTTTTCCATTTTCTTGTGGCTGTAAGTCCTGGGATTGCTGACCTATCCCTTCCTCCAAAGTTTTGCCAGCATCATGAGTTCAGGGAGTCACTGATGCTGAAAATAATTTGTGGGCTTCAGATTGCCATTGCCCTGCACAGTTCTCTGTATTCTCAATGCCAAAAAACTCGGTGAAAAATAGGATCTAATTAATGAAAATAAACTTCACAAGGGCAGTTAAGGAAGATGCCATAAAATGCTTTTGATATTTTGTATTAGAGTCTGACCCAGCTTCCATTAATACCACTATCAAGATCACCCGATAGTATCTATTTATATGGATGGAAATGACTGTATTAAATTGCAGTTTTCAAACAGAGAGATTCTGGAAAAGGCCTTGCCATACTAAATGGCAGTTTCTACAAATGGAACAGTATTCGTGAGGGAGGCTTCAGAAAGCAATACTATGTAAATTCACCATTAAGGTTTGCTTTTTCAACGATTATCAAAAAGATTTAGGAAAGGTATACTATATTGTATGTATTCCTTTTATAATTTTAAGTAATTATCCTTCAGTAAAGAAAGTCAGCATAACAGCATTTCCCTACCATTCAAAGATATATCAAACCCCTTCTCTATATTAAAGAAGGGAAAAAAAATGTATAAGTGGTAATAGACATTTGGAACTTCAAAAATAATGCTAGGCTAAAATTGGAGAAATAATATTATGCTTAAATACAATAATATTAAACAAAAAGCATATTATTTCTTTGTGGTAAATCACTTTATATGGTCTTTTCTTCCAGCCCATATACTTAGAAAAGGCATCTTTGTTTTACGTATCTGTGGGTTCCTTTATTTCACCTTAGGATGCCATATTACACTCATGGGCTTCCTTGCAAAACTTTTCCCTCCACTTCTGCCTTTAAATATGTGGACTATTTACTGCATTGTCTCTATTTCTGAATTTGAGGGAGTGTGAAAACCCTCCCCAAAAAAAGAACCGAAAAAAAGTTAACTGCTGACTGTCCCACTGACTACTTCCCTGTATTTTACTTCTAAACTTCTTGAAGCCTTAACTTCCACAGACTCTTCTCCAGTTCTCAAACACTGTTTCCTTAAATTTTGTGAGCTGTGGGTAGTTCTTACTAGATTACAGTTTTAGAAATAGGACATGAAATAAGAGTTGAACCAACTTTCAGATTTAAGAACATGCCACACTGTCATATGCGTCTAAATTTGGAACAGGTAAAGAAATCGCTCACTGTAAAAATGTAACTGAATTCAGGTTTATGTCTTTTAATAAAAAAATTAAATTAGAATTACTCAGGTGACATTTCTGCTATGACTACCATGCAGATATTACTTAACCACACAGATGTTAAAGAAATACATTTCTTTAAAAGCCTAGGGTTCTTATGAAAGTTGCCTCCAAATTTGTTTTTCTGAGTCTAGCTAGAGGAAATTTGGCATTTTGTGGGTCAAGAATTGTCTAAACACTCCACAGAGCAAACCAAGGACTTCAACAGAAATAAAATTAAGCTCATCAGCCTACAGTGTTTATCCTTTGTGTGGTGAGCTGTGACACTTGTTGATAACTTCTTTGCTGTTTCTGTGGCTTTAAAAATAAAAGTAGAACTCAGTCTTTACTAGAAAATCATGTTGATCCTTGATCAAGTCATCAAAAGCAATTGCAAAGGTCACTTAGCAGCCCAGATGTCCAGCAGTGGGGGAAATTTTTGTAAAAATTAAAATGATGTTTGAAGACACATGGAAAAGCTGAAAAAGAATATATACTTGTATGTATTTTCTGGTGAAAATTGTGTAAAAACTATTCCTGAGTTGAATATATGATATTTACTTCATGCTTAATAATTTCATGTGGTATTCCAGTTTATGGATAAAGTTATAATATAACTCAAAAATTGAAGTTTATTCCATGAAAAAATTCCACAAAAATAATTTAATCCTAATATGTAAGCATTCCATTGCTTTACATCTATATGATGAAATATTGAATGTCGACTAAAACTCATTTTCAAGAAAGCCATTAATAACCTGAAAAACAATTGTGATATGTTAAGAAAGCAACATACAATGTGTGTGTGAGAGACAGAGAGAGAAGTGACAGGGGGAGACAAGACAGAAAACAAATATTTAAGTAGATGCAGAAATGCAGTGTGTCAAAATAGTAACACTGCTAGAATAAATATAATTTATATTTTACAGAATTCTCTATATTCCATGTGTTCTGTTATAGACGTGTATTACTTTTATAATCAGGAAGACACAAAAAAATGTTATTTAGTCACCAACAAAGCATAGGAAAATTTAAAAGATAGATAACTTTTTTAACTTCTGGTTAAATTTGCTTGATAGTAATATAACCACTGTTTCTTTCTTTCTTTATTTTCCATTTCTGTTTTTTTTTTCCCCCCTTTAAAGCACATCTATTGCTCTTAGAAGAAAATATTTTTTTGTTTTGTTTTTCAGAAAAGAGAAAATAATATTTCCCCATTTTTAATCAATTATTTTGGTGAAACTAGAAAAATAAAGGACAGTTCGGTTCAGTTCAGTCGCTCAGTCGTGTCCGACTCTTTGCGACCCCATGAATCAACGCACTTTTTCTACAATTAGATTATAACTAATCAGGAAGGATAACAGTGAACTTTATTTTATTATGTTTCTTCCTCTGTTCTAAATCAATAAATGAAAAGAAATATTGAGGATGATTTGTTGAAACATCATAAACCAGAGATCAAGATGTCTACGTGGATGGAAATTAGAGTCACTGCCACATCTTTTAGAAACTGAGACCACTTTGAGTTTGGAATTCACTGAGACTAACTCTTCAGACCCTGAGCGCCTCAGAAAATTGCAAAGTGGTCTCTTTGCGTGTAGATTTCCGATATTAAGGTGGCTATCAGTTGAGTTAATTCTGTTCCAATAAAGAACATTCAGCCTGAACTAGCTGGCCAGTATAAGTGAGTATTCTAACATTGTATCATTTGGCAAAAAGGACCACCAGGGTGGATGGAAGGATGCATAGGGTGAAGCTGGCTCAGCCTCTGTGGACAAGCAAACCCTGTTGGCTTGCTCCCTCGGAAGGATGGGCATGTCTTTACTGAAATGTGGAAAGCCAAAAGACCAGCTTGACCTGTGTTCACAGGAGGGATGCCTGGGGAACCGATTTGTCATCAGTTTTTCTTCAATGACTGGTACACTGCCTGGCATTTAGTAAGTGCTCAGTAAATATTGTTGAAGGAATTCATGAATTCTAAAGCTTCAATCTGAGCTATCTTTTAAGTCAGTGCAGAAAATGGGGATTCACCGTGTGCGTGTATGCTCAGTCGCTTCAGTCATCTCTGACTGTTTGTGACCCTATGGGCTGTAGCCCGCCAGGCTCCTCTGTCTGTGGGATTCTCCAGGCAAGAATACTGGAGTGGGTTGCCATGCCCTCCTCCAGGGGATCTTCCCAACCCAGAGCCNAGTAGAACTCAGTCTTTACTAGAAAATCATGTTGATCCTTGATCAAGTCATCAAAAGCAATTGCAAAGGTCACTTAGCAGCCCAGATGTCCAGCAGTGGGGGAAATTTTTGTAAAAATTAAAATGATGTTTGAAGACACATGGAAAAGCTGAAAAAGAATATATACTTGTATGTATTTTCTGGTGAAAATTGTGTAAAAACTATTCCTGAGTTGAATATATGATATTTACTTCATGCTTAATAATTTCATGTGGTATTCCAGTTTATGGATAAAGTTATAATATAACTCAAAAATTGAAGTTTATTCCATGAAAAAATTCCACAAAAATAATTTAATCCTAATATGTAAGCATTCCATTGCTTTACATCTATATGATGAAATATTGAATGTCGACTAAAACTCATTTTCAAGAAAGCCATTAATAACCTGAAAAACAATTGTGATATGTTAAGAAAGCAACATACAATGTGTGTGTGAGAGACAGAGAGAGAAGTGACAGGGGGAGACAAGACAGAAAACAAATATTTAAGTAGATGCAGAAATGCAGTGTGTCAAAATAGTAACACTGCTAGAATAAATATAATTTATATTTTACAGAATTCTCTATATTCCATGTGTTCTGTTATAGACGTGTATTACTTTTATAATCAGGAAGACACAAAAAAATGTTATTTAGTCACCAACAAAGCATAGGAAAATTTAAAAGATAGATAACTTTTTTAACTTCTGGTTAAATTTGCTTGATAGTAATATAACCACTGTTTCTTTCTTTCTTTATTTTCCATTTCTGTTTTTTTTTTCCCCCCTTTAAAGCACATCTATTGCTCTTAGAAGAAAATATTTTTTTGTTTTGTTTTTCAGAAAAGAGAAAATAATATTTCCCCATTTTTAATCAATTATTTTGGTGAAACTAGAAAAATAAAGGACAGTTCGGTTCAGTTCAGTCGCTCAGTCGTGTCCGACTCTTTGCGACCCCATGAATCAACGCACTTTTTCTACAATTAGATTATAACTAATCAGGAAGGATAACAGTGAACTTTATTTTATTATGTTTCTTCCTCTGTTCTAAATCAATAAATGAAAAGAAATATTGAGGATGATTTGTTGAAACATCATAAACCAGAGATCAAGATGTCTACGTGGATGGAAATTAGAGTCACTGCCACATCTTTTAGAAACTGAGACCACTTTGAGTTTGGAATTCACTGAGACTAACTCTTCAGACCCTGAGCGCCTCAGAAAATTGCAAAGTGGTCTCTTTGCGTGTAGATTTCCGATATTAAGGTGGCTATCAGTTGAGTTAATTCTGTTCCAATAAAGAACATTCAGCCTGAACTAGCTGGCCAGTATAAGTGAGTATTCTAACATTGTATCATTTGGCAAAAAGGACCACCAGGGTGGATGGAAGGATGCATAGGGTGAAGCTGGCTCAGCCTCTGTGGACAAGCAAACCCTGTTGGCTTGCTCCCTCGGAAGGATGGGCATGTCTTTACTGAAATGTGGAAAGCCAAAAGACCAGCTTGACCTGTGTTCACAGGAGGGATGCCTGGGGAACCGATTTGTCATCAGTTTTTCTTCAATGACTGGTACACTGCCTGGCATTTAGTAAGTGCTCAGTAAATATTGTTGAAGGAATTCATGAATTCTAAAGCTTCAATCTGAGCTATCTTTTAAGTCAGTGCAGAAAATGGGGATTCACCGTGTGCGTGTATGCTCAGTCGCTTCAGTCATCTCTGACTGTTTGTGACCCTATGGGCTGTAGCCCGCCAGGCTCCTCTGTCTGTGGGATTCTCCAGGCAAGAATACTGGAGTGGGTTGCCATGCCCTCCTCCAGGGGATCTTCCCAACCCAGAGCCTGAACCCGCACCTCTTTTTTCTCCTGCATTGGCACTGTACCACTAGCGCTACCTGGGAAGCCCGGGGATTTAGTAGAAGCTGTTAAAAAAAAATAAATAAATAAAGCTTCATTTAAATTTAAATAGAACACAACAAAAATACAAGAACTATTCTAAATTTATTGAAACAGCAATATCCTCAGTTTGTTTTAGTTTTTCCCAATCTCACAAGTCTTTGGATTCATTCCAATGAGATTTCTTAAGCCACTGACCTCAACATACACACACAGAGTTTAAATATGGGGACAAGAGAGGGAGCAATGAAGAAAAGTCTTTGTATAAATTAAGGAAACTGTTGAAAAGTCCTTTCGGCTTGTCCTGGTGATGTTTGGGGCAGCGTCAAGAAAGGAGGGGTTTTCAGCAGAACCAGAAAAGTGTCCTAGCATCCAGAGCTAAGTAGCAGGAAAGAGAGGACTATGGGAATCTAGAGTAGAATGGACTATTGGTGCTGGAAGTGAATGTACCTGAAACGATTCTTTATTTCCAATAATAAGGTCCCCAAATGGTGACAATAAGGATCGTAAAGGCAGCCATTCCTATCACACTCCTATTCCAGCCCTGATTTACAGAGATAACTTTGCTCAGTAAAAAATGCAGCTCTGTCTGAAACTTCAATGCCAAACCTCCAGGGCTCTGGCTTAATTAATCTGGGGATACAAGGCAGGCCCATCTCGTCTTTCAGATGTCATTTTCTTGAAGCCTACAATTAACGTCTCTCTAACAAATAGCCCAGAGAAATGGCTTTGTGGTTTTCCTTTCATACTTTTGGAGATGACGGACAGAGAGGCTATATTATGACATGTGGTTCTGGGAAGTCTTTTTAATTGACTTGTCTCCAGATGCAAACAACTTGAGCAGCTAAGTGGTCTGCTGTTTCCTCTGTTGCTTCCTGATGGGCTTTTCTCAAGAGAGGGTGAGCAAATTATGACGTCATTTGTTGATTTCGCATGGGCATCAATTGAGCTAATTTGGAGTATTATCATAATTGATCCTGCATCCTGTGTCTTAAGTTAAAATTTACATAAACAAATATTTTATCAAATGTGCCCTTCAGGTTGGACATTCATTTTCTTTTTCTTTTTTTTTTTTTTAATGCTGCAAAAAGATTTATTGTTTCCATTTGGTCCAAAACTTGAGAGAGGGCTCCAGGGTGTTAAAAAGCTGCCTAGTGGCTGCAGAGAGGGGCTTCAGGCAGTCCTGATGTTAGGTGGGTTCTTCAATGGCCACTGGTCTCCAGAAGCTCCTAGTCATGCATGAGGGTAAGCCTTTTGAAGAGCTACTCGCCCAGCCCAGCCTGGGGACCAGCCAGCCTGCGGAGGTTGGTCAGATAGTCACCCATCTTCTTGATGAGTTTCACTTCCTCATCTAGGAAGTGGTTCTCCAGGAAGTCACAGATATGGGGGTCTCCGCGGGCAGAAGCCAGGCCATGCAGATCCAACAGGGCTTGATTCAGGTTCTTCTCTAAGAGAAGGGCGGCTTCCACAGCGTCCTGGGTTTTACCCCACTCATCTTGAGATGGCTTCTGCACGTCCAGGAAGAGGGCGCGGCCGCCACGCTGGTTTTGCAGTTTCAAGAGACGCATCACGCCCTCATGCTTCTCCTTGGCCAATTCGCGACAAAAGTGACCCACACCCTCCAGGGCCACATCATAGCGGTCGAAATAGAAGCCCAGAGAGAGGTAGGTGTAGGAGGCCTGCAGTTGCATGTTAACCAGGCGGTTGATGGCGGCCTCCACCCCGGTAGAATAATTCTGACGAATCTGGGAGCTCATGATTGGTCGGTAATAATAAGGAGTTAAAAAATGGTGACTGGTTCCGGTGATCGCGGACAGCTGAGTGGCTGACTCCGGAGGTTGCGACTGGAAAAAAGGTTGGAGGGTGGTCGGAGGCTGGAGCAAGGGGCGTCCCCTGGGTCTGTTGCGTCCAAGCACTGTTGAAGCAAGAGACAGATCCGCGGGGCCGCCGAGCGCACTTTGGACATTCATTTTCATGTTAGGTAATCTATTCAAGGATTCCTGACTTCTTCGAGAAATATTGGTTTGGATAATCTGTTGGACTTTGAAAATTTCCGTATTTTATTTCTCTTTGAACTCAACTCTGCGTGCTCCTTGGATTTTACTGCTTGGTTTTTAGGACATTTGCAGACCAGAACCTTTCTATTGGTTAATGGTGATATAAACCTGCATCTTCCCCTCATGCAGTTCCTAGATTCAGACTGTCTAATAAATCACCAGAGGAGGAATAATTAAAAGCTTCTTTCACTTCTGTTAGTAAATTACCAAGGATGACTGGGTGCTGCTTCTAGATGCATTATGATTTATACTATTACCGTGGATTGTTTTGGTTTTCTAAAAATAATAAATGACCCAATGAATAGCATTTGGCTAAAGGCATACAAGGAAATAATCCATATTATATAGATTTGTTCAGTGGCATTTAAAAGACCTTGATTAGAATTCAGTCTGGGCTGGAGTGATGAGAATGCCGTTTACTGATGCCTGTTTGAAGTCATTCTACGTGGCAGAGGCTGGAGGGAGTCACAAACAGGAGCATTTCTTACCTCCAGTGGCTGGATCCAGCCATCTGGCATTTGAAAGAGAGAAATGAAAAGGTCTGAATGTCACGATCACTGAAACCATTTTCGTGTTTTGGTTTTCATGCTACCTTTGTTGGCTCAGTGTTTCAGCAGTGAGCTGAACTGGCCTTCTCAAGATGCCACGTCCTCATGGCTCCTTGAGCAAAACGCTTGTGTTTTGTATGCGGAGCAGGAAGTGTCTTCTCTGACATACTGGTTCACCTACACCCATGTTCCTCTCAAACACCCCAAGAATCTTCTCGACAGGTTTAGTGTTTTGGGATTGGGAGGGTTTCCTCAGATGGTGCAGGGATATGGACTGGAAGAAAGGCAGGCACAAGGTGATAGTTTTAAATACTTCCATATTTCAGATGGCAACAGACATTTGATGGGTTTTGTCAATGAAATCTATGGTGTTGGAAAGACAAAAAATTTGCTGGGCAAATTTATTCACCAGTATCAGGTTTAAATATCTCTTCATAGAATCATGCTGAAAACATGATTTCACACATACACACAGACATCACTGAGTGAGCCAACATCTGCTCACTGCTGTTAGGGAACTGAGAGGTAGTGTACACAAAAGCCACATTCAACTGTGACTGATAATCTTAACTTTGTGTGTGTGTGTGTGTGTGTGTGTGTGTGTGTGTGTACACACGTGCATGTGTCATACAAAAGGGGGTGCCACTGACAGATCATTTTGCCCTGGTGGGTTCAGGGAGGGCACTACATTTGATCTAGGTTCAGTAGGAAAGGTCTAGCATGAAAGTAGAGATGATATTCTGAAGAAGAGAGAGAAAAGCCAGAAAAACTGACTAATCTAGAGTTAGGAGAATCAAGTACGGTTTCAATCAGTTCCAAGTACAAAAAAGTCTTTTTGAATTATTCTCCCATAGCCTTATCACGTTTATAACATTCCTTCTTTCATTCATTAATCCTTTGAGCATTTTATATGATGTGCATATATCAATGTTCTCTTAGGTGTGAGGGATTCAAAGATAAGCATACAAAATTACAAAGTGAAAAACACTTCCCAAAAGTGTACAGTAAAGAGACGGCACCACTGAAACAGTTATAATCTTCCAATGATCACTGTGCTATGCTATGCTAAGTCACTTCAGTCGTGTCCGACTCTGTGCGACCCCATAGACAGCAGCCCACCAGGCTCCCCCGTCCCTGGGATTCTCCAGGCAAGAGCACTGGAGTGGGCTGCCATTTCCTTCTCCAATGCATGAAAGTGAAAAGTGAAAGTGAAGTTGCTCAGTCACATCCGACTCTTAGCAACCCCATGGACTGATGGACTGCAGCCTACCAGGCTCCTCCATCCATAGGATTTTCCAGGCAAGAGTACTGGAGTGGGGTACCATTGCCTTCTCCAGTGTTCACTACTGGTACACAAAAGTGTATTAAACAGTTAAAGTGTGAAAGTTAGGCAAAATGTCATTTTTGTTTTGAGGGAAAAGATTAAGTATGTTGTTTAAAAACTTTATTAATTCTTGATTGTGTATGTTTTTAATAGGATAACTAGTGAACAGGCTCTTATATTTCTTTTCTGACAAAGAAGAAGATGTCTAGTGAATAATCAAACAGGAATATTTCAGAAATTTAAGTTGGAAACTATTGAAAGAAAACACAAAATTAAAGTTGCTTTGTTAGGAGCCAGAGTTCCCAATGTCTCCCTGAGCTGATAAGCAGCAAAATAATTCTACTTGCTTTTTAAAATTGTAGTGACTTTAAACTATTGAATTTCTGTTTCATACTCTGTTTGGCTATAGTTCCTCTAGTAATAATTGTCTCTGGGAAATGAAGAATATCTGTCTTTCTGATGAGAAAAGAGAAACCATTAATTGGCCTAGAATTACTGTTGTGAAAACATGAAAACGGAAGAGATTTATCTTCAAATTTACCCGTCTATAAAATGGGAATGATAGTAGGATATACCTCAAAGCCTTACTGGGATGTTTCAATGAGGTAAAAAATGAACTTAAAGCCACAGAACAGTGCCCAGAATACAGTAAGAGCTCAGTTATGTTCCTTCGGCTATTTTTATTTATACATTAGTAAATATAATCTAAATTAAAAAAAAAACAAACCAGCAGATGAAAGTCCACGATACGGGCACACCTATGTCAACTTAAAAAAATGTTTACAACCTAAGAGTTGAGCTATGTTTTATTCAGTGACAATGTTTTAGAACTTCAAGCCCAGAAGACAGCACCTCAAGTGACCTTGAGAGAACTGCTCCAAAGGGACGAGGGGAGGAGCCAGGTTATATAGAGGTTTACAACAAAGGGCAGGTAGTTTTAACCTCAAAAGATTGTTGTTAATTAAAGAAAACCAGATATCCTAAGTTAAGGAATTTAGGACTTTTCTAGGTATAGGAAGGTGCAGGAGTCTGGGCTCACTGAATCAGTTCCTTTCATATGCATCTCAGCTATCCTGTTTTTTCCCATCTTGCAGTCCCTTGTGCTCCCTATAGGGAGAGGCTGCAATCTGATGACTGCAGAGGGCAGGTAGTCTTCTCCTTTCTGAAGGCCCTTATGGCTCAGGAGCTCATATGGAAGGGCTGCAATCTCTGATAGCTGTGACATCCTTGTTTTCTAACATGGCAGAAAGAACTCCATTTCTCAGGCTTCCCCAGTGCCTCGGCAATAAAGAATCCACCTGCAATGTAGAAGATTCAGGAGACGCAGATCCGATCCCTGGGTTGGAGAGATCCCCTGGAGGAGGGCATGGCAACCCGCGGCAGCTTTCTTGTCTGGAGAATCCTATGGGCAGAGGAGCCTTGTGGGCTACAGTCCACGGGACTGCAAAGTCAGATAAGACTGAAGCGACTTAGCATGCCTGCACTCCACTTCTCACCGAAATTCCTCTGAATGTTTAATTCCATAAGGCAGGCCTCTTGGACTTATTTTCTGGATTAGTGTCTGGGGTTTCTTTTGTTGGAGGTTCTGTCTGGAGGCCATATGCCTGCGGTGGTGATGGCATGGCCCTTTGCGAGTTAATATTGAGTCTGTTCTGTTTAACCCAATGAATTCACAGCACTGCTACTCTGGGTATAAGCAGCTTCTGAAATTAGGCAAAAAAAAAAAAAAAAAGATAAAGTTGGGTCATACCAAGAATGCTGTTTTCCCTAAAAGACATTCTAGCTTCCCAGTAATACCAGCTGGGTGTTCTCCCTAACCTCCTGGCTGCACATATGTGACGAATAATTGTGATTTAGCGAAGAAAAAAAAAGGGAATGGGAATGGGACAAATTGAAGCAATTAACTAAAAGATGTAAAAGAGAAAGGAGACTCAGACTTAGCCCCTGGACCTTGTGGGTAGGAAACCCTCAGTGCTGGTTAAAGTAATGGTAATGACCACTTTCCCTGTTTGCAGACTGTTATCAGTGGTTAAGGGCCTTATGATTTTCGCTAGAGACTGGGAAGGAATGCTAACATATGAAACCAAGCAAAGAAGTGGCAAATAATTGAGCCTTGAGGGATCCTTTGGAGAGTGCCTGTCATTTAGGGGAATGCACTTTTGATATTCATCTAGCTGGTTTCTGAGCGCCTGTTTGCAGGAAATGAAATGCTAGATCTCCATGTTTGCAAAGGGGAGGAGAGGAGTGGGTAGTGTACTCAGAAGTAATCAAAGCCTTTTTAACATTAAAAATGACTGAGGAATGTTTGGAGCTGGAGACACAATGATGCAAATCAAATGTTGCAACAGTATTCTGCCCCCGGTCACCCTGGAAGCTTTAAACATTCTGCTTGGAAGTGGGTGGTCAGCATCAGAGCATCTGATCAGTGCAGGGAGGCAAGGAAACCTGGAGGCTATGCAGATTGCTGGGAAAGATGGTTTACTACTGGGGTGAGGTGTGTGACCCCAGACTAGAGCCCTTTTGAATGCGCTCCATCCCAGTGTTACAACCCTTCCAAAATGATAGAGGTCAGCAAGAACAGGACCCCAGATTTGTGACGGTGGGTCTTTACAACCGGAATCAAGAGCCCTTCAGTCAGTGTGAGTTGCTTTCTTTATTTTTCCCATGAGATATTTTAATCTACGATATTGTCAACTTCTGCTGTACAGCAAAGTGATTCAGATATATAATATTCTTTTCCTTTATGGCTTATCACAGGCGGTTGCATATAGTTCCCTGTGCTATACAGTAGGACCTTGTTGTTTATCCATCCTATATATAACCGTTTCCATCTAGTGAGTTGCTTTATAAGAATACATCCATGAAGTTGTCAAAGACATCAATGACAGAGATCTCCTCCTGTTTTGAATTTTCTAGGAATTTTGCAAGATGTCCTTTAAGCCTAGTTATTCTCCTACTACGTGCATGTGTACTTAGTTGCTCAGTCATGTCCAACTCTGACCCTATGGATTGCAACCCGCCAGGCTTCTCTATCTATGGAGATTCTCCAAGCAAGAATACTGGAATGGGTTGCCATGCCCTCCTCTAGGCGGTCTTCTCAACCCAGGGATCTAAACCCAGGTCTCCCACATTGCAGGTAGAGTCTTTACCATACTTTAGAAACTTGTAATTAAATAAATTATATTTAAGAAAGGCAACACTCAAAATTCACCACTTTGTAATGATTTTATGGGATTTTGCTATTATCTGGGCTCTTGAGGTTCTTAGCGTTTATTGTATCCATATGGTTAAAATTTCATAAAATGGGGTACAACGGCTCATTTCTCCTGACTCTGCATTTTGCGATGTGATGTTGGTAGCTTGAAATTGGCTTTCTGTTCACCACTTCAAAGGCCTTACTCCCACCCATGGGAAGCAGTAGCCGGGCAGTTATTCTGAAGGCTTCACAAAAGCGATTGAAAAGATAAAGTGTGTATAAGGCAATGCCCTTTAGGTCTTCTGCCCAGTTTTTGATTGGGTGGGTTTTTTTTTTTTTTTTCTTCCTTTTTCTGTCAAATTGTGGTGACAGGCTCACAGAGAGAACAGACTTGTAGTTGCCAAAGAGGGCAGGGGGAAGGATGGGCTGGGAATTTGGGTTGGTAGATGCAAACTCTTATGTATAGAAAAGATGGACCACAAGGGCCTACTGTATAGCACAGGGAACTATAGTTAACATCCTGGGATAAACCATAATGGAAAATAATATGGAAAACAATGCATATATGTATAGTTGGATCACTTTGGTGTCCAGCAGAAAATAACACAATATTGTGGATAAACTATACTTCAACTTAAAAAAAATGTACTGCCATCTGCTAACATCTGCCTCTTGGTCAGCCCTCCACTGGCTTCTCTTTTAGGGGCTCCATTTCTTTTTTTCTTTTTTTTTTTTTCCATCTCAGGTGTACATGAGTTCCCAATCTTGAATCCCACCCCCCCCCCCACCTCCCACTCCACATCAACTCATTCTTAATGTTTAAGGACCAACTTCTGTTACCACACAAAACCTCTGCCAGAAGGCCCTGGGCCCCCCAGTGGTCAGATGTACTGAACTGTACAGGACCATGGATGTGGGCAGAACTCAAGTTCTGGTTTCAATAGTCTGGAGTGAGCTTTGGACAACGAGAGTCTGTAAGCCTCCCAGGTGAAGCTCCTATGAAGGCAAGGTTGAAAGCCAACTAGTCCAGGGAAAACTACCATTTACTTTTGGTCTTCTCCTCTCTTTGGGTATCCTCTTCCCCTGGTTACCCTGCTGCCTTCCTATGTCACTTGTGTTCACCTTCTTAGTCATTCTTCCCTCACCTCTGAGTCGATGGCGCAGTTTCAGGATTGCACAGGCCCCAGAGATGCTCATCACCAAACCAGAGAGGGTGTCTTTCCCAAAAGTTCCATTACAAGCCGCAGGGGAGGACTTGAATGGCTGAGGCTTGGAGCCCATGCGTTCACCTCACAACCCATCACTGGGCGATCAGCCCCTGCCCCGTGATGGTCCTGTGCCAGGGCCAACCCCACAAAGACCGGTGCCCAGCACACCTGTGTGCTTCTGCTCCTCTGGCTTGGGGTGGTCCTTGCTGGAATCATGTGCTAAAGGCTTCATTTAAAATATATTTATTTGTTTATTTTTGGCTGTGCTGGGTCTTCCTTGCTGTCAGCGGGCTTTCTCTAGTTGTGATGAGCGGAAGCTACTCTTTGTGGCAGTAAGCGAGCTTCTCGTGGTGGCTTCTCTTGTCGCAGAGCATGGGCTCTCGGCACGAGGTTGCAGTAGTCGTGGCTTGCTGGCTCAGCCACTCTGAGGCACGTGGGATCCTTTCAGATTAGGGGTCGGACCTCTGTCCCCTGCATTGGCAGGCGGGTTCTCAACCACTGGACCACCAGGGAAGTCTCCAAAGACTTCACTCTACTAACCCGCAAAAACATGGTGCCAGTCTTAAAATCGTTACCAGTTCGAGTCTGGTCTTGCGTGAGGGTCTTACTAGCGTGAAAGTGATTCTTCTTGCCTACATATTTGATTACTAATTAATGATATTAATAGATTAATATCGTTTCAAATATTATAACTATAACACAAAGACATCTTGATTCTTCTTACTGAGCATTGGTGGCCAGGGAAAGTCAGAAGTTATAGTGGAAAAACTCCTAAGATCTCATCTCTGATCTCTCACTCACTTTGCAGCCTTGAATGAGTCCCTAAGCAGTTCTCTATCAGCTGACTTGTCTGTGAAACAGAGATTAAAATACCTGTCTATTTACTTCACAGGGGTATTAGGGGGATTAAATGAGATCATGTTGATGAGATAATTTTGAAAAGCATCTCAACCTACAGCTGTAAACGTTATTATTCATATACTGGCTAGCCAAGTGGTATTAGCTGTTACAAGTAAAGATAGTAAGCATGCAGACGCATGTGTTCAGATGATTATTTGTGACATAAATAAGTTTTCTCCTGATACCTATTCTTTCAGGCGCAGGTCTGATTTGGTTTCAGATTTCAGTCAGAATTTTATTGAAACTCTTAGAATGATTTTTTTTCCCTAATTTTATCATTCTTAACTGGTAAGTATGTCATCAAAATTGAACCACAAATATATTAATATGAAATCAAAATGCAGGCATATAGGACTAGACAGAATGCATTTTCCATAAATAACTTCATTTGGGATTTGGAATAAGATCACTCATTTATTTTATTTTTTCTTTGAAGTGGGTTTGCTGGTTTAATACCTTTAACACCCATTTCTCAAGAGTATCTTCTTTGTCCTGTCTGCCTAGATACTTTTTCTCGGAGTGTTAGTCGCTCAGTCGTGTCTGACTCTCTGCGACCCCGTGGCTGTAGCCTGCCAGACTCCTCTGTCCATACAATTCTCCAGGCAAGAATACTGGAGTGGGCTGCCATTCCCTTCGCCAGGGGATCTTCCTGACCCAGGGATTGAACCCGGTCTCCCACATTGCAGGCAGATTCTTTACCTTCTAAGTTACCAGGAAAGCCCACTATCTCTCAGCGTCAACCTCAGATCTGAAGCCTTGTTTGTATCACAGTGATAAAATTCCTTGTGCCAATCTCTGTGTTTTTCTCTGGGTTTTCTGAGAATCTCTCTCTCTCTCTCTCTCCCCCCCACACACATATACACACAAGCTCACATATAAAGCACATGTCAGTTTTTATGTGGTTTATTTGCTCATCAGTTCAGTTCAGTCGCTCAGTCGTGTCCGACTCTTTGCAACCCCATGAGTTGCAGCACACCAGGCCTCCCTGTNACGTGGGATCCTTTCAGATTAGGGGTCGGACCTCTGTCCCCTGCATTGGCAGGCGGGTTCTCAACCACTGGACCACCAGGGAAGTCTCCAAAGACTTCACTCTACTAACCCGCAAAAACATGGTGCCAGTCTTAAAATCGTTACCAGTTCGAGTCTGGTCTTGCGTGAGGGTCTTACTAGCGTGAAAGTGATTCTTCTTGCCTACATATTTGATTACTAATTAATGATATTAATAGATTAATATCGTTTCAAATATTATAACTATAACACAAAGACATCTTGATTCTTCTTACTGAGCATTGGTGGCCAGGGAAAGTCAGAAGTTATAGTGGAAAAACTCCTAAGATCTCATCTCTGATCTCTCACTCACTTTGCAGCCTTGAATGAGTCCCTAAGCAGTTCTCTATCAGCTGACTTGTCTGTGAAACAGAGATTAAAATACCTGTCTATTTACTTCACAGGGGTATTAGGGGGATTAAATGAGATCATGTTGATGAGATAATTTTGAAAAGCATCTCAACCTACAGCTGTAAACGTTATTATTCATATACTGGCTAGCCAAGTGGTATTAGCTGTTACAAGTAAAGATAGTAAGCATGCAGACGCATGTGTTCAGATGATTATTTGTGACATAAATAAGTTTTCTCCTGATACCTATTCTTTCAGGCGCAGGTCTGATTTGGTTTCAGATTTCAGTCAGAATTTTATTGAAACTCTTAGAATGATTTTTTTTCCCTAATTTTATCATTCTTAACTGGTAAGTATGTCATCAAAATTGAACCACAAATATATTAATATGAAATCAAAATGCAGGCATATAGGACTAGACAGAATGCATTTTCCATAAATAACTTCATTTGGGATTTGGAATAAGATCACTCATTTATTTTATTTTTTCTTTGAAGTGGGTTTGCTGGTTTAATACCTTTAACACCCATTTCTCAAGAGTATCTTCTTTGTCCTGTCTGCCTAGATACTTTTTCTCGGAGTGTTAGTCGCTCAGTCGTGTCTGACTCTCTGCGACCCCGTGGCTGTAGCCTGCCAGACTCCTCTGTCCATACAATTCTCCAGGCAAGAATACTGGAGTGGGCTGCCATTCCCTTCGCCAGGGGATCTTCCTGACCCAGGGATTGAACCCGGTCTCCCACATTGCAGGCAGATTCTTTACCTTCTAAGTTACCAGGAAAGCCCACTATCTCTCAGCGTCAACCTCAGATCTGAAGCCTTGTTTGTATCACAGTGATAAAATTCCTTGTGCCAATCTCTGTGTTTTTCTCTGGGTTTTCTGAGAATCTCTCTCTCTCTCTCTCTCCCCCCCACACACATATACACACAAGCTCACATATAAAGCACATGTCAGTTTTTATGTGGTTTATTTGCTCATCAGTTCAGTTCAGTCGCTCAGTCGTGTCCGACTCTTTGCAACCCCATGAGTTGCAGCACACCAGGCCTCCCTGTCCATCACCAACTCCCGGATTTCACTCAAACTCACGTTCATCGAGTCAGTGTTGCCATCCAGCCATCTCATCCTCTGTCGTCCCCTTCTCCTGCTGCCCCCAATCCCTCCCAGCATCAGGGTCTTTTCCAGTGAGTCAACTCTTCACATGAGGTAGCCAAAGTATTGGAGTTTCAGCTTTAGCATCAGTCCTTCCAATGAGCACCCAGGACTGATCTCCTTTAGGATGGACTGGTTGGATCTCCTTGCAGTCCAAGGGACTCTCAAGAGTCTTCTCCAACACCACAGTTCAAAAGCATCAATTCTTCGACGCTCAGCTTTCTTCACAGTCCAACTCTCACATCCATACATGACTACTGTAAAAACCATAGCCTTGACTAGACGGACCTTTGTTGGCAAAGTAATATCTCTGCTTTTGAATATGCTGTCTTGCTTGGTCATAACTTTCCTTCCAAGGAGTAAGTGTCTTTTAATTTCCCCATGTATTTTTCCATCCCTTGGCACCTAAGAGTGCTGATATGTACCCATAACCTAGTAAATACTGAATGACTGATTGAATCAGAAGATACATTTTTTAAGGGTGGAGAAAAGCTAAAGTTACAAGAAAAAAAGGATCAAAGGGAAATGTCTACATTTTATTTCAGATTCATAGAGGTATGTACCTCAACGATCAACAGGACTTTACTGAGTTTTCACTACAGGTCAGATATCAAGGTGCAGATGGAGGTTAGCAGGGACGATCACAGATCCTGTGTGATCCACACTGAGGGAGATAAGCACACGATAAAGCATTTCAATATAGGGGACTGAATTCAGAGTGATCAAGGAAGGACACGGAGGAGACGGCCTTTCATCTGAGACCTGGGGAAGTAGGAGTAAGTTTTACAGGAACCCAGAAGGGAGCATTTCTGGTGAGAAGTAAGAGAGGAGGGGGCCAAAAAGAAGAGGGAATGGGAAGCATGAGGCCCCCAGCCCGCTGTGGGCGTCCTGCCTCACGGGACCTCTTAGGCAGTCTACAGAGGACAGGAATTGGGGTGAATGGGGCTTTCAGATGAGGAAAAGCACCAACACTGTGTAGGTGTGTAATTGATTTTTAACAATATCTTGTATTTTTTAAATTTATTTTTATTGCAGTATACTTGCTTCACAATATGTTAGCTTCTACTGCGTAGCAAAACGAATCAGCCGTACATACACATCTATCCCCTTTTGGATTTCTCTCCCATTTAGGTCACCGCAGAGCATTGAACAGAGTCCCCTATTATATACAGTATATTTTCATTAGTTGTCTATTTTATGCACAGTATCAATAGTGTATATGTGTCAATCCCAATCTCCCAATTCCTCCCCCCCACCTCTTTCCCCCATGGTGTATATACCATGGAGTATTAGTCATAAAACAGAATCAAATTGGGTCGTTTGTAGGGACATGGATGAACCTAGAGACCTTCATACAGAGTGAAGTAAGTCAGAAAGAAAAAAAGCAAATATCGTATATTAATGCATATATGTGGAATCTAGAAAAATTGTATGGATGACCTTGTTTGCAGAACAGAAATAGAGAAACCAGACATAGAAGATATCTTGTGCTTTAAGAAGCCTGTTATCATAAATATGGCTTGTTCTGACTAGTGGCAAGGGCTACTTATTTTCTACCATCTAATTTGTGGCTCTGCGCCTGGTAAGGCTTACAGGTGTCCAAGCCAGCTGCACTCTGGATGAGAGCGCACTAGAAAAATGAAATCTCACACTGAGGGGCTCCCGTGTCCTTGATACTGTCACAGTTAATCTGGTGGCTTTGCTTGTGTCAGCTCATTTCAGTCCCCACCACAAGCCTAGGAGATTTTTGTCCCCTTCGCACAGGCTGAGGAGATGGAGGTATAGAGAATTAAGTACATTGTCCACGTCACACACATTGGTAAGTAAGCCGCAGAGCCAAGGTCAACGGCAGGCAGTGAGACGCCAAGGCTCGTACTGAACACAACCCTGAGTGTCTGTGAGCTGCTTGTCCTAGGTCTGCAAGGAGTACATATGTGATCAGCGGTCTTGTCACCTTGGACAAAGGGTTATGAAAGTTGTGTGGTCTTGCGTGTGGCCTGAGTACAGTCTACATTATGCCTCTGTGATGGACTGGGAAGAAAATGGCCCTTCAGGTGGTCCCAGAAGCGCAAATCTGAAGCACATGCTGCCCGGCCCTAGATGAAATATAATGATAATCTCCTTTTTGTCTCTTAATAACCCACATGGTACCTCACATGCAAAAGTGTCATTTGTCATCTGCCTTGTGGAAGTGCATCCTATTTCCTTCCTGTCCCTTGGGCCTCTGAGGAAGTAAGAGAAAGGTCCAGAAGGGGACGAGGTCCTGTGACCCTCTGCTCTTCACCACCATGGAACAGGGCACTCTGGGCTCGAGTGTGCCCATCACCTTCCTACAACCATTCTGCAGCCCCTCTAGGAACTCGGAGACTATGAGAGGAGTGTGGTGGTGTAAGTGCTGGACGCTCATCAAGGTCATCTCTGGTCCCGGGGTCCAGGAGGTGGTGTTCAGTGGCCGAGGGGTCTGTGCTGACTCTCTTCTCTACTAAGGCAGTATCTGGAAGCAGGCACAGCCTCCCACCCTGGTTAGAGGGACTGGGTATGAGTCTGGATGGATTCCTGAAATGCACCTCCATGGGGTGCAGGGCAGGGGGACGTGTTATTTTGAAAACAACACGGAACTGGAATAGTGATGTTCTTAACATTATACAGCAAATCAGTGCCCAGAAATCTTCATCTTTTAATCCAGTGTAGTAACCCTTAAATCATCCCTTTCCCCCCCACCCCCTGCCCCCCCTGGCTTTAACTGGAGAGGTTAGTTTGTTCCTGAGCTAATGACTCTCTGGGTCAGATATCAGATGCATGGCACCTGGGTGGAAGGGATGTGCTCATTTTAGTCTTCGTTATTGTGATTAAAGTTTTGTTATGTGTTTGGTATTCTGTGTTGGCTGTGGAAACAGATGCCTGTTTCCTGAAAGAAAACAAAATAGCGCCCACAACCTTTGTGGGGAAACTCTTGTCCATCTTTCCTTCCTAACTTCCTTGCCTCCTTCCTTCCTACCTTTTTTCCTTTCTCTGTCTCTCTTTTTTTCAACTGTGGAATTAGGAAAACTTGTGATTAAAAAAAAAAATCACAAGTGAATGTTGCCATTACACAAGCATTTCTTTGCAGTTTTGAATAAAATCACGGCCCCAATAAAGAGGTTCTGAAGACTCACAATACCCACAAAGTCCAGATGTTTCCACCAACAAGTCACACAGAGGGAAACTGAAATGTTTAGAAGACATTTAATTATCATTTATCTTATACAGACAACAATGCACATTTCTTTTCAAGTGAACTACCCACTTATGCGCATAAAACAGACATTTGCCTAGAGTGGCCTGCTTCATGGATAGTAAATGGAAACAAGTGCTGTCTGGTACATGGTGACATGCATGGTCTCACACATATAATAACGTATGTGCAAAATCACAGACTTGTACTTTATTGATTTTTTTCCTGAATGAGTATTACTTCCTGCATCTTCAAGATGGCAAGTTAGCAGTTGCTTTATCTAAATTGCCTCGCTTAAGAGATTTGCCCTCTTGGAATGGGGGAAGGGAAAGGGCATATGAAAGATGTCCCCTGAAGTATTAAAAACCCTTCAGTGAACCCTTGGGAGCACTAAAAATCAAACAAGTTTCATCAGATGAGTGCTGTGTTCACTGGCATCTTGGAAACACATTATTTTGACTTGAGGAGACAACACCTAAAGTATAGTGTGATCCACTAAAATACCTTTCCAATTTTAATATAGATTCTAGATGTGTGGTGATTCAGTTTTTTTAATTATGTCCCCTTTCTATTCTATCACTGTTTAAACAAACTAATATAAACGTTTACAATTTTAATAGAGAGTTTAGATAGATATTCTGAATTTTATTATTATTCTCTTATTTCTTTTACTAACCCTCTTTAAACAAATAGACAAAAATGCAAAAGTGATAGTCACTCAGTCATGTCCAACTCTTTGCGACCCCATGGACTATATAGCCCACCAGGCCCCTCTGTCAATGGGATTTCCTAGGCAAAAATACTGGAGTAGGTAGTCATTCTCTTCTCCAGGGGATCGTCCCGACTTAGGGATAGAACCCAGGTCTTCTGCATTGCAGGCAGATTCTTTACCATCTGAGTCACCAGGGAAGCTTCAAACAAAATCTAGGGTTAATCAATAAAAGAAAAAGTCACACACACATTCATTATTAGACCATCCTTATGATGAAAAAGCAAAACAGAATAGTTCGTGTATAAAGTGAAAAGAGAGTGGCTTAGTGAAGCTCACCTTCACCTCTCCTTAGGTCTCTAGGCTGCCATGGCATAGATGGTGTATTCTGTCAAATTAGCAATGCGTTAAATTTGGAGATGCTACTTGTAAAAGATGCTACTCATAAAGGGAAGCTGATCTCTGCCATGACAGCTGTTACTTTCTGGTTTCACAAATGAGTCAAGGTTGTATTTTAGTTTTGTGTGTTTCAGTGAGAAGTGAAACCATTAAGTGGAAATAACCCTGTCTGAGGAATTGCACGTGGTCCTCTCACAGCTTGTGGTTCCCTGTGGAAGGCATCCCTCTCCATCCTTCTCTGACTCTGGACACCTACTCCTGGGCATCTCTCTTAGCTGAAGATACTGACTCCTTTAAGATGGGGAAAGTCTGCAGAAAGTGATTTCAATAACATGAATGATTCTTTATGACACTCTTAAATTGATTTGCCAAGAAGGATTCCTCTCAGCCTACAAAGATGCTTTAAAAATCAATGTTGATGGCTAGTTACATTTATTGTGATTCAAAATGTTGTATATGGGTATGTGCCTAGGAGTCAAATGGTAGCGTGATATTGCTAGCATAAAATATCTGATTCTATACTGGACTGTGAACTTCCCTACCCAGTGCCTAACTTGTTATCTGGTGGTGTACAGTAGTAGGTGAGAATTTGTATAATCGGGAATCAACTACCCATGTTCAAATTCTGGCTCTGCTACTTGCTAGAGAATATTGGGATCAATGTTTTTAGTGTCTCAGCTGTAAAGTGTGATCAATATTATTACTTATCTCCTAGAATCAAATAAGATAATGCGAACAGGGTACTTAGCCCCAAACATGTTAATTTAACCCTATAATATAGCTGTTACCCTGAGGTGGTTGGTTACTATGAAATTACAATGGCAAAAAATCTAAATGTGAGACGGAATTCTCACTTTGCTTGAAAAGTAAAGACACGGAAGCCAGAAAGACTCCGGATATATTCAGTAACCCCTGTTAGGATCTGGAGGAGGGTCATGAGTGATACGGAGGCCCACAACGACTGCTCTCTGCTTTGGAACTTCTGTTAAACCACCCAGGCCTTGAAACAGAGAAGGAAGCTTTGCTATCGAGGACAATCTTTGGATGCCTTAACCATGTTCACATACAAGTGTGATTCTGTGCCTGTGTCTGGAGTCTAAGTGGGAAAGTTTGGAAGGAGAGGGGCATTTCAGAGGTTAGAGCTGGGGGACCAGTGAGGGGTCTCCATCCCCGGCTGTTCAGCATCACCATCCTGCTGCAGAGGACTTTGAACATTCCTGAGTCTTGAGAGCCTGGAGGAGAAACATGCTTTCTCGCTGGCTCAGATTACCTTGTTCTGGTTAAATGCAAAAGTATGAAGCGTCCGTTCCTTGTCGCCACAGTTCCAGCCGTCGAAGGCAATGCTTGTGGAGCGGAGATATACGATCTGGTGACTTCTGAGGCTGGGAAAAAAAAAAAAAAGGAAGAAATGATGTGTTTGCCAAGGGGGAGGAGGTGCAGGAGGGGTTGACTGGGAGGTCGGGGCTAGCAGATGCAAACTATTATATACAAGATGGATAAACAACAAGATCCTACTGTGTAGCACAGGAAACTATATTTGATATCCTGTGATAAGCCATAATGGAAAAGAATGCAAAAAAAGGATGTATATATATGTATAAATGAGTCACTTTGCTGTGGAGCTGAAATTAGCATGACACTGTAAGTCAACCCTACCTCGATAAAGTATAAATAAATACTGTAAAAATGTTACAGAGCAAACCTCCCCATCTCTGACACAGGGTTTCTACCTTCTGTGGGGCCAGGAAGGTCAAGGGAGAGGGTCCTGAGAGCAGACGGTTTTCAGTGAGTGCTCAGCCCAGCCCACTCCAGCCGTGAGCACAGAGCTCTGCCATTCAGGGGGACAGGTTCGGAAGACAGGCCCCTCCAGGAGAAAAGCGGGCTAGTTCCAGAGGGCCTTGCTTGGTGCCACTGTCAGACCGTTCTCTCCCTCTTCTGTAAACATTCCCACTTTTGAGTCTCATGAGTCTTCACATGGTGTCACCCACCTCCCATCCATCCTTCAGCCTTTTACCTTCCCTTCCAGGTCACTCACATCCCACATGAGTCCTGCCACCTTGCTTGTGACACTGGCCTGTCTGTTCCTTGACTTCAGTGGTTCCTGCTCCAATGAGTTTCGTCTCCCTTCTTCCTTAACCACTCATCCAGCAGCCATCTCCTGGACCTTTGTTGCTGCTACTGCTGCTAAGTCGCTTCAGTCGTGTCCGACTCTGTTCGACCCCATAGACAGCGGCCCACTAGGCTCCCCCATCCCTGGGATTCTCCAGGCAAGAACACTGGACTGGGTTGCCATTTCCTGCTCCAATGCATGAAAGTAAAAAGTGAAAGTGAAGTCGCTCAGTCATGTCCAACTCTTTGTGACCCCATGGACTGCAGCCCACCAAGCTCCTCTGTCCATGGGATTTTCCAGGCAAGAGTACTGGAGTGGGGTGCCATTTTTATTACCAATTTCTGAAATCCCTCCACAATCCCAATTCCAGTGGTTCTCCTCTTGGGTCATGTCTATCTATTTTTCTAGCTCATAATCTGGAGATTCTGATCCCAACACTTAAAACAAGATCTCATTAAGAATACCAAACCAGTGCTTCAGTAGTTTTCTTCTTTCTTGCTCATTTTCCTCATTCCCCCTCATCCCTCCATCTTCTGCTTAGGCTTCATGGGAAATCTTTGTAACTCTTGTATACAGGGAAACACACTTCCTTGTCCCACACTTCTTCCTTTGAATAACTCTGGTGAAATTCTCACCCTGGCCATATCCAGCTCTCTCTCTTTCTGTCTCTCTCTCTCTTTTCATTTTTGCTGTATGGGTTCTTTGTCGTGGCATGCAGGGATTCTCCAGTTGCAGCACACAGGGACTTCTCGCGTTGGGGAACACAGGCTCAATAGTTGCAGCTCAGGGGCTTAGTTGCCATGAGGCATGTGGGATCTTCCTGGACCAGGGATTAAACCCATGTCCCCTGCATTGGCAGGCAAATTGTTAATGCCTGGCCCAGTAGGAAAATCCCTTCTGTCTCTCTCTTAACTCTTGTGACCTGGGTGGAGAAAAACATTCTACCTGTTACCTGGTCTTACTTGAAATTCATAGCACTACCCCACCAAGCCATCCTTTAGTGCAGCTGTACAATATAGGATTTCTCGGTTCTAGTAAATGTTCCCCCTCTCCTTGATAACTAGTGGGTGCATTTTATCTTTTCCTTGCTTACTGTTTCACTGAAAACATAGAAGTGAAGTGAAAGCTGCTCAATTATGTTGGACTCTTGTGCAACTCTGGATAGCCTGCCAGGCTCCTCTGTCCCTGGAATTCTCCAGGGATGGTAAAGAGTCCACCTGCAATGCAGGAGACCTAGCTTTGATCTCTGGGTTGGGAAGATCCCCAGAAAAAGAAAATAGCTACCTACTCCAGTATTCTGACCTGGAGAATTCCATGGACAGAGGAGCCTGGCAGGTTACAGTCCAGCTAGTTGCAAAGAGTCAGACATGACTGAGCAACTTTCACTTTCACTTTATGCAAACACAGAAACAAACGAGCAAAAGAAAAATTTAAAAATGCTCCCACTATCTTATCTTCCAATAGAGTTATTCTTCTCAACGCACAGACATGCTGTGGGGTTTCTCGTCTTAAGTCCATTTTGTTTTCAGAGACTGCCTAATCTCTCTGCCCAATTGTATTCATTATTTAAAATTTTTACTCAATTTTTAAATTATGGTTTATTTTTTAACTAGGTGGTTTTCTCTGCCCGATTTTGACTTTTTATCTGTTTATTTTTGTGGAGCATTTTTAAGGTCTTTATTGAATTCATTACAACATTGCTTCTGTTTTATGTTGGGCATGGAGGATCTTAGCTCCCTGACCAAGGATCCAACCCACCCCCTGGCATTGGAAGGTGAAGTCTTAACCACTGAACCAGTAGGGAAGTCCCTCTCTTCCCGTTTTTAAAGCAAAACCCCCTAAGAGTCAGATCCCTTCACTGTGTCCACTCGCCAGCCTCCTGAAGCCACTCTCATCATGTGTTCATCACCCCCACGTTGTCAGGGTCACTAAGCACGTCTTGTTGCCCCATCCAAGGGCCATTTCCATGTCATTGTACTTTAACACTGGGCAACATTTGACACACTTGACCAAGTCTTCCTTCTTAAAAGGAGGATTATTTGACACTATTCTCCTTTTCGTCCTCACTAGCTCCCTACCTGCTTCTTCTCTGTCTTCCTGGCTGAGTGTCTCCTGTTTCCATACTGGAGGACTCCAGAGTGAAGTCCTGAAATCTCTGGATGCCTTGATTATCCCCTTGGTGAGCTTATCAAAATTTGCATCTTTAAACATCATCTATATATCGATGATTCCCATATGTGTCATCCTAAGCCTGGGTTCGCAACTAAACAAAAGAATTTGTGGAAACCTGGAAACCAGCATCTCCATTTTGGATGTTAAATAGGAATTCCACAGTTCACCTGTTCAAAACAAGTCATTCTTTGCCTCTCAAGCTTGCCTTATCTTTAGTCCTTCCAACCTCCATACAGGGCAGCTCTGTGCCTCCACTCGACTCAGGTACAACCTCGGCTTCTCTTTCTGTCTCACGTGGCAGATGGACACAGTCAATAAATATCAATGGCTGTGTCTGATCGTTTCTCACCATCTTCATCTCTACAAACCCAGTCCAAATCAGCAGAATCCTTTACCTATATTATTACAATAACTTTTAAACCAATGACCCTGTTTCCGCTCCTTTAAGATCTGTTCTTCACTTGTCGGCCAAAGTATAACTTTTTCAAATTTTGAATTTTTATTGGCGTGTAGTTACTTTACCATGTTTTGTTAGTTTCCACTGTACAGGAAAGTGCATCAGCCATGCGTCTACAAATATCTTCTTTCTTTTGGATTCCTTTCCCATTTAGGTCATCACAGAGCACAGAGTAGAGTTCCCTGTGCTATACAGTAGGTTCTCATTAATTACTTACTTTATACATAGTAATGTATAGATGTCTGTCCCAGTCTCCTAGCTCATCCCACTCTGCTGTTCGTCCTTGGTGTCCACATGTTTGTTCTCTATAACTGTGTCTGTAATTTCTGCTTTGCAGATAAGTTCATCTGTACCATTTTGCTAGATTTCACATATAAATGTTAACATGTGATATTTAGTTTTCTCTTTCTGACTTAATTCCATGTTATGGCAGTCTCTAGGCCCATCCACAGTTCTGCAAATGACACAATATTGTTCCTTTTTAGGGCTGAGTAATATTCCATTGTGTATATGTGCCACAACTTCTGTATCTGTTCCTCTGTTGATGGACATTTAGGTTGTCTCCATGTCCTGGTTATTGTAAATAGTTCTGTGATGAACACTGGAGTACATATATCTTTTTCAGAGTAGACCTTTTAAATCATGTATCAGTTCATGTCATTTTTCTGCACCGAACCTTCCCAAAGTTTCTCATCTCATTCAAAATAACAGTAGACTTTTTTTTATAAACATCTATGAGGCTGTGTTACTTTTCTGCCTTGCTGTCTCCTTCTTTTCTAATTAATGCATCTCAGCTACGCTGGCCTCTTACCTATCCCCTGTGCTAAGGGGACCTCAGTCCCACTCCCACCTCGAGTTATGTTTATTTATTCCTGTTTCTAACAAAATGTCACCCTGCAGAGAGAGCTTCCCCAACTGAACTGTATACAACACACACAGATACTTTGTTCCTTGCTGGATTTCTGGCACCTGGAAGGGTGTGTGGGCATGCAGCAGGTGCACAATAAATGTGTGTTGAATGAATAACAAACATTTGTGCATAGCTTTGATTTTTGCCTTCTCTTTTTCCAATGAAGGTTAGTTGGTTTTTTTTTCCTCTTAATATTTATGTATGTAACTGTGCTGGGTCTTAGTTGTGGCATGTGGGAACTTTTAGTTACAGGGATCTGTTAATAGTTCCCTGATCAGGGATTGAACCCAGGCCCCCTGAATTGAGAGCAAAGAGTCTTAGCCACTGGACTACCAGGGAAATCCCTGATTTTTTTTGTCTTTTTCATCACTTCAATATTTAACCACTTTTTTTTTTCCAGGAAGGCTAATTAAAGAAATACCAGTTTGTGTCTCCTTCCTCATCTGCAAGGTGGTGAAATTTTTCTGCTGCAATAAGATATAATTTTTTTTTCCCCTACAGAAAGAGCCTGCAGACTGAATGTCTCTTTTTTTTTTTTTTTTTTAATATTTATTTCTTTAGCCATGTTGGACATTGGATGCTTACAGCATTGTGTCCTGTGAGATCTTTCGTGTGGTTCGTGGACTCACTATTGTGCTGTGTGGGCTCAGTATTTGTGGCGCTGGCTTAATTGTTCTGAGGCATGTGGGATCTTGGTTCCAGGACCAGGAATCAAACCCACGCCCCCTGCATTGCAAGGCAGATTCCTAAAACTGGACCACCAGGGAAGTCCCTCCCTTTCTTTTAATGTGGACACATCATTAGACAATTTCCTGGTCTGAACGTTTAAGAAGAATTGCATTAAGGTGTCATAGCATGAACCTAAAACTTAAATCCTTTCTCAATTTTTTTTTAAAATATTTGAAAATGTTGTTTAATTGAATCCCTTTGGAGAATTCTTCAGGGAAAGTAGCTATGTGATCACAACAGAATCAGTTTGACTCTCCCGCTTGATGAGAACAAAATTTTAACTATGCAGAAAGATCAGCTCTCTGCTTTTCTTCTAAGTGCCCAGAGATGCCCCCAGCATGGCTTCTTATTTCCCCTATTTGCCCTCAGCATGGCTTTTTATTTTCTGTTACAGCAGCATACTTCTGAGTTTGCTGGAGCAGTGATTCAAATCTCTGAGAAGACAAGTTCACAGATTTAATAAGGAAAAAAAAAAAAGGGGGGGGGGAAATATCACTCAAGGCACCACAGAGCTCCTTGGCTCTGTGTTGACTCCGCCTGTGCTCTGGTGTTGACGTACCAGAACGAGGGTTTCATCACCGAGACAGAACTGCTGAGGGACGTACACAGCCCTCTGAATGTCCTCAGATGTAATTTCTTTGTGGACCAACATAGGTCAGATTGCCAGGCTGAAGGCCCCACTCCCTGTCTTGATTCAGCATCTCTGGTCAAGTCAGTGAATTTCAGACTGAGTTGGCTGGTGACATGCATCTAGTGAAAGTCTCTTGCTTCTGAAGTTCTCTGTAGTGACAGGCGCTGGGTAGGACTAAGAAGATCCCAGATGAAGTAAGAGATGCCAGCCTCCATGTTTCTGAGCAGTTGCCACCTCCACTCTTGTCCATAAGTGAAGGGTGTGGGGTAGTTTTGTCTTGCTGTGGGGGGCTTCACCATAGGAAGTTGATCCATACTCAGTTACAGGCTCCAGAATTGCTCCCTGGGGGTGGGGGTGGGAACTCCAGGCTCTGGGCTGATGGAAGGAATGGAGGGTTGCTGTTGAAATTGGTTGGCACACTCTCTTTGTTTACTTTCTCATGGTTTTGGTGGGTTTTTTTTTTTTTAAATAACTATTTAAAAAAATATTTATTTGGCTGTGCTGGGTCTTAGTTGCAACACACAAAATGTTTTTAGTTGAAGCACGGGATCTTTAGTTGTGACATGCAGACTGTTAGTTGTAGCATGTGAGATCAGTTCCCCAACTAGGGATCAAACCCAGGAGCCCTGCATTGGAGGCGCATAGTCTTAGCCACTGGACTGCCAGGGAAGTCCTGCTTTGGTGGGTCTTGATGGGTAGTGAGAGTGTGATGGAGATTATAAGATTTTAAGGGACTCCTATAAAAAGGCACCTCAGTTCCACCTCTGCCAAAAGCTAAAGTTTTAATTGATATTTATACAAGTATATCTCAGATTCCATTCTGAATGAATAATAAAGCTGTGGAGCTTTTAAAAATTCTCTTGAAAACTTAAAATAACAAAAATCCCTCTGCCCCTATTTCTCCTGCCATTTTAGATACGTTGGGGATTTCTAAATTCAGGATGAAATGCCATTCCCCTAAAATAAAGTTTTAGGAAATACAGCTTTTACATGGTATTTCCCAAAATATGTTCTATTGGCACATATTCAAAGAAGTATGCTGTGATGTAATAAAATTTCATCGTCAAATAAGCTTGCAAGACATTGCCTACTAATGTGTTTTATTAAATCTAAGATGCTGCTAATTGTAATCCAGACCACTTTTTAGTGTTCTGCCAAGAAAAAAAATGCTACCAATTAAAGAATGACTTGATTATGGAAGCATTTCCATATCAAAGGTTTTTCTGTAGGAAAAAAAATGTATGTTTTCAAGTTAAGGTAAACAAAAATGTATGCAACCTTTATGGAGAGTCACAAAATACAGTAGTTTGTCACAGTTGAGAGATACTGCAGTACAATTCTCTGCTGAAATTCTTTAAGCCATCTGAGTTTCTATTGCATCACCCAACTTCATAATTTTGTTAATTATTTGATGCAGATGTTTGGTGGTTTATTATCCAATATAAGCATGGCAAAGACAGATTGAAAGATTTGAATAAATAGTAGGAAAAACAGAAGAAAGACTACCTTGAAAGGAAATACATGCAACAAGTCCAGTAGGACGATTTTTAAACATATCAAAAAAACACGAAGGGAAGTATTTTGAACAAGCTATTGAATTTGGGCAAAAGTATACCTTTGATTTTACTAACAGGAGTTCAACTAGAAAAAGGCCAAAAAGAAGGTTGTTTGAGCCTGTGGCTGGTGAGAGTATATGGGAGAGACAAAGGTACTAAAGGTCTCATTGCAATTAATATAATATTAGTTATGATGGTAGGATGTTTCTTGAAATGCTGTTTAAATCTGATACCAGTTGGTGACCCAGTTATATTTGTAGCTGTTATATGGGCATGTTTGTAGGAGAAAGGGATGTGGTTCAGAACCTTGGCAAAAGATGTTCAGCCTTGCAGTTGCTGTTGCCTCAACTGTCAAGAGTGGAGGGATAAACAAATCAAGTAACTGCAGACCTCAGTGGGCAACATGCTCAGGGACTCACACACGCCATGTGGCCACACCTGTCCTTCTAGAGTTCGTCCAACTCTCTACAGGAATCTTAAGGTCGCCTGGAGGAGGGCATGGCAACCCATCCCGGTATTCTGGCCTGAAGAACCCCCATGGACAGAGGAGCCCGGCAGGGCTGCAGTTCATTCCATGGGGTTGCAAAGAATCGGACACAACTGAGCAACTATACACACAAAGTAAAGGCGGTATGCCATTGCTAGCAACTTAATTTGAAGTAAGAGCCTGAAGTTGAGCAGAATACATGAGTCACTCCTATGACAAATACGATTAAATGNTCAAGGCTGTATATTGTCACCCTGCTTATTTAACTTATATGCAGAGTACATCATGAGAAATGCTGGGCTGGAAGAATCACAAGCTGGAATCAAGATTGCTGGGAGAAATATCAATAACCTCAGATATACAGATGACACCACCCTTAATGGCAGAGTGTGAGGAGGAACTAAAAAGCCTCTTGGTGAAAGTGAAAGAGGAGAGTGAAAAAGTTGGCTTAAAGCTCAACATTCAGAAAATGAAGATCATGGCATCTGGTCCCATCACTTCATGGGAAGTAGACGGGGAAACAGTGTCAGACTTTGTGTTGGGGGGCTCCAAAATCACTGCAGATGGTGACTGCATCTGTGAAATTAAAAGACACTTACTCCTTGGAAGAAAAGTTCTAACCAACCTATATAGCATATTCAAAAGCAGAGATATTACTTTGCCAACAAAGGTCCATCTAGTCAAGGCTATGATTTTTCCAGTGGTCATATATGGATGTGAGAGTTGGACTGTGAAGAAAGCTGAGCACTGAAGAATTGATGCTTTTGAACTGTGGTGTTGGAGAAGACTCTTGAGAGTCCCTTGGACCACAAGGAGATCCAACCAGTCCATTCTGAAGATCAGTCCTGGGATTTCTTTGGAAGGAATGATGCTGAAGCTGAAACTCCAGTATTTTGGCCACCTCATGCAAAGAGTTGACTCATTGGAAAAGACTCTGATTCTGGGAGGGATTGGGGGCAGGAGGAGACGGGGACGACCGAGGATGAGATGGCTGGATGGCATCACTGACTCGATGGGTGTGAGTCTGAGTGAACTCCGGGAGTTGGTGACGGACAGGGATGCCTGGCGCGCTATGATCCAGGGAGTTGCAAGGAGTCGGACACGACTGAGCGACCGAACTGAACTGAACTGAGTGCCCTCACATTGATGTCTAAGCCTCTCGAAGAGCTCTCCACCTCTCACTTCTCTGACTACACCTCCTGGCCCTTTCCTGGCTTACCCACCAATGGCTGCCTTGCTGAGCCTCAAGCACGGCTTTGCCGCAGCTCTCCCATACTGTCTATCCCTTGCCACTCCTGCACCTTCGGCAAATCCCGGCTTACACAAAGACCACAGTTTACCAGTTTACCCTTAAGTGGCTCAGAAACACATGATTAAGAAGGAGGGATGGTTGGATGAACAGAGACGTCTAGGTTGAGAGCAGGGCAAACAGGGTAGAAAGTGACAGGTGAGAATGAGGAAGGGGCAGGGCTCTTGGACATTCTCTTACAACTCTTGTACTACTTGTACTTCTTACAGCTTTTCTGTATTTGACATTCCTTCCAAAAAGATAAAAAAAATAATGAGACTCTCGCTTACCACCTAGGGTTGCAGTGGAGACATCTAGGCTCCTCTGAAGGAGTTTATTTTCTTTACTAAATACCTAACTTGCAATCAGGCAGGGACTTCATCTCTTGGGAAAGGAAGATGTTGTATGCATAAAAATAGCACCACAGAGGTGTTTGATATGTTAATATTTTGCCGCATTTTCATTTTTACTATTTATTATTAATGAAATGCAGTTGTCTTTGAAGCCTGCCGAGTGTTTAATAATGAAATTGTGCAAAGTTCATTTTCAAATGTGTGTGCCCCATATATGTTAGGAACACAAATGCAAGATTGCACTTCAAACCACTTTATAAGGGAAGGAGTGCTGGCAGTGTAAACGAGTGGATGCTCGGTAAATGCCTATTTACACACACAACGGCCAGGTGTCTTGGCACCTTCCACGTGTGCCTGCTCTGAGTGCCCATTAGTTAATCTTTGCCTATGTGGCCTAAGATATCCACTTCCAGGCTCATGCTGTAGCATGAGTTACTAACATGTTTCCCGTGGTCCCTACTTAAACTTGTTTCAAATACTGATTATATTCTTCCATAATAACCCAGGGTTCTTTGCATAAATCAGAGTCAGTAAGTTCTCAGTCTGTGGCGGTTCTATCACGAAAACCGACCTGGGTCTTCAGTGGTCCTGTGTTGAATGCTTGCCCACAACTTTGACCATTCCTGCTCAGCATGTGTGAAGCGATCGTTGCCCTGGGCTAGTCTGGAAGGAGAGAGGTAGCCTAGCTTTAGTCCTCGAGAGAAGCATGAGGTCACTAGGCAGCTGCACCCCCAGCGTCCTCTCCCTCAGTGGCTGCTTCTCTCCCTCCTTCCTTCCTTCCCTCTGAGTGCCCCACTTAGCTCGTCTCTTCCATGCTTTTCTTTATTTTAGCCACAAGAGAGCTGTGAGCAGGCAATCCCATAACCGCAGGGTCTAGCTCTGGGATCAGGGGCAGAAAAACCAGAAGGAATGCCTCCATGATGACCAAGTCCTCAGAGTGTGCTGAGAAAGGAAGGGTGTGGGAGAGGTTCTGCAATCTCCTTGTGGCCTTTGGGGAATTAAACACCTTGCCATCCAGTGCTGTCAATGAGCCTGGACAATCTGTAGACTCAGATGGACCTGAATTTGTTAGCTGGGTGAGCATCATAGGCCAGCTTCTCTGAATCCAAACTCCTCACCCATCAAAGGGGCGTCCTGACAATACCATTCAGAGGGTTCTGGTGGAGACAAAATGAGATGACACACGTATCAGAAATCCTGCCTTGGTTGGCATGCTGTTGATTTATTCTGCAGTGTTACCTCTTTAATTATTGAAGAGTTCACTCTCCAGCTCTAATAGCATTTTGGAGTTAGTGAAGGAGCACGTGGGCAAGTGAGGCCCACTCTGCTCCCCTCTCACCCATCCTCAAGACTAGGGCAGTGAGATCTCAGGGGCCAACTCATCACCTGCACTTCCTAGAACCATGCCAGCTATGGGAGTAAACATGATCTTCTTTTAACTGTCAGTAACCAGACCCTGGGTTGGCAAGGGCCAGAATGATTTTTGTGATTTGAAAATTCTTCGGAATCAGAGATGAAAAGATCTTTCTCAGCGCTTCTGTGTTAGCAAAGTTCCAGAGAGAACACGTGGCCATTGCCCATATGACAGTTTATAGCTAGGATTCTGAAAATGCTGTGAAGATCGGTATGCAGTAAAAGACTGTGCTTAGTGCTTGAAAGACCCCTGCCTTTCAAGACTGTCTTGTGCAAATATCAAATGACCCAAGAAATGTTTACATAGCATGAATAAAGCCAGAAACTGTGGGTCTCCACCAGGCTGTTTTTTTTTTTTTTTTTTAAATGACATGTCAACATGCAGGAGGACACTTGTAGGAGAGAATATGATTTACGCTGTTGGAACTCAGCTTTGAAGTGGAGGGCTTTGGTGTTTTTCTGGCAATTTTCTGCTGTACATCTGGGAATTGTTTGTTGAGCGTGTGAATCGCCATGTAAATCTCAGGCGTTTCTGTTTTCCGGGCTCCCAGGCTGCTGGTATGAGGCAGTGTTTCTGGCTGAATGCCAGCTTTGGAAATTCACGTCTTCCCAGATCAAGCCTCTTTGCTCCTCCTAGGCCTGCCTCATCTCCTTTTCTTGTCCTTGGAAATTTGAACTTCCTTTCATAAATTACAAGGCATAATTATTTGGAATAAATATATAGACAAGGCCCAAATCTCAAATAGCTGTGGCCTTGCATCCATGTATATATGTATATATACATATGTATGCATTAAGCATGTATGTATGTACATATGTGTGTGTGTGTGTGTGTGTGTATACACACACATACACAGGGAAGCCTGGCATGCTCCAGTTCATGGGGTCACAAAGAATCAGACACAACTTAGTGACTGAACAACGCATAAATGTACACACACATTTGTACATATGGTCTCATCTCACAGACTCAAATCGGTAATAATCTGATAGTTAAACGCTTGTATTTGAAGGTGGGCTTAGATGCAGTTTAACTGAGTCTCCTGCTTAAGAAGTCAATGCTCTTGGTTGTAAGTAAAAGAATGTATATCAGGAGATTTAAAAATTGAGGTTTGACTGTCTTTTATAAAAGGAGGTTGAGAGAAACACCTGAGAAGTGAGGAGATGCTTAAAAGTTTCAGACACCCATAGCACAGCTGAGGCCTCAGAGCCTCAAAATAGCTATAGAACTCTAGCCATCATACCCTGATTACCTGAGTTATCTTGCAGTGACCTTGTTCAAGGCCTCACTTAAGCCAAGAGGAGAGGAACAGAAGCCAGAAATTTGTGCCAACTGAGTCTGTTTCCTTGATTGGGAAAGTAAGATTCTTCCTGAATAGTTACTTGCTCCCCTGACTTAATTATACCTTGCCCAGAACTGTCCTGAAACCAATCCCAGCTGGAAGGCTGCTAGTCAGGGAAAAAGATGGAATGAAGGGTGGGGCCTCATCAGGTAACCGATTGTGTTTTCCACATGTCCCAAGAGACGAGTGGAGAAATATTTATGTGTGTGTTTGTGTGTGTATTCAGTCGCTTCAGGCATCTCTGATTCTTTGCGACCCTATGGACTATAACCTACCAAGCTCCACTGTCCCCGAGATTCTCCAGGCAAGAATGCTGGAGTGGGTTGCCATGTCTGCCATGTCTTACTCTAAGGAATCTTCCCAACGTAGTGGTTGAATATATACATACATACATACATATATATATATGCACACCCTTATATGTTAGTGTGAAAGTGAAAGTTGCTCAGTCATGTCCAGTTCTTTGCAACCCCATCTACTATACAGTCCGTGGAATTCTCCAGGCCAGAATACTGGAGTGGGTAGCCTTTTCCTTCTCCAGGGGATCTTCCCAACCCAGGGATCGAACCCAGGTCTCCTGAATTACAGGCGGATTCTTTACTTGCTGAGCCACAAGGGAAGCCCAAGATACTGGAATGGGTAGCCTATCCCTTCTCCAGTGGATCTTCCCAACCCAGGAGTCAAACTGGGGTCTCCTGCATTGCAGGCTGATTCTTTACCAACAGAGCTATGAGGGAAGCCCATATGTTAGTATAAGAACATATATATATATATATATATATGTTAGTATAAGAATATATATTTGTGTATGTGTTTAAGAATGGTTGGGTATATGGATTATAAAGTGGAAAAGAATTTGTGGGGGTTCCTATGCATGCACCAGGTTATTATACTCAGGTTTCAAAGAAATAGAGCAAAAAGACAGAAGAATTTTTGCCCACTCAGAAGCGGAAAAGTTGTATTGGGCTGGCCAAAAATTTTGTTTCGGTTTTCCCGTAAGGTGTTACAGAAAAACCTGAATGAACTTCTTGGGCAGCCCAATCCAAGCAGAACACTCAGCTCTAGCAATAATTAACTTTCTAAAACTGTCTAGTTTCCATCTCTTCTGGGGAGAAAAGCTTGATAAACCTACTAAGTCAATGATATGTTGTCTGTAGTTAATTCTGAAACAAATAGTGAATTCAAGGAATATTTATTGACTATTTTACTAAGTCTGAAACACTGTGCTAATGCCACAGGAATTCTGACACATGCTTCAAGACAGATGAACTTTGAAGACATTATGCTAAGTGAAATAAGCCAGACACAAAAAGATATCATATGATTCTATTATATAAGGTTCCTGTGTAACCAAATTTATAGCGATGCTGCTGCTGCCGCCAAGTCGCTTCAGTCATGTCGGACTCTGTGCGACCCCGTAGACGGCAGCCCACCAGGCTCCCCCATCCCTGGGATTCTCCAGGCAAGAACACTGAAGTGGGTTGCCATTGCCTTCTCCAGTGCATGAAAGCGAAAAGTGAAAGGGAATTCGCTCAGTCATATCGGACTCTTAGCGACACCATGAACTGTGTAGAGATGAAAAGTAGAATACTGGCTACCAGGAGCTAGGAGGAAGGAGGATGGAGAGGTATTATATAATTGATACAGGGTTTCAATTTGGGATGATAAAAACGTTTTGGAGACGAATGGTTCTAGTGGTTGCTCAACAGTGTGAATATACACTTAAAATGGTTAAAATGGTAAGTTTTATGTTACATATATTTTACCATAAAAAAATAAGACAGAAGAGTGGGGGGAAAAAACAAAACTAAAGCTAAATGCCTTCTGTCAAGGAGCTTACAGTCGATAAACTTTTATTATCTGATACATCTAGATAATAGAATATTATTTGGGGCCAAAAAGAACTGAGCTACCAAGACAGGAAAAGACACGGAGGAACATTAAATGCATGTTACTAAGTGAAAGACGCCAATCTCAAAAGTCAGTTATACTATAAGATTACAACTATATGATATCTTGAAAAAAAAAACAGACTATGAAGATAGTAAAAAGATCAGTGGTTACCAGGGGCTGAGAGGAAGGAGGAACGGACTGGTAGAGCACAGAGAATTTGGGGGTAGTGAACCTATTCTGTGTGATATTACAATGGCGAGTATATATAATCAGATATTTGTCAAAACTCGTGAACTGTAGGACACCAAGAGCGAACCCACATATAAACGATGGGCTTTGGGTGACAATGACTTGCCGATGCAGGTGTACTGATTGTAACGAATCTTACACTGTGGTGCATGAGGTTGATAATGGGGGAAGCGGTAATTGTATAGGCCATGTGGTATGTGGGGTTCTGTACTTTCTGCTCAGTTTTGCTGTGAACCTAAAATTTTCTAAAGATAAAGTCTATATAAATAATATACTGTATTAGATACAAATAAGTAAAATAGAATTTCCTGAAACATCTATCACTCATTGTCAAAAATAGCCCATATTCATTACAAATTGCTAAAAGCATTGTCTTCTGCATTTAACGCTGTTTCAACATATATTTCAGCAAGATTCCATCAAGTTACTGGTAAGTTATAAACTAGTATGTGTACTTGTGTGAAAGAGACAGGAAGTCTGACTAGTGCCTTTGTCTTTACCGTAAGTACATTTTCAGACGAACATTTGTCAGGCCAGGAGAAGGGTTGCAGAACAAAGTATTTTTTCATCATTAGAAGGTATCTGATGCCCTCATGGATGTAGAGTTACAGGAAGGACTTAAATTACTTGTGTTTGCTTCTGTTTATTTAAAACCCTTGGCAGAGTTTAAAAAGAAAAGATATAACCAGACCAGGCTGACTTTTAACTTAAACAGTGATAACCATGTTCATGTCATAAAGGAGCATCGTTGTTGCTCAGTTGCTAAATCATGTCTGACTCTTTGCGACCCCATGAACTGTAGCATGCCAGGCTTCCTTGTCCTTCACTCTCTCCCAGAGGTTGCTCAAAGTCATGTCCATTGAGTCAGTGATACTATCCAGCCATCTCATCCTCTGTTACCCCTTTCCCCTCTTGTCTCAGTCTTTCCCAGCATCAAGGTCTTTTCTAATGAGTCAGCTGTTTGAATCAGGTGGCCAAAGTATTGGAGCTTAGCTTCAGGATCAGTCCTTCCAATGAATATTCAGGGTTGATTTCCTTTAGGATTGACTGGTTTTATCTCCTTGCAGTGCAAGGGACTCTCAAGAGTCTTCTTCAGCATCACAATTCAAAACCACCAGTTCTTCAGTGCTCAGCCTTCTTTATAGTCCAACTCTCACATCTGTACATGACTACTGGAAAAACTGTTGGAAAAATAAAGGAGCCTAGATGTCTATAATGACATCATGGGAAGTTCTAAATGAAATTGGGGGATAGAAATCTTTCCTTCTTACATAAATGGTTTTTAAGTAAGACTGAACTTGAATTTAACCTTCTTTAAGCTTTGTTCAACAGAGAAGCTCCTTTTACAGAAAAGCTTCAGTGCTGAGGTTTTATTCCTCTGTGTGTTCAGACAGCTTGTGTGACTCCTTTCTCTCTCCTGGTTATGGTATGATGGTTGATTTTTTTTTTAACTGGAAAAGGGGAAACTGGTTCAAATTAAAGAAAGATAACTTTGAACAGGTAGTTCCAGAGTGAAGCATTTTAAACGCCAAGCACGTTAGTGGAGCTGCTATGCTGTAATTTCGAGAAGAGCACAGATACCAGGCTGGTGTGTGTCAACTATTAGATGGTAGCCACTTTCAGCGTGCGCCACTTTCCTCCACAGTGACGACTACACTGACGATGAAAGGGGCCCTTAATAATACGCTGAAAACTAGACTTTTGGATATATATCCAAAAAAATAAGAGTAAATGCTACAGCCCTACAATCATGAAAAACAGGGGTGCAAGGAAACTAATTCCAGTAAAATCTCTGGAATGTTTATAAGCAAGAATTCAAGTTAGGACGGCAGGTTCCAGCAGAATCATATATTAAGCCAAATACACAAGCAACTCAATGTGCCCATCTTTGAAATCACGCAGAATATTTCAGGGGATTTCTTCTTACTTATTTTTGTATTTTATGCAGACACTTTTGTTCAATAAACATTCCTTGAGTGAACAGATGAAGCAGTGATGTAGGTTTTTCTAACATCGGAAACCAAAAGTGTGAGTAACATAATATAGTAGTTGTGAGACGTGCTTTGACGATTTTTTTCGTTTTCTCATCATGACAGGTGTGAGTTAGCCAAATCAGTTTGAAGGCAAAGTAGTCCTAAAGAGAAGTATAACTAATTAGAGATGAGAAGATTTTGGAAACCCCTCCTGTATAACCTGTACTGACTTCAAAATGGAGCATCATTATGGATTTGGAGCTGAGCTTAAATGTTATAAATATATTGGGGCACGGTGCTCTACACAGAGTTTGCAGCCTGTGGCACAGAACTTTATGGCAGAGGATCATCAAGCTGGGTCTAAAAATTCAGATGGAGGGCTGTGAAGATGGGTTTATTGCACAAAGTAACCCCACAGTTCCAGAGGGAGAAAAGGCCTCTATAATCTCATACAATAGCTGTCTGTACTTTATTTACTGAGCATTTAATGTGTGCAGTGCCCTGAACAGTAAAGAAAAGTCTAAGAGCGCCCTTTAATGTTTCAAAATAGGAGAATAAGAGGGAGCAGGGATTGAGCTCTTGATCATAAATGAATCATATATGTCTTCAAGTAAAGTAAAAGATTATGAAGTTAGAAATTCAAACAGTCTCAATGTTCATAGAAGCACATAATAGCCAACACGTGGAAGCAACCTAGGTGCCAGTGACAGATGAGTGGGTAAAGAAGATGTGGTGTGAGACAGATAGATGTAATGGAATTTTATTCAGCCGCAAAAAAGAACAAATGAGGTCATTTGTAGTGATGTGGATGGACCTAGAGTCTGACAGACAGAGTAAAGTAAGTCAGAAAGAGAAAAACAAATGTCATATATTAATATATATATATATATGTCTTACCTGGAGTATCCCAGAGATGGAGGAGCCTGGTGGGCTGCCATCTACGGGATCGCACAGAGTTGGACACGACTGAAGCGACTTAGCAGCAGCAGCAGTACAGAGAAGGCAATGGCACCCCACTCCAGTACTCTTGCCTGGAAAATCCCATGGACGGAGGAGCCTGGTAGGCTGCAGTCCATGGGGTTGCTAAGAGTGAGACACGACTGAGCAACTTCCCTTTCACTTTTCACTTTCATGCATTGGAGAAGGAAATGGCAACCCACTCCAGTGTTCTTGCCTGGAGAATCCCAGGGACGGGGGAGCCTGGTGGGCTGCCGTCTAAGGGGTCGCACAGAGTCGGACATGACTGAAGCGACTTAGAACCATATATATGTAATCTGAAAGCTGATGCTGATTAACCTGTTTGCAGAGCAGGGATAGAGACACAGACACAGAGAACAGGCTTGTGGACACATTGCGGGAAGGAGGGGAATGAACTGAGAGAGTCGCACTGACACACATGCACCGCCATGTGTGAAATGGGTGGCTCGTGGCGAGCTGCTGCACAGCACACGGAGCTCAGCTCAGTGCTCTGTGCGGACCTAGAGGAGTGGGATGAGGGGGTGGGAAAGAGGCTCAAGAGGAAGGGGGCTGTATATATGTATAAAAATAGCTGATTGACATTGCTGTATAGCATAAACTAAGACAACTTTGTAAAGCAATTATGCTGCGCTGCTGCTGCTAAATCACTTCAGTCGTGTCCGACTCTGTGCGACCCCATAGACGGCAGCCCACCAGGTTCCCCCGTCCCTGGGATTCTCCAGGCAAGAACACTGGAGTGGGTTGCCATTTCCTTCTCCAATGCATGAAAGTGAAAGTGAAGTCGCTCAGTCGTGTCCGACTCTTGGCGACCCCATGGACTGCAGCCTACCAGGCTCCTCTGTCCATGGGATTTTCCAGACAAGAGTACTGGAGTGGGGTGCCATCGCCTTCTCCAAAAGCAATTATACTCCGATTAAAAAAAAAAAAAAAAAAACGTATCTCGTCTCCTACTTTCCTATAGTTTGTTCAGAGTTGCAGCTGTATTTGAATATATCCCCCATCCTGACGAGGAAGTGCCCAGCTGTGCCCAAGCTGAAGTTTAGGAGGAGAGGTTCAGGAAATGGGTCACATGACATGAATGGGTTCATTCCTTTTCCCCAGAGCTACTGGTCTCATGTATTTAAGGTACTTGTTTAGAGGGATAGACTTGAAGCATTTCTATCATTTTAGGTTGAGGTGTGGCTGAAGGAAGTAAATATTGTGTGTATTTGACCAGTTCTGCTCTAGGTAGAAGGAGCAGAACCGCTCCAGTGGCTAACCTTACCCATCCCAGCACCTGGTTACCTGAGCTGGGAGAAAACTGATCTAGGACTTGTAAGAATAGTACCTCCAACTCGAGGCCCAATCCCTTGTGAGGGTCACTTGGAGAAACAATGGGACTTCTAGAAGGACATTCCAGGGCTGTTAAAACTTTTTTCCCTGGGCAATATGATGATTGCTGGAAGGTGGATGAAACAATGAAATCCAACTGAAGCTGAAGGATATATATATATATTTTTAAATTTTTTTCCTTTTCTGTCATTGATAAAATGTGATTGCAAGTATGAGATGAAAGATCTATATTGGTAAAGAAATAAGTTCCTTGCTTCTACTTCTTACCTTAAGAAAATTAATCAAACACATTTTGCAAGGTATACAAATCTGACCTCAAACACAGAGTAATGTAGTTCCCCAATGGCTCAGTGATTCCGCCTTTCTCTCACCTGAAACTTCTGGATAATAGACATTAGTTTTGGGTTCGTGTTCTCTTCCTACTGATGTAAAGTTGTACCTGAAACCAACATTCTTCTTGACTGGATTAGGAAGTATTGTCATAGCCTGGATTTCAGCTGAGGCCAAGAAGATGTGCTGGAAACACTGACATCCTGGGAACTGCCATCCTCAAATGGAGATGCAGATTCCCAGCTGTGCTTTTGTGAGGACCCACGGTGAACATGGAGTTTTTGTTCATTTCCCAGCCATTGCAGCCCAAAGCTGTCATAAAGCATAAAACCAGACATTTGGTTTTGTGAACTTATCAAGCTTGTACCCACATTTGTACGCATTTGGTCTCGCTTTCTGTAACTTCACTTGTGGCATGCTGGACTCAGCTCACAGACTGGCATCTGCCCGCAGGCCCCAATTGGATCCACACTCAGCTCTAGTGCTGTGCGTTTTGTTTGGGGGATAGTTATTCTCCCCTCTCCAAAATCCTTTTTCCTATTTATTTCAATGCGTTTTATTTAAATTCCTATGATTCTGCCCTTTTAAATTTTCTTTTTACTAGTTGTCAGCTATCTAGCCTGTTATCTAAATGGTCTCTGTTAGCTTCCTTGTAAACAAGTGAGCTTAGAACATGTTTTAGCTGAAGGTTGACAAACTCTATTTTTGCAGAATTGCCACTTATTGTCACATCATCTGCAGGGTAATGGCTCTTCAGATCAGCTACTTTGAATAAGGACATGACTGCCTGAGTTACTGTGGACTTTCTAGTGACAAACCGCG